>CM034706.1:260114336-260126172 GCA_020142125.1 Phrynosoma platyrhinos | reverse complement strand
TCCTCTTTCTTTTTGACATAAATCAAATGAAATCAGTGCTTTCCTGGTACCCCCTCCTTTTTTAAATTTCATTTTAATAACTTTGCCAGCAGTCTTTTGAAATTAATATATCTGCTCTAGTGGCTTCCAGTTTTCCTTGTAAAAATAATGACAGCTAATAAGAAAGCACTGTCATGTATTCTGACTAAAGGTAATGTATATGTGACAGCTGTGTGATCATTAGAAGAAAAGAATTTCCCAAAGACAAAAGGAATAATTAAAATCAGCCTGCAGAGCTAGCCTTGGATTTAAATGTTTAAATGTTTTAATTTGAAAGAACAATGGCTCCTTGAATCACCGGCACAACCAATACTGACAGCCTGCCATCTATTAATCAAATGTTAAAATAATAGAAGAGCAGGTTTTGACACCAAATAGTAGACGAATATGTCTGATGATCCTTAAAATAGCACTGCTTCCCGCCCCTCTTCATAACAGGTGCATCAAATGAAAAGAACCTTTTGATATATTTATTTCAGATCTGAAGTAACTGCTGACACACAACTACAGGGGGTTACACACAAACTGCATTATTTTTAGGCAACACTGCAAGATGATTTAAAAACACCACTACTTGGGTGAGCTTTAATAGTTGTGGCAGATCAGGAGGTGGCCTGGATCTTAAATATTTATTTTGATTTTTCTTTGATTTGCTATTTATTCATTTGATTAAAGAATACATAGATACTGCTTTTCATTTTTATAATAAAGATCCCAAAGCAATTTTCCATAATAAAAGATAAGAAAATACAGTAAAACCAACTAATAAATAATAAATGAGTGATCAGTAAAATAGTTGATTACACTTATTGGTAATGTTAGCAATCAAGAATATTCTCTACCAAATGAATGAATCTTCATTGTTAGTGGAGTGGGAGCCTGGCTGATGTTTGTTTTGTGATTTACTCAGAGCCTTGAGATAAGAGCTTAAATCCTGTTGTTAATCCCAGCTAGAGTACAACTATGGAATCAAAAATATTTAGCTACATGTTGACTCAGCCTTCAACAGTATTGCAGCTACCAATCCAACTGCCATCAAGGCAGAATCAGTTTCAAGTTGAGTCTCCTGTTTCCAAAATGCTTGAGACCTGAAGTGTTTTGGATTTTGGAATATTTGCATATGCACAATGAAATATCTTGGAGATGGGATCCAAGTCTAAACATGAAATTCATTTTTGTTTTGTAAAGACCATATACACAAAGTATACATTGTATCCACCTAGGTAATTTTACACATAGTATTTTTTAAAATAATTTAATGCATGAAACAAAGTTTGCGTGTTGGTTGAATCATCAGAAAACAAAGGTGTCATTATCTTAGCCACCCATGTGGACAATTGTGGATGTTGGAATTCCAGCTAAGGGCCTTTGCAGACTGCTAGAAATAGTGCAAATTGAGTCCACTTTAAGGGTTAGAGTTAGGGTTAGGGAATCATGGGAACTTTATTTTATTGTGGCACCAAAGTTCTCTGACAGAGAAGGCTCAATGTCTCAGGAAAAAAAGAAAAACAATTCCCATGATTCCATAGCACTAACCCTAACCCTTAAGTGGACTCGATTTGCACTATTTCTGGCAGTCTGCAAAGGCCCTAAGAAAGACTCAACCTGCAGCTGTTCATAAAAACATCTTAAACACAGATCAGCACTACCCATACAATAATTATGAAGTATATTTACCATTCATAGAGGCAAGTTGATAGAGAATTGGCTCTGGACGTATACAATAGGCCGCTGCAATCTAGTTTTTAAAGACTGAAAGTATACTGAATGTATGGAATTCACTGATCTGAATGCCATCAGCAGCATTCACATCATTGCCAGGAAACTGCTAGGAACTCATATTCTATGCAGAGATGAAATACCTAGCTTCCATTCACATTGCAGAATTACAGCACTAGTATTCCATTTTAACTATCATATGTCCTTCCTATTGAATATTGGGAGAAGTGATTTAGGGAGGGGCATTTAGAATGTGCAGTAAAAGTGTTCCAGTGCCTTACTACACTGTGACTACTTACTTACTACTACATATAGGGAGATAGATCAATACAGAGAGAGAGAGAGAGTAAGAATAACACACTATTAAGATCAGAGAGACTACTTTAGAGAACAACAGAGTCAGTCCCACTGAGGTTAGTGGGGTCTAACGCCTAGACAAGTGAGTCTGAGATTGTGCAGTCTCAAGTCTAGGTTCAAGACTTTAACACACAAGGCTAGAAAAGTGGAATGTTAACGTATAAAAGTGTCTTTGGCCACTAATTATCACACAACATCATATCTGTCTTGCTGTTGCCTTGCATTCCATTCATGATTGTACTGCACCTTTCTATTGTTGGGCAAAACACATCAACAGGCTCTCAGGTCCTAAAGAGACCAGCAGTAAGAACCAGCATCAAGGTGGAGGTGGGGAAAAGCCACTGCGGCAAAGGTGCCTTTTTTCCACTCTCAAAAGAAGCAGCTATTTGCTGCTTCTTTGGGGGTGGAAAAACACCAGATTGGGGCCATGGCATGCAATTTCCGCAGCCCCAATCTGGGGAGCAAAGGGGTGGTGGCAAGCCACCCCTTTACCACTGTCTGTTTTGCTCCAGTCTCACTGCTATTTCATTACTGCCTATGTATAAAAGGTCCGTTCGACTGTAGTTCTGCTTGTCAGCCAGTCATAAGGAGTGAGTGGGTCTGATTCTGTTCCTCTCCTGCTCCCCTTTGCGGCAATCACAGTTGCCAACAGCTTCCTGAAGCCAGTTGCTCTGTGCACATTCAAACAGCAGCTGAATTTGGGAGGTGGTTGGCATCTGCAATTACTTGCCCCACTTTCCTCTCAGAAGGTGCTGCATGACAGTGCACAAAACAGATCACACAATTATGAATCACCAAAATGCTATCATGGGGAAAAGTATGATAAGAAGTTATGTCAAATTGCTATGCTTCCATTATTAAACTAGCACCACTGTGGTGGGACAGCAAGCTAGTGTGATAAAGTCCTTGTTTCAAAAAATATCTGCATTATATCAACAGCTGCGTCTGCTTGGTGCAGGTGAACTGACCATTCACTTTCCCTCTCTCCTCACAACTTCACACCAACAATCCACAAACTCCAATGGGTGGAGCATTTCTCTAATATAGATGATGCTTATGAACATTTATTAAAAGCCATTCCATTCAGCAGGTCAAGCATTCAAAGAACAAGATGGATCTTTATGTCAGAGAAGTAATGCATCAATTTTGTCAAGGAGAATGAAATGTTCGAACATGATTTAATTGCCTTTCACCTCTAATATATTGCAGGAGTTTTTAAAGTGTTTTTTTTTTAAAAAAACACCTATGAAATATTTATCTTTGTTGTTATTAATCAGTACAGATAGTAGAACTCTTGTTGGTTTAGTCCTAGTTCAGTTACACTGACTTCCTGTAGCACACTTCAAAAATCTGTAAGTAGCTTACTTTAAAAAAAAAATTAGAGCCTCTACAGACCTGTCCAAAGGGCAAGTCTGGAGGCAGGGATGGGGAAGGGCAGCCACACACTGGGTGCCCCAACCCCACGCCAGCAGCATCCTGACATTGCACGCCATTACACATGGCACGCAGCATCAAGATGTCCCTCTGGCACAGCGCTTTGATATGCTGCACTAGAAGGGGTGCTAAAGAGCCACGTACCAACTTTTAGGGTGCCCTTTTGCTGACTCTGAAAGGAGTGGCATTTTGCCACTCTTTTCCAGGCTGGCAAAAGGGAGGATTGGGGCCGAGGCGTCTTAATGTTCAACTGCAACTCTTAATGTTTAACTGTAAACCTGACTTTGTAATTTCTTCCTTGACTTTCTTCAGTAATTTTTTTTCAGTTCTTTACTATTTGAAGTTTAGGGAGTGGCATTCAGAATTCACAGCCAAAGTTCCAGAGTCTCATGAAACTACAAACCCCAGGATTCTGCCGCTATAGAATCACAGTGCTATAACTGTGCTGTAAAGGACTACAGGTTTAATGTATTTCATGACAGAAAGTCCATGTATGTTCCCTATCACTAACAGCTTTGCCTTTATTGCCTAATAATCTTTTTACAAGGCTTCCCAACATACACTTTGGTATACAGATATTAATTTTTTTCATTGCTGAAAAGCAGATTTCTAACCCTTTGCAAAACATTTTCATCCTTCTGAAGCACAGGATTTCCTCAATAATTAAGCCTGTTACACACAAAAAATGAAGTGATATAATCATAATATGGGCAGCTACATGGAAGACTGTAGTTTGATACAATTTTCTCGTTTTAATCTTTTATTCTGTTTTATGTTGTTTGCTCTGATTGATTTTGATTACAATTTTGTAAACAGTGTCTCCTATTTATAGCTCTATGACCAAAATAAACACTTTTTTCATTCATTCGCTTGTTAATTCTAAGCTCTAAATAAATGTATATAGGACTAGAGCCTATAGGATTGCAGATTATTTGTAAATTACTTAATAATTGCCATTTCAGACAATCAGACAACAGCTATATGGTTCAATCTAAATGGACTCACTGTCATACTTCAGATACATCATGATAATTTTAATGTAAAAGAAACCTCTGTAAATTTAATGTTTAAGAAACTAAATATTCTTCCTAAGAACATTTTGCACATGAAATGATTAATCACATACAGATTTATCTATACTATAAGCCTTTTCACTTGCACAATTATAACACTATGATTCCACTCAGACTACCACAGGTCTATTCTCTGGCTTCCTGAGATTTGCAGCTTAGGGAGTGGCACCTAGTATTTTCAAGCAGAGATTTCTAGTATTTCATAAAACTACAGATGTCTGAAATTCCATAGGATGCAACTTATATTTATTTATATGCTTAAAAGTATTTATACCTTTCCTTTCAGAATTATTGATTTGACAGTTCAATGGCAGTTACTGTAGAAACATAGTGCTATAATTGTCTAGTGTGAATTGTCCCTGCGTGGAACTGTGCAGCCTTCCAAATGTTGTTGGACTCCAACAACCAGAATGCTACATATATTTAAACTGTGGATACACTATAGATTTAAATCAGGATGGAAATCATATCACCCTGCCTATGTTGCTAGAACCCACCATTCCTTACCATTGACTATGCTTGAATCCCGCCTTGAATACCATTGTGGAGAAAGGTGGGATATAAATATAAATATAAATAAATAAATATGCTGTCTAGGACTCTGTAGTCCTACAACAATTCTATATCACAATTAACCACATAATTCCAACCCTGAGAGATTATAGGCTTCTCCACAATGGCTTATTTTTTCTATGCATACCTGAGGATCCAAGCCATTATTGTCATCACTTACAAAGCCCACATTTATAATCTCCATATCTCTCACCCTTCCATCAAAGTCATGGGGTTATCTAGCTTTTTTAACTCTTTGAGGTGCATAGTGAGAACAGCAGATAGATGAGACATAAAAAGATGTTTTATCAGCCAGTTTTGTATGTTATCTATTTGTTGTTTTCCATTTACGAACCTCTATCACAACCTTTCCTGTTATCTAACCAATGTCATACTGTATGTATTCAGATTCTTGTTCATTCAATAAACTTTTTTTGTTGGATAATTGTGGTTTACTGAATACAATCTGCTTTAGAATGCCCTACTGGCAGGATTAGAAGATACCGTACAGGCTTGGATACTCCAAACATGTAGAGTTCATAATGAGTTCTGAAAGTTGATGTTGTTGTGTGCCTTCAAGTTGTTTCTGACTTACAGTGACCCTAAGGCAAACCTATTGTGGGGTTTTCTAGACAAGATTTTTTTTTTCAGAGGCTGTTTGCCATTGCCTTTTCCTGAGGCTGAGAGCATGTGATTTGTTCAAGGTCACCCAGTGTGTTTCATGGCCGAGCTGGGAATCAAACTCCAGAACCGTAGTCCAACAAATGACAAATTTCTTGTTACTTGTGCCCATAAAGTGGACCCTTGGAATCTACTGGGGTTTAGTTCCAGAATCTCCCATGAATACCAAAATCTGTGGATGCTTAAGTCTACACAATGGTGTAGTAAAATGATGCCCTTTATATAAAATAGTAAAATCAAAGTTTGCTTTTGGAATTTTTTTTTCAAAGAATATTTTCAAGCTGTGGATGATTGAATCCATCAATGCAGAACTGTATTTTGCATGTGCACATACATGTGTATATTTCCTCAATATATGGGGCTGTGTGTTCTAAGACTACAGGTGGGACTCAGTTTATATTGGGCTTGTGTTCCTGGACTTGCAATGTAAATTGAAACTTGTGTACATGGGGAGGGGATCCAGTTCCATAGGGAATCACTGGAAACTAAGGGGAAGTTTTCCAGAAGAGCTGCAGTAGCCAGACTGGTAAGAACTTTGTTCTTATGCTATGTCTTCTCCAGTAGGCTTCCCAGGTGGGAAAAGCACATGAGGAGACAGGGAGGCAGCACATGTCCTGTGGTCTCTTCTGCCACCTGTTGTAGAGGGCACAGAAGGAGTGGAGCAAGCACATATCCTATTGTACCCTCTTCAGCAGGCTTGCCAAGTGAAGAATACAGACCCTAGTTGGTCGCTCTCACCAAGCAAGCAGAGAAAAACCTCTTCCAGCCACACCAAAATGTCAAGTTCCATGTTTTTCCTCCCCATGACATTCACATGCTTCTAAGCAGGCAAAGAACCTGCTTCGCTAACCTAGCAGTACCATAACTGTAGTTGCTTGCTCCTCCTTCACTAACTTAAGAAGGTAAAAGAAAATAAAGTGTTCTGGAAGAATCTATCCCTGATGTTTTGCCTCTATCTGTGGTTGGCATCTGTGGAAGATGCCAGCCACAGATGCAGGCAAAATGTCAGGGATTAATTCTTTCAGAACATGGTCACATAGCCTGAAAAAAACCAAAAAAAAAAAAAACCCACAAAAGAAAATAAGTCCAGTCGTAATTTCTTACCATTCGAAACTCCACTCCAATGCCTCAAATAGATTTGCTCTCCCACCTCCCTCATCTATACAGACACAATGCATTCTTGATGAGACACCATGCATATTTTAGGGTTCACTATCATCAGAATGCTGCTGAGTCCAGGTCTCCCTCTGCTTTCCATTTGATATGGCAATTGCCTTACCTTTCTTTCCTGCACAAATCAGTATTTGCTAACCAAAAATGTAATATACAACCCTTCAAGTCAAAGGAACTTAGAGAAGGAGAGAAAATATTTTGCAAGTGCTAAGCTTGAATGGGTATATGAGAACATTATCTTGCACTAACTGAAAAACGAATTCTAGAGAATAAATACATTTGGAACACCATGCCAAGAGCAGAGACCTTTTGAGTTTTGAGGTGCTGGCAAATTTCATAGCATTCAAACAGTAGAAAGAAATTAACCCAAACAGTACTAACTAGTTTGCTGCATATACATTTGCAAGTTTACAGAGAACCTGGAAATGCCCTTCCATAATACAATTTTTTCATAACTTGTTTCTCACTTAGCTGTTGCTATAGTAAACAAGAAGCTTTTAAATAGTCTTTGGCAAGGGGGATGCCCAAGAAAGCCTCAAAAATAAAAACCATCTTATTTCTCCACTAACTGCTTATGCTTGTGAAGGTCACTCCAGGAAACTCCTGGCACATCGGCTGTGTTGGATGGATCAATGCCCAATTTTTGGATAAATCCTGTCAAGTTAGAGTAGCATTTACAACTTTTCATATTAAAATATTAAAAGTCACCTTTCTGATGGTCCAAACAAACAATTTAAAATTTCATCATGGATAACAGCCAAGATTAATATTAGCTTTCAACACGTTCATGTTTTTTTTACAACTGCAGTATCTATTCTGCTGGAATAAATCATTCAGATAATAAGTCCAGGACTGAACATTTTGTTTAACTTCCAAATGCCAAAGCAGTAAAAGAAAATACCGCCAAATAAATGCTCATCTAGTGTTCGCATATCCAGCCCATCACCCTTTTCTTATGCTTTTCTTGGTGTCTTATTTTACTGGTTTTTCCTGACAGGGGACTGAAAATGTAAGGATCTAATAAATATTGTGTGTCTTCAAGTCATTTCTGACTTATGGTGACCCTAAGGTGAACCTGTCACAGGGTTTTCTGAGCAAAATTGGTTCACAGAGGCTGAGAAAGTATGACTTATGCTGGGTTTCCATTGTTGATTCATACCCTGGTCTCCAGAGTCTCCAACACTCAAACCACTACACCACGCTGGCTCTCAATGTAATAAATGGGTGACAGAAAAGATAAATTTTGTAATCAATTGATGTACAATCATATTTTCTTTCTCCTACTGGGTTTCTGAGTCTAGCCAAGTTTAGAAGTTAACAGATCCTGTCCCCTTCAAGGTCATTCATTGCTTCTTTCTAATTACTTGTGACAATGGAGGAGTCCAGAGCAGAGCCAGAGGAAATATTGCACAAATGTATATAATTTGGGATATGACAGATATGAAGGAGAGCTAATTGCATGGCTAAATATTTTTATTTTGCGGTATTTGAGATATGCTGTATATGGTCTTTCAATTAAAAATATGAGGCTTAGAAAATTAAATTTTAATTTTATTTTATTTTTTGCCTGTGTCTGAAAAGCAATGAAGTAGGTACCAGAGGAAATTATTTACAGAAATGAAAATATTCTACATTTGGGCCATCACCACTGAGAAGGCCCTTTTCTCCTAGCAGCCATCTGCCTTGCCTCAAACAGGAGACACATCCACAGAGGTTCACATACTAAACAGCTTAATGTACAAGTAGGCACATGAGAAAATGGAAATTCCTTCCTTTTCATTCCAGCAAACCTTTGAGATGCTTTTTTTTTTCCTTTTAGGGGAAAAAAGTCTTGTATAATGTGCTAGAGTTGTCTTTGTTGCTGTTTAATGATTTATGTTTTTAACAAGTTTTCAATTCTATGAGAGTTTAATTGATTTTGAATTTTTATAAGCTGTGAATTTTTAACTATGTTTTAATTGTTATAAACCATTTTGAGTTCCAAACTGAAGAAAAGGTGGCATCACCTCCTCATTGAATCAAAGTTGGAAGAGAACACAAGGGGCATCCAGTCCAGCCCCTTACAGAAATACACAATCAAAGCATGCCCAACAGATGACCATCCAGCCTCTGTTTAAAATCCTCCAAAGGAGACACCACCAGTCTCTGTGGCAGTGTATTTCACTGCTGAACAGATCTTACTGTCAAAAAAGTTCTTCCTAATGTTGAGGTTGAATATCTTTTCCTGTGGTTTGAATCTACTGTTTCTGGTTCTATTCTCTGGAGCTGCAGAAAACAAACTTGTTCCATCCTCAGTATGACATCCCTTCAAATATTTAAACACAGATATCATATCACCTCCTAACTTTCTCTTCTCCAGGTTAAATGTAAGTATCTCCTCATATCACCTGGTTTGCAGACTTTTCACCACTTTAGTCATCCTTCTCTGGACACACTCCAGCTTGTCCACATCCTTTTTGAATTGTGATGCCCAGAATTGGCTGCAATATTCCAGATGAGGTCTGACCAAAGCAGAATAGACTGGTACTATTACTTTGATCTTCCCTTTCTCCATCACCATCCTGGCCCAAATCCATGAAGGCCTTTAATCAGTAGGCCTACTTGTAGACTAGAAAACAAGACAACTGTTATAATGCCCAGGAACCAAGTATCACCTTGAAAGAAAGGCACCCATGGAGCATGGGCAAGTAATGTATCATTGAAGTTATCACAGCAAAGTAACTAAAGGCAAACAGGACTAAAAACAGATAAGCACACTTCAAGATCAAGTATTGTGGTTGAACAGTCTAGAAGTTTTACATATAAAATGGATGACAGACTTGGCTACCATATTATGTTATTTACATGCATTTATGTTTGATATACTGCTGGATGACGAAGTTCACCCTACAGATAATCTACACTTGTGGGACCCATTCTATCTCAAAGAAGAAATAAATTAAAACCAATCATGTGGTTCCTGAGTAAAATGGGGAAAAATAGTGCTGGGTAATACCTTTATTGAGAGCCAATGTTTGGACTAGGGCTCTAGGAGACCAGTCTCTGAAACTGCACTCAGCCATGGAAATCCAATGGGTGACCTTGGACAAGTTATATCTTTTCAGCTTAACAGGAAGATAATGGCAAGAGTATATCTTGCCAAGATAGAGTTGCCATAAGTCAGAGTCAGCTTGGAGGTACATAACAACATCTTTATTGAACCACTGAACTACTATCAATGAAATAAAATTTAAAGGTGATTTCCAAATATTACCAAATATTGCCCTGGCTTTACAGATCTTCTGACTTCAACATCTAACCAGAAGAATTTTAGACATTATTTCCCCTCCTGTTGCTCAGATTGATGAAGAATCCAGGAGAACTTGGAAGCTTGCCTTTTAAAACTGTATTTTAGGACTCTAGTGAAGGTATTCCCTAACCCTGTTTTGTTTTTTTGGGGTTTTTTTGTTTTGTTTTTGCTTTGGAAATAATAAAATGTACTATCCTTCACTAGTAGCAGCAAAAGGTTTTTAGATCAGTAAATTCATAAAAACCACATGGCTGAAAATCATCATGTCCAGCCACAACACAACAAAAGCATGCAGATAACCAGAACAATTGGGAAGTGAGAACTGTATTTTCTACAATCCCATCTCCATGGGAGGTACACTGTAAGTTATTAAACAAACTGTTTGGGATAACAGGTTTAGATAATGGGGTCCTACTGTCATAAAGGACCATTGTCCATATAAAAACAATTAATTATGGATGCTAACTGTTCCCAATATTTATATTTTATGTTACTTACAGGCTGCAAAGAACAGAAGGATTATATTTTCCAAAGTGGTGAATCTTTCAGGTTCTTAACCACATATTAAAGCCTTGCCAAAAAGGTACTGGATCCTGCTTATATCATGACATTAGAGTAAAGAAGAGTAAAGAAAGTTCCTTTGACAAAATACAGTTGGCCCTCCACATTTGTGGCTTTAGCGTTTGCGTATTTGATTATCCACAGATTTGATTACTATAGTCTCTTTAGTAATATTTAGGTCCTTCAGAGTGACTCTGCAGAAGTTGGCTATAGAGTCACACTGGAGGACCTAGAGATTCCTAGAGAAACACTTCTGTAGACATTTGTAGGTCCTCCAGTGCAATTCTATGCTCAACTTCTGCCCAATGTTGGCTATACAGTTGCACTGGAGGACCTAGAGATTCCTAGAGAGGTGTTCTCTTGGTTTAAAAAAGTGGCTTTTTATTTGCATATTTTTAATTTTCACAGGAGTCCTGTGCTCCTAACTCCAGAAAATATAGAGGCTCCACTGTACATCCAGGCATTCTAAGAAACATTACAAAAGAAATAGTAGTTCAGTTCATTTCAGTCTGTAAATTGATACATAGGAAATTTCACAAAAGAAGCTTGCTACCCAACTGTCAAGGCTCGAGGTGTGGGTGGCTTGGATTCGAAGGCAGGCTACCATGACTGGGACTGTGGATGATGAACCTAGGTCCAAAACACATTGCTTTAACTGCCCTGGCTTGATGTTAGGGAATTCTTGGAAGTGTAGTTTTGTGAGACATTTTGCCTTCTCTGTTGGAGAGCTCTGGGGCCACAATAAACTTCAGTTCTTAGGATTCCTCAGCACTGAGCCAGGCCAGTTATAGCAATCTCAAACTGGATTATTTCCGCAGTGTGTTTTGGGCCTTAGACAGGAGCTTATCACATTAACAATTAAAAGCGGCTTATCTGAGCTGGCTTAAAATTTAAAATGGGCGGCATCCTGATCTTATCAGAAGAATTTAGCTGCTGAAATCACTGCCCAGGTCCAGCC
>CM034706.1:260098917-260110169 GCA_020142125.1 Phrynosoma platyrhinos | reverse complement strand
TATATATATATATATATATATATATATATATATAGTTATAAAGAAGTTATAAAGAAGTCTTATTCAATCAAACATGTTTTTATTGTTGTTTTAATCTCTGGCTAAAGTGAGAATCTCATAGAAAACATACATATTTGTCCACAGTTGGAGCCACTTTGGGGCTCCTACAGTGAGCCCAACAAAGAGTTTGGAGAAAAGCGGGCAAAGCAGGTTGCCAGAAGCCCAGTGTTAAATTCTATATGAAGACTTTAGAAGGGGCAGACTATCAACACATTATAGAAAATAGTAAAATAAATATACAGCCCCTTTGTCTCTGTCACTCTGTAAACTCAAAGTTCAGTGTTCAAAATCACATGGAGAACTGTCATGCTCAGAATAAGCTCTTGGCTTCAGGAAACCGTCATGTGGAACGATGGTGGGGTGGGAGCAGGGTTAGCATGCAAACCCTTCCCATATGCAGTGGCATCACTACGGTTGGCATCACCCAGTGCGGTAACTCAGGTGTCACCCCCACCCATTGACTTCCTCCCATACTATAGCATACAGAATCCTTAGTAATGTTTTTTGTACTAATTTACTTATAAATCATAATTCCCATATATCAATGGATGTAATGGTAATAGCTGTGGCATAAACAACTAGCAAAATTACGATATCATACGCACAGAATAAATGTGTTTACATATACATAGTTTTATGTGGTTAAAGTGAACATTTGGTAAAATGTGATTTTTTTTAAAGAAAACGTAAACATTATTTTTTAAAAAAAAATTAAATTACAATTTGAAATGTGAAATTTGAAAAAAACAAAAACAAAACCTGGGCCTCTCCTTTATCCTCCCACTGAGCCTCACCCCACTCACACCATCTCTCCAACATTGTAAAGAGATATAGGCAAATGCCACAGCCCCTTTCTCCCAAAATGAAGATGTCTGAGGATATGCAAAACAGCTGCTCCAGACACCCTTAGGATGTCACCTGGTGTGGTACGCACCCCCTAGTGATGCCACTGCCCACGTGATTCTTTGCTGTTGTTCTTGCTGTTGTTGTTTTGTGTGCCTTCAAGTTGTTTCCAACCCATCATTGAGTTTTCTTGGCACAAATTGTTCAGAAAAGGTTTGTCATTGCTTTCTTTTAACTCTGAGTGTGGCTTGACTGAGGTTCCCTGATGGATTTCCATGGCTGAACAGGGATTGAAACCCTGGTCCCACACAGTTCAAGTCCAGTACTTAAACCACTACATCATACCAACTCTCACAGGCTTATTTCACTCACTTTTAATATAGTTCCCACCCTGAACAGAAAGAGTCTACTCAGGTCAGGCAAATTTCATCTTCCTTTCCAATTCCTTGCTGCACAACCATGGGTGTGTGTGTACAAAAAAATCATTAGTGTAATGTACCAATAGGATTCCAGCAATGAGTTGCATATTTGTATTTCCATGTGGGAGTTTTATGAATTTCTTCCTTTGATGCAACCTGAGTTCATTCTCTGAGAAGGAACACATGCACACACACGATAATGCACATGTAATGATATATGTCAGCCACAGCCAATTTTAGCATATTTATACCTCAAAATATCACGGCAATCTTCTGCAGTCTACACTTTATTCTTTACTTGTCTCACTCATTTCTACATTTATAGCAGCATGAAAGTTAGTGTCTCATTAAATGGATACTTACTTAGCTTACAACATCTCTTCTTCACAGTTCTAAAGAGCTGCTCAATCTTCTCCCCACCGTTTCTTTTTGAATACCCACAAAAATTACTGGAGTTTTTAAGGTTGCTCAGCTGCTTTGGCTGCTATTATTATTATTATTATTATTATTGACTAAAAGTAAACTAGAAATCCTGAGAAAAACAATTACAGATATGAAAGACAATAAGCAAATAAATAATAGTGTTTTAATCTCAGAATGTTGGTTGGAATTGATGTCAAAATTTGAGTGAAAGTGAACTTCTGAATTATTCATGTATAGAAGGGGCAAACATCTCAGGAAAAAAAAATCTGATAAATGCTGAAGGTCTCCAAAAGACAAGCAGCAAGTTGTACAAGATTCTTCTGCTGATCTTTTGAATCCCTGATTTTTAACTAAATTTCACATAAAATTAAACTCAAATAATTTTCAAGTCCTTAGGCAAAACCTCTGAACAATTTAGATTCAACAATAACAGAGAACCTTGTTGCAGCCTAGTAACCACAACATTTTTATGTTGTGAGCTTTTATTATGGAGTATAGTTCATCTTGCTAGTCTTCTGAAGTGTCAGCACACAGTTTCTTGCCTACTAACATTCATTCCCTCCTGAAAATCCTTGTTTGTAAGAAGTGCTTAAACCACAATTGTCTGGATATCATGGGAAACTAAGGGTTACACCTACTCTGTAAAAATAATGAATTTGTCACCACTTTAACTGCCATGGTGCCATCTTATAGAATCCTGGGATCTGTAGTTTTTTGAGGTACTAGTACTCTTTGGCAGAGAAGGCTGAAGACCTTGTAAAACTACAAATCCCAGGATTCTATAGGATGGAGCTTTTAACATGGTGTAAACTGCATTACTTCTACAGTGTACATGCAGCTTAAGTGGAATATATGAAAAGAGGTGGCAAGAGTAGAAAACATATAGGAATAAAAATTATTTTTGGCTCAGATAACCATGGTTTCACAGGTTGACATAATGATGTCTGACTTGGGTCACTGAAAATATTAATGTTATTTATGTTATGATTATTGTAAAACAACATTTTTTAACCTCCACCTTCAATTGCCAAGCCTCCTTCCCCTTAGGGAAAGATGACAAAGACAGGAATCAAATGCATCTTTTCACTGACTTCTGACAATTCAAGTCCTTTTTAGGAAGATACCCAGAGAAATTTCAAACTTCAATAACCCAGTTGTGATAGGCTTGTAAGTGGTGCTGAATATTCAGCGTGGGTTAAAAAAAGTCCCTTCTGTTTCCTTGCCAGTAGCAAATAAAGAACACACTTTTAGCTAAATGAGAACTGAAGTGTATTGGAAGAGTGCTATAAATTATACGCAGGCCACCAAATAAAATTCAATTTTCAGGCAATGTGAAGGTGTAATGCTTCTGGAGAAGCTGTTTTGCATATCACACAAGGCAGCAGGCAATAAGGAGCAGGGAATGACTAAAACTTGATCTGTCACATGTAGCTCTTTGATTGTTTCCCCTGCTTTACCTACTCTAATCGCACTGTTGCAGTGTTGATTCAGAACACGGTGGCCCATGAAAAATGTCACCGTTCGGTCGGTGTTGCGGATCCGCTGGCAATTTCGGCAACCGCTGGATACACATAAAGGGTGATAAGGCGCTCTATCCCGCCATGCTCAGCAGGTTTTCCATTTCCTCCTGCAATTACACATCAAACTGTTTTAGCTTCACAAGCTCCAGCACTATAAATGGCCCAGAGGCAGAAGTCTGCTTCGCACACTGATGAGGCTTTCTTCAAAGCAAGAGTGCAAACTCAGGTTTTGGGCAGGGCTTTGGGATTAAAATAAAAATAAAACAATACAATGAAATAAAGAAAAATGTACTTTAAAATACACTGGCTTTTGGAGCTTTTAAATCTCACCTCTAATGCAGAACTTCTACCTGGCATTGCTCCCATGAGAATCCCAATTAAAAAGCAATTCTATGTCGGCACTGGCTGGGATTGTCTGTATAATGTAAGGTGAGGGAATCATAAGCTTTCCAGATGTTGTTAGCCTTCAGCCTCACCACTAGCTAGGGCTGCTGAATCTTGTAGCCCAACACTGTACTTCCAGATGGTTTTGGCTTACAACTCCCATCAACTATACCTAGCAAAACCAATGGGGTGGCATTATGGGAGATGTAGACCCACCAGTTCTAGAGAGCTGTGGTTACCTACAACTAATATAAAGAACAGGCAGGCAGCATATACCTTGAGGGCAGGGGCGTAATGATTAATTACATTTCTTTCTCACTGTTCATCTAAGGAAGTCAGAACCACATGCATGAGGTTTTCCCATCTGTGACTCTGCACAACCTTGAAAGCAGAGTATGACTGGCACAAGGCCACCTGGTGAGCATCATGGAGAAGCAGGATTATGATCCCAGGTACTATAAATCAAAATGGAGATTGCCATTAAAAAAATTGGAAGAAGACTAGGACTTCGGAAAGGAGCTATTAAAGAAGTAGACAAGCTCCTCAAGTATAATGATAAACAGTGGGCCCTTCCTATCTATGGGGGTTTGGCCCACCCCCTGCAGATGGGAAAAACCATGGGAGCTCAAGCCCATATTAGTCAATGGGCAGCAACATGTGTGTGTGCATATATCAGTGTGACCATGGGAGTGCACCACCATTGGCTAATAAGGAGCAGGATGAAGTGTGGGAGCTCCGATCCATGGGTGGGTAGCCTGCTGATATCTCAGGCTTGCTGTATCATGGAATATCAAGGCCAGGATTGGCTTTATATGCCCCATTTCTATGACAGCTGAACACTGAAGAAACCTGACAGGAAGAGGATCAACCCACTTGAAATGGGGCATTGGAAAAGAATTCTGTTAATGGACTGCCAAAAGAACAAATAAGTGGGTTCAAGAGCAAATCAAGCCTGAACTCTCCCTAGAAGCCAAAAAGACTAAACTAAAATTAATGTATTTGGACAAACCATGAGAAGACATGACTCATTCAAAAAACAATATTGCTTGGTAAAATGGAAGGCAATAAGATAAGAGGAAAGCTGCATTACAGATGGGTAGAATCACTCAAGAAAGCCAAAGTACTGGGTCTTCAAGTCCTGAGCAGAGCTGTTGATAACAGGGTGACTGAGGTCCAAAACACTGCAGAAATAATCCAGTTTGAGACCACTTTAACTGCCCTGGCTCAGGGCTAGGGAATCCTGGGAACAGTAGTTTATTGTGGCACCAGAGCTCTCTGACAGAGAAGGCTACATGTCTCACAAAACTATAATTCCCAGAATTCCCTAGCATTGAGCCAGGGCAGTTAAAGTGGTCTCAAAATGGATTATTTCTGCAGTGTGTTTTGGACCTTGGATGTTTCTCATTCTTAGGGTTACCATAAATTGAAACTAACTTGACAACAAATAATAATAACAAATCCCCAGTACAAGTCTAGTAAACTATACTCTCTATAAGTTTCTCCATGTGCAGCATCTGAGGATTTGGGTTGTTCAGATGAGGGGTGGGGGAGGAAAAAATCCTTTTTTACTCTGGCTCACTGCTCTAATTTGAACAGAATTTACCCCATACTGTTTATAATGAAATGATTATTTCCTTCCTGCTTGACACTTTCTTGAAGGTGGTATTGTTACAACAACTCACAGGTTATATGGGAATTAAAAGGAGCAGGCACAGTGGGGAGGGGAAGCTTAATAAAAGAAATGCATCATTGTCAATTCCTAAGAAGAGTGGAAACTGTGGGCCTAGCTTTGTAGCAATAGAGAAGAACTTGGCCAGAAGAAAACTGCAGAGGCATCCAGTGCAAGAGAGTTGACAACACAAAGGCAGACCTTCTTTCACCCATTACTATGGCAAAGAACCAAACCCTCCAACTGCCCTAATTTGGTAGGGGCAGATCCATTTAATCATATGTCATCTCACTTTTTCAGCTACTTTTCAGATGTCCCATTTTCTTCCAGTGGCATCACTAGGTGGCTCTGTGTGTGTGTGTGTGTGTGTGTGTGTGTGTGTGTGTGTGTTTCACACCACAGAGTGATACCTCCCATCTCCCTGCCCCATGCTATTCTAATCGTAAGTAGAGTGGTGTGTGACAGCAAGGGAGCATGCCCAGCACACCACCGTCTCCCTGCCATGTGCCATTTTACTTACAAGGAGAGCACCGTGCAGCAGTGAGAAAGCATGCCCAGAATACCCACCTCTCTGCTGCACACTGTTCTACTCACAAGTAAAGCAGTGCATGGCAGTGAGGTGTGTTCTTTTGATCCTACCCCCTGGAAGCCCCACCGCCCTACACGAGGTGACATCAGTGACACCACTGCTTTCTCTGTCCTCTTCCCACATCCCCCTTTGTCCTCAGCTTACTACAGTTGCTGTAAACTGAGTTCAAAGTGCAAAAGAAGTTTATACTCAATCAGTGGAGTGGGGGAGGAGACGTGGGTGTGGAATCTTATCCTTCCCAGGAGATTCAGGCTTTTAAAAGCAAGCTGCTACAGCCTCTGCTAGCTTGTTCATTCTTCCTCATTAATGTCCTCATCTTCATCACTCTCTGATGTTGCTTGGCCACATGTGCACCAGTTTCCATCTGTAAAATGGTGGCGGAGCATGCTGCAGGTCTTAGAACCAGCCCAGGACATTTTGGTACCTGAGACAAAGGACAAGATGACAGTCCCACCATCCCCATTCCCCAGACATAAGTCTCCTGTTTCCAGGAAAGAAAGAAATGGACAGAATGTTAGTGCCAGTCCCGGGCACATGGAGGGGGGGGGGACTAAGAATTACTGTAATACTATATTGGAGGGCAGAAGGTTAGTTCATAAGGCTCAGGACAAGATTGCATGATCTTTTAATACCATGGAGAGTGGTCCCTCCACATTCGCTGTGGTTAGGAGTGAAGGGCACCTGTGCATGTGAAAAAAAAAATGAATAAAAATAAACACTATTGATTTTACCTAAGAGAACACCTCTCCAGGAATCTCCAGGTCATCCAGTGCAACTCTCTGGTCAATATCTGCCAGAAGTTGTTCAAAGAATTATGCTGGAGGACCTACAGATGCCTAGAGAATTGTTTTCTCTAGGAATCTCTAGGTTCTCCAGCACAATTATAGTCAACTTCTGACAATGTTGTGTTGAAGGACCTAAAGATTCCTAGAGAGAACATAGTAATCAAAACCACAAATGATCAAATCCGCAAAAGTCAAAGCCACAAATGTGGAGGGCCAACTGTATTTGTTCTTGTCCCTCCTCGTTGCATTGACTTCATGAGGCAACAGTTCCACTCATCCTAATAGTAAAGCCAGAATTACCCATTCCCAGCACAGATACATTCAAGACCAAACAGAATCCACAAAAGAGTGGTACTTTTATTGGCCAATCAAAACACACAGAGCAGATCATGCAAGCTTTTGTAGATTTACTGGCTTCTTCATCAGGAAAATAATGCTTAAAAAAACATACAGAAGAAAAGTGATGATGTTGGAATCACAGGGCTACATTTTGTATCAGATGTTATTTGTGCTGTAGTTCAGCTGGTTTGGAGGGATTTCAATGCAGCCAAAGACTACTAATCCCCCTTATTTGGAGATATGGAAACCAAGACAAAAGGCAGTGAAGTAAAATTTAAATTCCATTAGCAGCAGTAAACTAACTCCTCTTGTGATCCAGGATGTTCATTCAACATTCAAGACCAGTTTATACAATCTGAATGTTGGATCTCCCCCCACCTTTTTTCTTCTTCTTCTCTGTACTGCATCACTGCCTGAGTCCCTATATTGAGAGAAAGGTGGGATATAAGATAATGATGATGATGATGATGATGATGATGATGATAATAATAATGTAGAAAAACTTCATGCTGAATGCTTGTCCATTCTGAAATCTATTTAAAAATTGCTCCAGGCAAAGGTACCATGGGATGAAGGCAGAAATGTTGAACAACCTTGGCTGGTCCCCTGCTGGTGTGTGTCTGGCAACTGGTCCAGTGAAAATGATCACAGCTTGAATCCCCCTACACCTCTAGAAAGTGTAGTACTTTTTCAACAGGATTCCAAAGTCATGCAATTAAAAGTTACATGGGCAGCTGTAATACCCCCAAAAGCATTGCCTTGCTTGAGAAAATGAGATGTACCCTGCAGCAGTGATAAGCAATCTGGAGCCCTCCAGATGTTTTGGACGATAAATTCCACCAGCACCAGTCAGCCTAGTCAATGGTAAGAAATACAAGAGTTGCAATCTAAACCAAGGGTTGCCCAAACTTGTTCCTGTAAACAAAGATTATGTCAAGGTGTGCCTGGTGAGACAATCCAAAGGAACGTTAAGAGAAGAAGCAGTAGAAATTGTTCTTAGAAGGCCTGGTTAACCTAAACACAGAGATTGGTCTACAAGGATCTAGAGAGGCCTGGGATGGAAAGGGGTGAGATGGACAGTGCATCTGTCCAGAAAAACATTAGATCTGCCAGTGTGGTGTAATGGTTTGAATGGTTCGCTTCAAATTTGGAAATCAGGGATTGCTTCCCCACTTGGCCATGGAAACCCATAGTGTGACATCACACACTCTCAGCCCCAGAAAATTGCATGATAGGTTCGCCTTAGGGTCAACATAACTCAGAATGACTTGAAAGCACACAATAACAACAAACCACTTGGAAAAATTACCACTGGTTACTTCTAAGTAGTGAGGACCAGTGTCACAGTGAAGCCAGGACTCACAAGGTCAAAGTGCCAGCACCCTTTTGATAAGTTAGCACTGATCAAACAGCCCCCTCAGGCTTCCTTGTTCCTTCTAAACTATAATGTAACCCACAAATAGTCTTGATAGGTTGAGGTATAGATTTTTTTCAGCAACAGGCTATTGTTGTGACTATGGTAATCTCTGTTGTAATGCACAGTATTTTGGGATGGCTTGGTCATGAATGGGCAACTCGGAGCAATTAATTGTACAAAAGACCTGCTGCCATATCAGTTTTCATGGCAAAATCCTATGAAATCATGGGCTTTGGATTTTAGAGAAGAATATTTAGAATTCTCAGCCAGAGAGCTCCAATGCCTCCCTGAACTACAAATCCCAGGATTCCACAGGACAGACCCATGGCAGTTAAACTGGAATTGCAGTGCTATAACTGTGTGGTGTGAAAGTCTAAAATCCTGAGAACAAATTTCTTAATCAAGTCAGCTGCCTGGACTCTCTTTGGCTTATCAGATTTTTTCCTCTGATAAGACAAATAAGAGAAGAAGTAATCAGAGCACATAGAAGTCCTATGAGATAAGAACAGCATCATCTAGACCCCCTGTAAGATCCCATGAACAAAGGCAGTGGCTATGAAGGATGATGGAAGTAAGCAATCCCTTATATATATTACATTTCTAGACTGCCTTGCAACCAATTTATTCTTCATGTCCACTCCCTTAGTGAAACTATTCACTCTAGAAAATAAACCAGGGCTGTGCTCTGATAACTGTACAACAGGACAATGAAAGTAAAGAATATTTGGACATTTTCTTCCCCTTGTCCAAGAAAAGTCAAGTAACATGGCAATGTTTTGCCTATGACTAACAGTAAAAAGAATAACACTCTTTTTGCATTTTTATTTAAAATATATTTCATGTGAAAAGACAATGCTCAAAAGACAATGTTCGATATCCCACATCATAGATGTAGTTAATAATGCAATGCATCTGAGAAAGTAGACACTGGCTGGATCTGCTCTTCAAAAATAATCTGGTTTGACATCACTTGATCCAGCCCTAGTCTAAGAAAGTTTATGCTACAACCTCTTTTGCACAATTAGTGGTCACTGAATACATGCCAGACTTTAGCCCAAAGGGGCCATGATCCTGAAAACTATCCCTAAAATAGATTCAACACCTTGGACAGCTACATTTCAGATTCAACTCCAGAAAGCATTCACTGTCTTATTGACATTGGGGGCTCCAGTCAGAAGTATGTTGAAAAGTGAGAAGTGAAGTGATAGACTGTACTTTGACTTTATGTACATACAGCTATATGCAGGGTTCCTAGTCCTGGGAAAAGCATACCTATATGCATCTGTATATGATCAGGGGCCCTTTTTTAGATCTTCAAATTTGTGCACTTCAAACACATGCACTTGTGATCCATCCTGATCCTTATGCTGTACCATCTGACGACTATGCAAGGTGAAGGTACTTTTTCAGGTGGAACTAGAAAGGATAACAATAATTGGAGCTTAGGTGGCACAGTGAAGCTTTTTTTTTAGCGTTGGAAAAGATGGAGTGGTTATTTGGGCTTAACTGCTAGAAGCAAAACATTTGGATTGGTAGTGGGAGCTAGGTAGGACCACTTTTACAAACCACTGAAATGTTCTATGTACTGTGTTGGTAACACTACCAAATCAGTCTCAGCACAGACCATGGGAGGACTTAGGCAAAATGACCTCTGGCGAGACCTGTTTTCATCAGTGGTCTTTTTCTGGTTGCAGTGGTAATGATGGGTGGCTGTGTGCAGATGTGCTTTTAACACCACCACAGTGGATCACAGCAATGCTAGGTATGGGACATTATGGGAAATTAATCTTAGGGCTAGCTCAGTAGCCTGGTACAGCTTAGGGTGCTGGGCTAGGGGGAACAAAGCAGGAAAAATCCTCAGAACATAGGGAATCTACTTCTTTGGACTACAGCTGGGGGATTCTGGGAGATGCAGTCAACAAGGCAACTTTTTTAAGCTCTGTGGATCAACAGTAGTCATTTCCAGGGTGCTGTGGCTGTAGTGATTGCCCAAGAAGAAAGCAAAAACCATAATTATACCAAAATATGACCTGAATAACCTTTCAGATGAATTCAAGGACAATGTAAGAAACATATTTGAACTATTAAGTATAAACCTGAAGAACTGTGGACAGAAGTTAAAGACATAATTAAGGACGAATGCAAGAAAACACTAACAATGGCCAAAAAGAAAGATAAGAAACAATGGATGACAGATGAAACACTTCATACAATAAAAGTAAGAAAAAAAGCAAAAGCAAAGGGAGACAGGAACAAAGCCAGAAGTATGAACACAACTGTCCAACGTCTGACATGCAGGGATAAGGAGAAATGCAACAATGACCAATGCAGAGAAATAGAAGACAAAAACAAAAAGGGAAGAATGAGAGACCTCTATCTAAAAATCTGAGAAATTAAAGCCAAGTTGAAACCAACGGCAGGGATGCTCTATGGAGAAAAAAAGAACATAATACAGGAACAAGAAGAAATAAAAAGATGCTGGAGGCAATACACAGAAGAGTTATACAAAAGAGATGAGGGAATTAATGATATTGAAGATGAATCCCAAATTCTAAGACGGGGTAGGCAACCTTTCCCCTTTAAGGGCCAAAGGACTTCAGTTCCCAGAAGCCTCAACCATATTGGCCAATAGTCCCATATTGGCCAATAGTTCCTGGGATTCTGGGAGCTGAAGTCCCTCGGCCCTTAAAGGGGAAAGGTTGCCTACCCCTGTTCTAAGAAGTGAAGTGGAACCTGCAATAAAGGTAATGGGAAAAAAATAAATCACCAGAAACAGATGATATCCCAATTGAATTGCTACAGTG
>CM034706.1:260075151-260087871 GCA_020142125.1 Phrynosoma platyrhinos | reverse complement strand
CGCTTGCAAAAAGTGTTGGATGAGTCCTTCCTGAATCTTCGTTTGCGAAGAAAAGCCAGATTAGAGATTACTCTTGGATAGGATCCATAAGGAACATATCTGTCTCATCCTTAGAGTCAGACATGAAAATTACTTATGTTAAAGGAGTGTCAATGCCAGAAGGTACAAGAACAGATGACCTCCTAGTGGCAAAGCACAAACCTTAGGGCCAGGAACCACTGGATTCTCAGGAGTAGGAAGACTGTACTTACCTCAAAAGCAGGGGCTCTTCAAGGGCAGAAAGCTGTGAGGCTTGGTCCCAAGGCTTTCTCCTAATCTTAGGTGAAGTTCTGGAGGACTAGGCTACTTCAGCCTTCAGTTCTGTCCTCTCCATTGCTGGAACAATATAGGTTTCCCTTCTTTGAACGCCTGCCATCCAATGAACTATACTTGCTCCCAATTCATAGCTTCTAGGCCCTTTATTCCTGAAGTGGCTCCTACTCCTTGGCTGCTTTTACAGACCTTGGCTTTGTTTTTAATTCTGCCTTTGGACTATGCTGACAACTATGTTGGATGGTGTGCTGTCTGTGGATTAACTGAGCTCAACAATGCAAATTTTTACCCCAAGAATGAAGCAAACATGTATTGTTAGTGCAAAGTGTGGGGTGGTCTTATATGGCAGGAGAGCAAATAAACACATATGCAAACAGCTAGTATTTATTCTGGTTTTCTGAAGATGGCTCATTGAGGCTGACATTCTGGAGGAGACAGTAATCCTTCCTCTGTAGAATAAAGGATGCTTATGATGCTTGAAGTGATGGAGCACTTGCCTCCCAGCAAATCTCTTGCAGTTTGAAGAAATAAGTGTCATATTCCTTACCCACATAGTCCATCATTATCTTGAAGTTTCTCAATTGCTGGTGGACTCTAGGCTCTAGCATCTATTTCACTGTCCACATCCTAAAGGGTTGAAGGAGAAGCTTCTTGTACAGTATTCTGGGGGCAACACTCATTTGGTCTGGATTCTGAACTTTCTTGAGGCCTGTTAGGAAGGTTCTCTGCATAACTGGTGTAGAAACAAGGGGTACATCCTGGCCTCACCTTACCATAGAATCATAGAGTTGGAAGAGACCACAAGGGCAATCCAGTCCAATCCCCTGCCATGCATACCAGTAGCAACTATCCTCCTTCCAACAATGGTTGGTGTCAAATTATTTCTTACACTACTAAAATAAATAACATTTCCTGGATCCTCTCCAGTGGGATTATCATACCCACACTCATGTCCATAAAAACACCCTACCACATTTTAAAGTTCATACTTTAACTTGGCCAGGATCTTCCCTTGTCTAAGTAAATGCAGCTCAGAAGCACCATGTCCATGAATTTATTTATTTATTTATTTATTTCATTTATATCCTGCTTTTCTCCCTATAGGGACCCAAGGCAATTCACAGATAAAACCTTTAAAATTACAATAAAATTCAAACAGCTCAGAAGCACCATGACTAGGATTGAGCCCTAGATATTTGAGACAGTGCTTCTCCCTAGACACATACATTCACATACACCTAGTCATCAAAAGATCTGATGGTAGAAGACTGAAGAAGATACAGGAGAGGCCCTTTTCAAATCTAGGGCCCCAGCTGCCTAACACCTTCTCCTTGGAAGCCCAACCAATATTGTTTTTATTTTTGTGCCAAACCTGGCCATTTACCTAAGCATTTTGGGCCCTGGCGAGATACTAGTTTGGTTTCTGGTGTCCCAGCTTACAAGTGAGGGGGAAGAAGGATTTACACTCTTCCACTGACAGGCCTATTGGCTTCCCTTCCTGCAGCAGCAGAGACAGCTCCTCCTCATAGCAAAAGTTAACAATGATGTGTCCTCTCTTGAGAAAGAATCATCTGCCTCCCCTTGTTCACCATTAGCTACTCCTTGTTCCATTTCTCAGAGGGAAGAAGGTGATATATGCAGGTCCTGTCACTTTGCGAGTGCCTTCCAAGCTTCATGGCATTAAGGGGGTGAAAGCTTAGCTTACAAAGCTGACACTATTTTAAGCAGGATCTGCCACAGAGTCTAACCCATCTGTTTTTACTTCTTTTTTGAAACAGCAGGTCTCACATATTTCTGATGAAATGATTGCAAAAACATTGGCGCAACAGAGCTTCTTTCAACAGAAAATATACACTTAGCAGATTTGCAAACAGGTTTTGAATAAATGTAGGAAGAGTTCCCTGCAATCTCTCTCTCTCTCTCTCTCTTTTAATTGACCTGTTAAAGAACAAGGGAAATGTTTTATTTTTCACAGATTTGCTTCTTCAACAGTTATTTGTTCAATTATTCCAAAACAGCAAGAAAGCTGCCAAATACTACTTCATCAATTTCCCATGCAACTTTTCTGTCTTATGGCTTTTTCTTCTTTTCTAATGTTAAATATCCTGATAGAAAAGAGTTTGTGGTGGCTCTCATGCCATCTGTAAAAGAGTACATTGCTATTTCCACTTGTCTCTCAGCTTTGCAGCTTCAGGACATTCAACAGCCTAGAAGGAAAATATGTGCTTCTCCAGGCAATGCCTGAGGGCCCAGTGATGGCTGCCAGACTGGCTTCGTATATTGTACAAGACAGTAAAAAAGAGGCAAACTTTGAGTTCTCTCAACCCGAGTTTAGCAAGATTATTGCTGTCTCTAAGATCCTAAGAACACATTACAGTAATATCGTAATTGCACTAACTAAAGAATGAAAAATTAATCATGTTAGTTTTAGAAGGCCACAGGCAGAGACGTATGTTGTGCTGGAGTCACAGGTTTGGACCGGGGGTGGGGAGAGGTCAGAAACAACCCCAAATGTCCTCTGGGAGGATGTGAAATACTGTGCCCTCATTTTTGCAATAACAAAAAAGGGGGAAGAGACTTCTCATCACTTCTTGATTTTTTTAAAAAAGGCTTCTCTTGGGCTTAAAATTGCTGGGGGATAGGGGGCTAAATCATGACAAATAGCTCCCACATGCCCTGATAGCATTTGGGGGCAAACATTTTGATTATTATTATTTAATTATTTTTGTAGTGGGGATGGAGTGCTGCAAGGTCTATCCCCACTACATAATTAAATAAATAATAATCAAATGTTTGCCCACAAATGCTATCTAGGGTATGTAAGGGCTATTTGTCATGATTTATCCCTCCACTCCCGGCAATTTTAAGCCCAAAAGAAGCCTTTTTAAAAAATCAAGAAGTGATGAAAAGTCTCTAATGCAGCCCTCAACCTCTCACAGTTGCCCATGCCTGCCCTACAGCCTTGATGGACTGGAAACAAAAGAAGTAAAATAGAGCAATAACATTTTCCTTCTCCATTTGCAACCACACAGTATCTCCCTTTGAGAGTCTGTCTCTCTCTCTCTCTCTTCCAGGTGGATGATAGTGATGATTCTGAGACAACTGTAGCCTGTCTGGTTGTGTCTCTCTCATATACAAAGGAGTTAAGCTTTTCATGCTGCAAGGAACCCTGCCAAATCCTGGGCATACTATTCTATTTTATTACCTTTACATCCAATCTTTCTACTCTGAACAAAGCAAAACTCTATCTATCTGAAGGACACAGATCCTTGTACCTAGGTTCAAAGATCTCTGTGTGAGGGAGGCTTTTATCTCAGTCCCACCACTTTCCTCAGGCACATTAGTGGGAAGAAGAGAGAGGACCTTCTCAGTGGCTTCTCCCAAGCCACTCTCTCCCCAAACTATTCTAAATCTGGTGTTCTAGGATTAGGCAACCAGATCTTAGCAAATGCCTGGGAAATGTCTTAACCTGGCATCAAAAAGATGGTCAGATTTGGTCCTGGTGGGCTTCCTTGAAGAAAACATGTTATAGGTGAGTCACAACCCAAAGAAGTATTATCTTTTTCTCCAACCTCTCAGCATCTTTCAGCAAAGGTAGCTGGAAGGAGATCTCAGATATTGGCCTTAAGATGTGGGCACATTCATGACAGGAGAGCTGTTCCTTGAAGGAGCTCCAAGCCATTTAACAATTTATAGATTTACTGGACTAAATATCATTTAGACTGCACGAATTTATGTAAAAGACTAGTAAGATTTGCTATATGTAAGGTTGGTAAAAACATCACAACATAACAGAAAGGCAAAAGCAGAAACCACACACACAAAAAAGCAAACTACTTAAATAAGAATCAAAATACCAAAAGCTGATGAACAATCCCTCCTACAGTGTGTTTCTTTGATTAGCTGCTGCCAAGAACAATCATGTCCCTTTGTTTGCCACCATCACAATTGCAATTAATTTTCTCTCCAGGCAGGTGCTCCACGTAGCTTGAATGCCACCGGTCTTTATACCCCCCACCCCATGGAAATGTGTGAAATTCAGCCTAGGAACTGATGCTAATCCAGCCCACCATTGTAAAAAAGAGTGATAGGTGTGAAAATTAAACAAATTAGCTCAACCTCTCACAGGAACATTATAAAAGATTCGCAACAACTGTCAGCTTTTGATTCTAATCTGCTTATAAAAGTTTTATTTATTTAGATGGGGGTGTTAACATACTTCAAAATGCACAGAAAGCCAAGAACTGATATGGACTACTAATCAGAAATATAAGTAACTCTTAAGAATGAAAGAATGTAGTTTGGGTACTTGGATTCATTAACCAATATCATTTGTCAAGGTCAAGTTGAGACTGTGGGCAGCCATACTGTCTCAGTCATCAGCTTCGACTTCAGATGGTGTCTCTCCTCTCAGTGACTGTCTTAAGGCAGTAATGGACTGGATGAGGAGAAACAGATTGAGACTGAATCCAGAAAAAATGGAGGTACTAACAGTTGCAGGCCCGAAACCAGGTATGGGAATACAACTTTCAATCCTAGTTGGGGTCACTCTCCTCCAAGGACTGTGTTCACAGTCTGGGGGCGCTCCTGGATCCGTCACTCCAGATGTCAAATAAGGTAAATGTGACGGTTAGGAGCACCTGTTATCAGCTTCAGCTGATACGCTAGCTGTGCCCTTTCCTGGAAACTAAGGTTCTTGAAACTGTGGTACATGTGCTGGTAACCTCTCGTCTTGATTTCTGTAACACGCCCTACATGGGGCTACCCTTGTGCTTGACCCGGAAATTTCAATTAGTCCAAAATATGGCAGCCAGACTGGTCTCGGGAACATCTAGGAGAGGCCATTTTACACCTGTGCTAAAATCACTCTACTGGCTGCCTATTTGTTTCTGGGCACAGTACAAGGTGTTAGTTATGATCTTTAAAGCCCTACATGGCTTGGGTCCAACCTATCTCTGGGACCATCTCCTTCCATATGATCCACCCCATGCACTCCAGTCCTCTGGGAGGAATTTGCTACAGCCTATGAAAACGAGGCTGTCAGCAACCTCCCAGAGGGCCTTCTCTGCTACTGCACCCAGATTATGGAATGGCCTACCAGACAAGATCCATCTTATTACCACCTTAGACAGCTTCAAAAAGGCTGTTAAGACGGATCTCTTCTGGCAGGCCTTTCCTGGATAATTATCCCGGCCCAAGAGTTAGCTAATTCCTCTCCCTTTCTGTGCTGCTGCTGTTGTGATGCTTTTTGTTTTATGTTGTGATTTATTTTAAATTGTTTTTAATTGTCTACATTCAATATTTTTAAGGGGTGGGTGGTTTTTGGGGTTGTATGTATTTATTGAAATTTTAATTGTTGTAAGCTACACCAATTGTGCTGCAGAGGGGTGGGATAGAAATAATTTTTCTTATATTCTTATTATTCTTCTTATTATTATGCCTCAAGATATTGTTCAGAGTGTTTCTTACAAGGTTGAAAGGCTCATCTGAAAAGCGCTATAATACTTCCATTGCTTTCCTTCATTTTCTATGTAATTCAGCAAGAAAATATATCCATACATGTACATACCCTTTCCAGAAAATGCTTTGCTAAAGGCTAAAATGCATGTTTATTTGCATAGACTGAGCGGCATTTCCTTACAAATGAGAAACTTATTGGAAGTTACAAAGTCTTTAGCATCACGCAAAGGGCAAATTGGTTGATGGATCTGAATGTCTCCCTAATTCCTTTAATTGCTAAATACATTTTAAATTGCAGGAGCAGCATTCAGAAGATGTAATGGCAATTGATAAAATCTAGGCTCTCCTTTACTTTTTCTTTCTCTCTTTCCTCCCTTTTTAGTCCAGTCTAGAGCAAAGAACAAAGGTTACTATTGCAAAGGGGAAAGGTTCACTTTTCTCACTCAAATAAACCTGCCCTTAACAATAATTCATATTTGATATTATTTGATGGATGGTGCACATTACTTTCAGTTCAGACAGCAAGTCAACTTATTGGATAGACCAAATTTGTGCTGTCTCTATTGTAAGACACCGGCAATTACTAAGCTAATGCTCATGGATGTATCTGTCACTATAAAAGGCAAGCAACAAACAAGGGAGTATTTACTGTAGGGTAGCCAGGTCTCCTTCCCCTCACCCCATTACTACATCTAGCATCCATCATAGGGTTTTCTTGGGAAGATTTGTTCAGATGAGGTTTGCCATTGCCTTCTTCTAAGACTGAATAGTTTGAATTGTTCAAGGTGACCCAGTGAGCTTCCATGGCTGATTAGGATTTTTAATCCTGAGTTCCCAGTTCCTAGTCCAATGCTCAAGCCACTATTTATTTATATCTCAGAAGAAAGACATCATATTAAATAAATAAGTGGTGGTGAGAATAATTGTGATATCCAAGATGGTAATAAAAATACCAAAGCATTTATCCAAGTACCCCATAAAGTCCTATTCCATTGTCTCATTGTGGAACACAGGTGACCCTGGGTTCTCAAGGCTTGGCCAGTGTGTGTTATCTCTAGCAGTTTCTATCAAGCTTGTGAGGGTTGAAATAAATCCTCAATGATAGACTCCCTGCTGTCAGAAGACCAGACTAGGTAAGAACAAAGAAGCTCATCACTAGAAGATAGAGCACTAAGAGACCAATGGACTACAGCAACCATGCATGATATACTTGTCTCCATTGGTGATGGGACAATCTGCATCAGTAATTTTGTACATTTACTTCTTTGTAAATTTGTAAAGATGCACATACATAGACACAACACATTCATGAAAACATGGAGACCAGTATCTTTTCCCTTGAGGAGAAGGGGAGATTCTTAATGAGGAAATAAAACATAACATGGAAAATAATGGAAGAATTCCCACCACAACTCTGTACTGGTCTTTCCTGACTTCTCTATATATATTGGCCTTTAATTGACCCCATTAGAGCATCATATTCTTCCTTTTCCATTAAAAATAAGTGTAAAACTGAGAAAAAGCTTAGGGACTCTTAATTTTGGGTCTGAGTTAACCTGGCACTTGCAACAAGGAAGCTGAGAAGAGTCTTCCACTTAAAATCAAATGAAATTGTGTTTTGAAGCAAGTAATCAAATTGTAGTTTTATTTCTCAGCAGGGCATATGTTGGCCTAGATGGAAAATTAAACTACCCCTTCTCTTGGTAAAATAATAAATCTGCTTGGAAAAGACATTTAACTAGACTTGTTCTTTGTTGATGGACTAAAACACACTGTGCTTTGAAGTAATGGCCCCCTTAAAAATCTCTGGATTTTTAGAGCTGCTTCTGAAACTACATTGGCTGGCTTAGGAAACTTGCTGCCTTGTCTTGCAAGACTTAAGCCCTGCCAAGTTCTATAGAGTTTATTTGAAGATGTATCACCACTTTCCCTCCAAACCCTTCTTAGCTATTTTTTTCTGCCTAGATTGGGCTTCATTTTAACTTTTTGTTTGCTTTTAGCAAAGACATACAAGGCTGATCTTTCCATTCCCAATTCAACAATAGCCAGGCTACCATGCCAGAAAAATCTAGAAGACACATGTTCAAAGTGCTGAGGGAAAGCATAGTGAATATTGTCTACTGAGTCAGAGCAGCAAATGATGCCTATGCCCATCATCCTAATGAAGATGCATAGTCCTCCAAGCCAATTTGTTTTAGCAGTATCGTTCCCTTTTTGTGTTTCCTTTGCAGTAAAAGGGAAGGAGGATGCCACCATTTGACAAGGGCTCTAGGAGACCCCATGCAGCCATGGAAGCCCACTGGGCAAGTCACTGACCCTGGACAAGACACTATCCTCAGTGGAAGGCAATGGCAAACTTCACCTGTACAAATCTTGGCATGAAAACTCAATGATAGGTTTGTCTTAGGGGAAGTCTAGACTGACAGAAAAATCCAGCTTATTGTCAAATTACCTCGATCCACAGCAATCATAGGTTTGTTTAGACACACTGAGGTGAGTTTGGGGGAGTCCACACACAGTTCTTCCTTTCAAACTCACCCCAGTTTGATAAATCACAGCATCTATGGCTGTGATTTCATTCCCCCCCACTCCCCACATGTATGCAAATGTACATATTTCTGGACTCCTCTCCACCCCAGCCATGTACCAATATCACTACAGAGTGCAGTCCGCACATATTCATGAATGTGTGGATCCTACTCAAAAATGGGATTAATCCCCATTTTTTTTGTTTGTTTCTGGATTAAAGCCCTGAGGCAATTAAAAGGCCCAGATTCAGCCCCAATCATCCTGTACATTGTTTGGACAGTTCAATGTGAAAACTAGGTGAGACCATTTTGCCCATGTAGATGTGCCCTTGGAGTCACCATAAAGCACAAATGACTTGAAGGCACACAACAGCAGTAAATAAACTGCTGTTACATTAATATCCTGCCCACTATCCAAGGAACTGAGGGCCTGTGTATATGAGCCTTCCTCTACAATTCCAAATAGGCTTGAAAATAAAAGAGTAATTTCAAATTGTCCAAAATAGTCAATGAAATAACCACATGCTAGCTAACCACACCTAGCTACCTATTTTCCTACCTTTTGGAGATGCAACTTTATGGCAAGTAAATGTAATGTCTATTCCACAAATAAAAGTCAACCTGCTCAAATCTGTTTAATTAATTTGCAATAGACTTTGAGATTTGGGAATATTTTTTATATATAATTAATTATGTTTTCATTGGTACTTAACAATAAATATGTTGGAACTGCTTTGAATTCCAATTCTAGGATAAAAGCAGGACCCAAATCAAATCAATATGCTCCCCAAAAGACACTTGGCTCCAAAATCTGGATTTTGTGGCTCATATCCCTAGAAACTGTATTACCTATGGTTCTGTCTCCCAGAGTCCTTTCTCCTCCTTGCCCAGGTATGCTGCACACTGTGTGTAAGGAGATGGCATGGGAACAGTTCTTTGGAGCTACATCTGAAAAGGACTTTGGGATCACAAATGTATAATGATCATAAAATTGAACATCAGCCAGCAGTGTGAGGCTGCAGCAAAGAAGGTAAAGGCCATTTTAGCCTGCATTAATAGAAACATAGTTTACAAGTCAAGGGAAGTAATAGTCCCACTATATTCTGTGCTGGTCAAACCTGATCTGGAGTGCTGCATTCAGGTCTGGGTGCTTCATTTGAAGGATACAGACAAGCTGGAACAGGATCAGAAAAGGACAAGGGCAATAAGACGTATGGAGAATACAATCTATGAGGAAAGGTTGAAACATGTTCAGCTTGGTGAACAGAAGATGGTGTGGGGGAGTGATATGAGTGAACTTTTTAAATACCTCAAGGGCTATCACAGAGAAGTAGGAGCAGATCTGTTCTCTGCTGCCCAAGGTCAACCAGGTCAAATTGGTTTGAAATTACAAGTGACTAGATTTCAACTGAACATTAGAAGAAACATCTTGACAGCAAGAGCAGTTCAGCAATGGAACCAATTGCCTAGAGTGGTGGTGGGATCTCCTTCTCTAGAGGTCTTCAAAAAGAGGTTGAAGAAATACCTGCTAGGGATGTTTTAGTTGGAGATCCCATATTTAGCAGGGGTTGGACATGATGGCTGGCCCATGAGGTCTTCTCCATCTTTAACATTCTTTGAATCTAGGTGCAGATTCATTTGGGATCAGTCTAAAAATTAGATGTTTCACTGATTTTTATTCGCTTCATTGGTTGGTTCGCTGATTTGAAAAAAGTGCAAAATCTGCCCTTCATCCCCTGCAGGGGGTATTCTGTAGGAGCCAATATGTGTATGCACGCAAGTATATCCATTAAGCCCTACAGCTTGAGTTGCTCTTATCAAGGCTCTGCCATATAGCAGTAATACTCTGTCTAGAAACTCCCCAGATTTTGAAACTCTGCATCATCTGATCTTTCTTCCAAAGCAGATGCATTGGGGTAATCTCTGTTCTTCAACTGTATCTAATTTATTTACAAAAGCTTCTTGTTCTTGAAACTTGTCTTTTTTTTTTCATCCTCTGCATTGATATCTTTCATATATATGTTGAGAAACACACACATTCACACTCACACACTCTTTCTCTGACTCTACATGAAGGATCAACATTTGTGTGTGTGTGTGTGTGTGTGTGTGTGTGTGTGTTTGCCACTGTGTTCAAAAGGATGCCTATTCTTAATTATGAGGACACAAAAAAGCCAAGTGTTCCCTTATAACATCAATGGAAAATGCTTAGCCTTCCAGATGTTGCTAGATTGCAGTTCCCAGCACCATGAACCAGTATGCCCAATGATAAGGGATGATGGATGCTGTAGTTTAACATCATGTAAAGGGCCATGTATTCCCCAACCCTTCACTTCACCCTTGACCCAATCATGTCTTAGTGCTTGGAGGGGGGCAAGTTTGAGTAATTCAAGTGACACATTAAAAAGAAAAAGAGATAAATGGAGGAGACCAATGTGCTTGACATTTCCAAGGAACCTTAGGTTGAAGTGTCTGTCCTCTTTCTCCCCCACGCCCTCCGCCTCTTTTCCCCTTCAGAAATGAATGTGTAATATTGAATTTCTGGTGAAAGCTTTGGAGACACAGACCGAGATTCTTTGAAAATGTCAAATTTAACAGCACGAGGAAATGTCTTTTGAATCAGAAGATGAGAACTCAGGGGAGTTAAATTAACAACATAGCACAACATTTTACCAAGTAATAGCACTATATTTTTTTCTCTTTTATGGAGCACTGCTCAGGGCAGTATCTAATCTCTTGAGTTTAATGAACTTTTAAAACTACTCCATAAATACTCCAGGGCCATGACATATACAGTCCTAAGATAAATTCAAGCCTAACTTCAATGGACGATATCATATTTCTGTTATTAAAAAGTGTTAATTTTAATATTCAAGGCAATTTCCTACAAAATATGGGGGCATAGGATCTGCACTTTCCTCATGAGGGCTGGTTTTGGTTGTAGATATTAAATATAAAGACATTTTAATACACACACACAAATGCAGAGAATCTCATCACATTCAGCTAATAATAGGAGTCTGCAGAACCAGCACTGTTGTTACAAAGGATATTCAAGGAGATTATTTTGGTAATTCCATTGCAGGTTGAAAATTCAGCAGTTTGTCTGCACTTACTTTTGGTCTGTATTACCACCACTAAAGAATAATGAGTGACCAACTCCCATTATGAAAAATGCTTACATTGAGAACACAACATAATGCTATAGCCACTATGGAAGAGCATTCTTTGCATGTCTGTACACCATTCATAATTTTCAGAAGGTGAGATCTGTGTTGGGATATGTACTATGACACCACAACCACTGTCAATTTTCTCACCTCCACAAGTGACTGCCATTGAGGTGCTGGAATGGGAAAGCTCACAAACACAATGTGTCACATCACAGCTTTTGCATAACTCAATGGCAACTGGCAGGGCTGTCCCCATGTTGCAGTCTCAAGTACAGGACAAAATGGTGCCTTCTTCTACCATTTTACATGCAAAAACTAATCAGATTTTCATTTGTGCAATGATGATAGGACAGCATGCTTCCCTGGAACTGGGAACAACAGGTTAGATTAAGGGATGCACATCAGGCTACACAGCACATCTCCACATAGAATTTTAGAACTATAGAGGTGGAAAAGATCACAAGGGCCATCTAGTCCAACCCCCTGCCATGCATTGTCTGTTTTCTGAAAACACCTCACTCTGCCTAATGGTAGGGCCATCTCTGACAGCCAAAGGCTGTGTTATAGACACAAGACTGTTGTGTTTAGCTGTGGCTGTTTGTCAACTGTTGACACATATTATGGATTCAATATATTTCCAACAGAATGTTACCCCAAAATATAAGGAAATAAGATATGAAGAACCACCATCATTGACCCCATGTGTTTCTTGACTAAACTCTGTGCAAGGAGTGTAAAAGTCTTATAGGAAATTCTAAGAAGTAGAATTCAAAGATATAGCCATGTTAGTCTGTAGAATCAGTATGTAGAGAGATCTTGTAGCACCTTTGAGACCAACTGAAAAAAGAAGCTTTTGGACCAAGTATCTGTGGAAGTAGACTCAAGTCTATGAAAGCTCATGCTGACAACTTCTTTCTTTCAACAAGGGCCTTTGCAGACTGCCAGAAATAGTGCAAATTGAGTCCACTTTAACTGTCCTGGCTCAGTGCTAAGGAATCATGGGAACTGTAGTTTATTGTGACACCAGAGCTCTCTGACAGAAGGCTCAATGTCCCAGAAAAAAATACAATTCCCATGATTCCCTAGCACTGAGCCAGGACAGTTAAAGTGGACTCAATTTGCACTATTTCTAGCAGTCTGCAAAGGCCTTTAGTCTCAAAGGTGTTACAAGAGCTCTCTACATAAGGAAACTCTAAGCTCAATTATTTGAATCTGCTTACAATATTCTCTATGCTCAGGAACATATT
>CM034706.1:260058929-260069968 GCA_020142125.1 Phrynosoma platyrhinos | reverse complement strand
GGAGTGACAACACATCTGATAGTCCTAATGAGGAATCTGTACTCTGGACAAGAAGATACTGTCAGAACAGAACACAGAGAAACAAAATGGTTCCCAACTGGCAAAGGAGTCAGACAAGGCTGCATTCTATCACCCTACCTATTCAACTTATATGCAGAACATATTGTAAGGAAAGCAAGTTTGGACATGGAAGAGGGAGGAGTGAAAATAGGAGGAAGAAATATCAACAATTTGAGATATGCTGAAAACACCATACTAGCAGAAATCCTCACAGACCTATTAAGGAAGATCAAAGAAGAATGTGCAAAGGCAGGCTTACTGCTGAACATATAGAAAACAAAAATAATGACCACAGACAACTTACACACATTCAAACTAGACAATGAGGAAAGAGAAATAGTAAGAGTTCTCATATCTGGGATCAAACATTGATCGGAACGGGGACTGCAGCCAGGAAATCAGGAGAAGATTAAGAATGGGGAGGGCAGCTATGAAAGAACTAGAAAAGATCCTAAAAATGCAAAGACATACAACTCAGCACAACAGTCAGGATCAAACAAGCAATTCCCTATTACCATGTATGGATGTGAGATCTGGACAGTCAAGAAAGAAGATAGGAGGAAAATCGACACATTTGAGATGTGGTGCTGGAGAAGAATGTTGAGGATTCCATGGACAGCCAAAAGGACAAACAAATGGTTCCTAGAACAGATCAAGCCAGAGATATCCCTATAAGCCAAGATGAAGATGAAGTTTTTCTCTGAAGATGCTAGCCACAGATGCTGGCAAAATGTCAGAAAGAAACTCTTCTAGAACATGGCCACACAGCCCGAAAAAAACCCACAAAAAAAAAAAAAAACTATGGATGCCAGCCATGAAAGCCTATGACTTCACAAGATGAAGAGACTTAAGACTGTTGTACTTTGGACACATCATGAGAAGGCATGAATTGTTGGAAAAGGCGATAATGTTAGGAAAGGTGGAGGGAAGTAGAAAGAGAGGAGGGCCACATGCTGGATGGATGGACTCTATTAAAGAGATCACAAGTATGAATTTGCAAGAGCTGGGCAGAGAAGTAGAGGACGGGGGGCTTGAACATATCTCATCCATAGGGTCACCATAGATCAAGACCGACACGAAGGCAGTTAGCAACAGGTGCAGCAGGTGGCTAAGGAAGAAAGACCCTTGACAGTGTCACCTCGGATGTGGTATACCTTTCTCAGAAAAGCTCATTTGGTCCTTATCTTGATGATATCTTCTAGAGCTGGCATAACCTTGGATGTAGCCATCCCTTCGCAGTAGTTTACTTCAACTAGTAAAGGCAGCCCAATAAAGCATTTAAATCCCATTTTTAGTCACTTCTCAGACATAGTGAGTATTCTTTTTTTCTTCTTCTACCTGATTGTTCATCTAATGGGCCAATTATTTCTATTTTCCAAAATAGGCACCCTTGGTAATTGTCTACATGAAAAGTCAAAAGGCTCCAGCTCCCATTTTACATATACTGGGAATAGGATGTGTCTTTCTCTGTGTGTGTGTGTGTGTGTGTGTGTGTGTATATGCGTGTGTAGAGAGAGGTAGAGAGAGATGGTTAAATACCGGAAAAGAAGATGAATAAAAGAGCAAAAGAGACCAAGTTGACCTTTCCATCAGAAAAAGGAGGAAAGGAAGAAACCTTAGAGAAATCTCAGATAAATAAATTAGATGGAAAGCAAGAGACACAAATGTGCTTTACAACAGTAATGGCCAGACAAGACTTTACAGACAATGTACAGATGAAAAAATAATTTCTCTCATTGTTCTTTCCTCCCCCCCACCCTCCAGACATTGGATTTCAATCCAGAGGTCCAGTTTGTCAGTATTGTCTCTGCAAGCAAGTTACAGGAAATTCCTATAGTTTTGTTGCTGCTTTAAACAACATCCACGGTTTGTGGACTACATAACAAACCTTGCTTTTGGGGGAATTGAAGGCTTGGAAAGTTCATGATGTTTTGATTCCACATTGTCTTCTGTAATGATTTGCTGAACTATTATGGATAAAATCTACTGGATGGTCTCCACATCTCTGAATGCCAGGCTTATGGTCAGAACACTAATGATTATGTTTTAAATAACCCAGCCAAGTTAGCATATGGGAAGCTTCACAGAATACAATAAAACAGATGTTGGTTTCCTGAGGTTTCATAAAAACAACACGTGAATACAGTCATCCCTCCCAATTCACAGGGGATCCGTTCCGGACACCACCACCACCGTGAATTGGAAAAATTGCAAATATCCAAGTCCCACTGGATATAATGGTTGTGTGCTCCCGCGCGTGGGTGCGTGCACCATATTGTTCATCCTGGCTTCCTGTCTGCAGAAATTCAAGACTATGAATGGGAGGTCCATGAATTAAGAGGGACAACTGTATAGCTAGGGTTGGTGGTTTTTCTTATTGTTGTCTTTTTACAGAAGGGTAGAAGAGAAAACAACACCAGTGTAAGAACAGTGGCAAAGAACATGTACAAAGAAATAATGGATCATTTAAAGTCTATTGGGGACAAGCAGCAGACTTTAGTCATACGTGCAAAAACTGTGGCCCTCCATATATTTATGAACTAATAGTTCCATCATGCTGCTACACTGGCCAAGCTGTCTGAGCCTAATGGATCTTGGATTCCAACAAAATATTGGAAGCCCCCAGAGCAATATTTGTGAGCAATACTCATGGGAAATAGATATGCTAGTTTGCAGAGGAGCTGGAGATATGACCACACAGACAATACACACATGTAGTAGGAATGTTGAAGCCACCACCACAGAAGCAGAAACTATACTGTTGTACAGTGCTATGGGATATATCTCCATACACCAGATTTATCAACACATGCAATCTCCAAAATCAGATCTCTAAAATAATCCACAGAAGATTTATAACAGGCACGTGCAACACTGTGGCCCTTCTAATGTTGAACTACAATTCACATCATGCACTATCACTGGCCAGGATGAATGATGCTGATGAGTAGTAGAGTCCAACAACATTTAAAGGGCCACAAGTTTCTCACACCTGGTTTATATCTTAGGCAGCTTTCAGTTCTCCTAAGACTTATCTTCACTGGCTAGAATATTCTGGGCTGCCCCTCCAATATTTTGGCCCTAAATTCTCCTAGTTACCTGTGATCTCTCTGCAGCAACAATGGGTGGATGCCTTCCTACCCAATCCCTGTTTGTTGCCCAGCACTGCTGCTGAGGTCACATAGAGGTACACATGTTATTGATGCTGGGAACTCATTCTGACCTCAGAGTGAATCACATCCACAGTGGTAGAGTTGGGTGGCTTGCAGGGACAACATGGGAAGGCAGATACCTATCACTGCTGCAGAGAGAACCAAAAACCTGAACCAAAAGACAAACCAATTTTTAAATACAAGTTAAGGGGAGGAAAGACCAAATTAGGTGCAAATAACGTGAAGACAGTCCATGCCCAATTCAGCATTTTGGTCCTGCATCATGTAAACAGAACACAAAATTTTCCTAGTAAATAACCCATGTAGAAAAGCCCCTAGTGATTCCATAAGTAATTCAAAGGGATGAACTCTGAGAAAGCCAAACTAAAAGCCTTGAATATCTGATCATATTTAGTTTTCATCAGGTTAACACAATTCTGCCCTAACCCCACAGAACATCTTATATTTTTGACAGGGACTATAAGTACAATAAAAGTTTGTCACCTAAAGCAAAAGATGTCTCTTTGCAAAATTGTTCTGGTTAGTTCAATTGGTACAAAAGCAGCAAGGTAAAGTGGAAGACAGATGCAACCCAAAAGTAATGGTTCCAAGCTCTAGTGGAAACATAGACCATGGGAGGGATATTGGTCAAGGGGTGAGGGTAGAAAGGGCTAATCCATGCATTTTTCAGTTGCAAGCATTGTATTCTACAACACATTATAACACTTGGTAGTACCACTAAAAAGGGGTGTGTGGTGTGTTACTTTCTTATCATTCCCTCATCTTATATTTAAACTGTGTAAGATAAGGAAAGGGAATATTATTCCTTTGCCCTGATTTAAACCAAAATGTTTATGCTTGTTCCAACAACATGAATTTAAAACTAAAATTCAGGTTACGTTCAAAGGAAACAAGCATTTCTCCCCACCCCATCAAACATTTCAGTTCCACAAGATCTGACAGGTAAATACACTTTTGAGTGTTTATGCAAAACATAAAATTAATGGGGCACGTTTTTCTTGTTTGGTTTCATAAATATAAGTCAGTCATGCTAAATCAGCTCCCAATCAATTTAAGGTAGTCAAAAGAAAAGTAGCAAAATATTTACCTATGGCAGTCTCTCTGTAGTATTTGCTCTGGCTTTCCTTCCCTTTTCTACTTTCTCTTGACAATTAAGGAAAAAGAAGGTAGGTATCAAGTTGAATAACTTCAATATGGCCCTGATCCACATTAGATATGATTGGGCAAATTGATTCTATTTTTCATTTTAGCTACATAGTTAGAAAGTGTTCAGCAAAATAATATGTATCCCAAATGCCGACTGTATAGGGAAAGGGGGACATTGACCTATTATATATATTCAGTTAATCACAAAAACTTTCCTCAGAAATTAATTCTCTTTTATCACTTTCAAGTACTAGAACTAATCCAGATGAGTCTACTTACCATGGTAGACTTCAGAATTGCCTCTCTAGCATGTGATATGGAAGGTATTTTAGAGTGGGTCTTTGGTATCTACTGAATTTCTGTGGGGTGCAATTTTAGTTTCCCAGTGTGTTAACCCTTTTAAAGGAAACACACAAATATTCAAGTATGAAAGTTAAACTTGTTAGAGTTCAGCTTTCATCAGCAGAACAACAAATGTGTGGGTCAGACTATTATTTTAAACCTGTCTTCCTAAAGAATAAAGTCTTACTCCAAAAGACAACAGCAAACAAATAATAATGGCTTTAATAAATATTTACATAAAATAACTAAAACCTAATCTAAATGGAGATGGTTAAGGTAAAGAGAGATAAATCTCACCATCTTTTAGACAGCAGGAAGAAACAACAACTTACTGCAGTTACTAGCAGTTTAGAATCTTCAGAGAAAGCTGTTAAACTGCCTCCAGGATTCAGTGACCAAAGTCACATGACAGTTAGAATGAGACAGAGGGAGGAAGTTATTATCTATATAATGAGGGACAAGAGAATGCAATGTATAATTCTTCCAACAGTTTCAATGCAGGACTCCCCGTGGATATCTAAATCCAAAGTTGTTTGAGTCTCATTAAATATAACGGATAGTAAAATAGTGTCCTTTATATAAGATAGCAAAAATCAAGGTTTCTTTACATATATTTTGAATATTTTCAAGCATTGGACACTTGAATCCGTGGATATAGAATCTGTGGATATGGAGGGCCAGCTGTACAACAGTTTTGGTCCTTTCAGGGAGACCAAACTCTGAAGGTGTGAGAGACTCCTTTGTACACCCGAATTCAGCTCTGAACCAGGATGTTCACATTCCAGCAATGGCAAGGGGTACATTTGGGAAATGAGCAAACTTTACCAGTTACTATAAATGTCAGGTTGTTCAGATTAATTCCTTCCCTTTCAGAATAATGCATTTTTGTCTAGGTAGATATATAAATAACACTTTCATTCTTGTGTGGTAATCTTGATGGCATATAAAAACAACAACAACAACAACAACAGTTAAGCAACAGGAGTATCATATGTTGACAGGAAGGTTATACAAACATGCATATGTAACAAACAGAAGATCATCCTACTCATTTAATTTTCTTCATCTTTCTTTTCACTTCCTTAGTTTTACAAAGCTCTTTTGAGGAAAAAAATAAATGTTTGTCAAAAGTGCTGCAAACTCAAGACAAGACATCTAAAGAACTTAAAGACAGGTATTAAGTGCAAACAATACTATATGATTCTGTCAGTGAGAGAAACCTCAACAATCTGAATCCGTTGACTTTTGCATTCTCTATTTTAAAGATTTTCCCCTCCCACATTTTACATCCTTCCCTTTCAGCTATGATTTGTGAGAGAGAGGCACTGAAAAAAAAAGTGAGAGCAAATATAGCAGAATGCAATATTCAGAATATACAGTTTACCAATGCCTGTTCAGCATTGATTATGCAAATAACATCCCAATGAATCACTTCGTGATCTATCCTCAAAATTTTATTTACTGCACATTACCATTAGCAAATGAATCAAACCTCTTTGGTCATTACAGATCAAGACGTTGTTGTCTATTTATTCCAGGGGCAACTATCCCACCAATGCAAGTCTCATAAGCTCAGTTCATTGATTTTGTTCACAAAAGGAGGAGCCATGACCCTCCCCCCTCCATCATGACCACAATGCAATATATGAAGAAAGAGGTGTTTTATTTTGTTTTAGAATCACACACAGACCTGACTCAAGATATTTTGCTGCTTGAGGCAGACCAGTACTTCTCACACCACTTGCCCAAATTTAGATGCAGAGTACGCAAGAGCCAGCCATCTCCCACAAGCATTTCTACTGATTCTTGGTAATAAAGAATACAAGAATGCATCCACAAGGAATTAACAGTTTTCTTCCTTTTCATGGAATCTGAAAATATGTTTCCTGTGTCATCTGAATAGGTGGGGGTGTCCCTTCATATTCACACATGCCATAACATGATTGATGTGACAAGCTACTAGGAGAGGGAGCTAAATCATGTTGTTTCTGTTGACTGTCTTCAAGTTGCTTCTGACTTACAGTGACCCTAGGACAAACCTATCATGGAATTTTCTTGGAAAGACTTGTTCAGAGGTGGTTTGCCTTTGCCTCCTCTGAAGCTGAGAGAGAGTGACTTCCCCAAGGTTTCTGATGGGTTTCTATGACCAAGCAGGTAATTGAACCCTGTTTTCCAAAGTCCTCAGCTGCATCTGCAGTGCAGAAATAATGCAGTTTGACACCACTTTAACTGCCATGGCTCAATGTTATGGCACTCTAGGATTTGCAGTTTGTTGTGGCATCAAAGCACTCTAACAGAGAAGGCTAAAGAAAACTGCAAATCATAGAATTCTATAGTATTGAACTATGGCTGTTAAAGCAGTGCCAAACTGCATTATTTCTGCAATGCAGATGCAGCCCTCATCTAACACTCAAATCACTACACTGGCTCTCCATGAATCATGTGGTCCTCTGTGTGGCATTTGGCCCTCTAACAATACTCTGTGGGGCTGCTGTATGTAAGGATCATCCATTTGCTCCTCTGTCAAGTGAACAGGATCATTACCAGACCCAAGAGGAATATACATCCAAAGAGTAAAAGAGCAAACTCTCATAATTGTCATGGGATGACACTAAAGCTACAGAGGTTTCACTGGTGAAAATGTGGGCACAACACCTTGGTTGAAGAATTCCCTCCTAAGAGAGGTTAGATAAGTCTTCTATGCCAGAACCGAGTGTAGTTCTAGGTCTCCCCAAGAGTTCTTTCAATCCCAAACACTGGCACACTTTACTACTGTAGCATAAACTTTATTGGTGGCAAATCATACAGCAGGTGATCCTACACACCAAATATGCCTTCCAGTCCTTTTGCTGCAAGGGTCCAGCACACCCTCAAAGCCAATGGTAGAGCCACAGAGTTGGAAGAGACCACAAGGACCATCCAATCTAACCCCTAGCCATGCAGAAATACACAATCAAAGCCCCGACGTAAATTGGAGCCCAACCCAAATCTACTGAGAAAATCCCCATCCAACAAACAATTTCATTCCCTTCATGGAGGTTCATGGAAGATGGACACCCAAGAGCGATATGATATAAAAGCAAACAAAGAAAATCAAAGTCTACAAGTGTGATCCACCTTCCCCCTCACAGCTATGAGAATTGTACAACCAGGTTAACAACAGAGAAAAATTCACTCCCTCAGTCCATTCCAAGCCTTTATAACTTTTCCCATCCTTAAACGACCAAATTAATTCAAAAACAAGGTCACTAATACAAATGGACTCTCTCTACACTGCACAGCCATTAACAGTTTTGGCCATCCTGCTGACAAGGACTCCAAAGCCCATCTGCCTAGGGGTAGAGGCCAAGCTCACTACAAGAAGTCTCATGACTTTTTGGCTAGGCAAGTTGCAACACTGTTTGTCCTTCCATCTGGTTGTGAACTGTTTCCAATCTGGAAGCAAATATTTTAACTCTGCTCAGTTCTCGTGCTGTTTTAACTGTTACCAGCCAGAGTGAGGATATCTTTGCTTTGTAAATATAAAATGCTTTTAAGCATTTGGTTTAAAGGGGAAGACTTTCTCTCAGTCACACCACTATCACAGGGTGGCTTGGTGACATAAGAGACAGAGCCTTCTCAGTGGCTGCTCCCACCCTTTGCAATTCCCTTCTACAGAAGGCTAGACTGGCCTCCTCCCTGCTTTCCTTTTCCCAGCAGGCAAAAACATTTTTGTTCAAGCAGGCTTTTAATTGTTAAGCAGGGAAGTTTCTTATTTAAATGTGTACTTTATTTGTTTTTATCTTTTGTATGGCTTTAAAGTGATTCTATAGTGTTTCATGTGAGGATTTTTAATTGTTTTAAATTTTTTATTGTAAACATTTTTAATTTCTATTTCTGCAAGCCACCTTGAGTCCCACTCTGGGGAAAAGTTGGCATCTAAATAATAAAACATAATAAATAAATAAATAAATAAATAATCTGACAAATAAATCACATTTACCTCTTTGAGGCACTGAAAGGTGGTTTGTTGTTGTGTGCCTTCAAGCTGTTTCCGAATTATAGTGACCCTAAGGCAGGGGTAGGCACCCTTTCCCCTTTAAGGGCTGAGGGACTTCAGCTCCCAGAATCCCAGGAGCTATTGGCCAACATGGGATGATTGGCCAACATGGCTGAGGCTTCTGGGAGCTGAAATCCCTCGGCCCTTAAAGGGGAAAGGTTGCCTACCCCTGCCCTAAGGTATCTTCTTCAGAGGAGGTTGGCCACTGCCATCCTCTGAGAGTAAGAGAGTGTGTGACTTGCCCAAGATCACCCAGTAGGTTTCATAGGTTTCAAGCAGGGATTCAAACCTTATTCTCCAAAGTCAGAGTCTAATGCTCAACCTTTTACCATGCTGCCTCTTGAAAGGTGGTTTAGCAATGTTTTTAATAAAGAAATGCTTTTATAAACAAACAGGACAAATGGTGGTCCTGTGAGCCATTACAAATTCAAGTAACACTTTTGCATCAACACTGTGCCTCCTCCTTCATCAAGTTGATCCCTAACAATGATGTTCACATTCTCTTCTCTTCTACATCCTCCATATTGTTTCTGGCCAGATCTCCTCTGAATGGTACACAGATAGCTGCCTTACATTATGAATGTTACATGTCAAGAGCAAAGCAATATGATTTCTGAACTTCTCGCCAACAGCAAGCTGTTTAAACACAGAAGGCAAGTGGGATGGAACTGAGACAACTATGATTCATGCACAAAAGTGTGGCAGCTCAACCACCCAAGCAGCAATAAAGGGTATTAATTGGAACAAACACTAAAACGTGAAATATTACAGATTGTTTTGAAAGGTCCAGCATCGTGACACCCCACATAATGCATTAAAATCATTCATTACAATGAATAAATAGTTTAATGAGACTGGAAGGATTGTGCAGCCTTCGCAGAAGCAGGTGAGGAAGGGAAGCATGGTAACAGCATCAATGAGCATAAATTATGCAGGAGCAATATTTTTTAATGTTGTCTAGTCACTTCCACTGTTGCTTTGGTTAAATATTCAAACATATGCTTTTCTGAAGTGTATCAAATTAATCTGGGCAATAGAAAGCATCTGCAATAAACAAAATCCTATTTCCCTAATTCTCTAGGAAAAAATGTAAAGAAGCAGGATATCAGACACTGATAAATTCATAGAATCATAGGGTTGGAAAGGGCGTTATGGCCAAGATGACCAGACTTCTTCCTTTTCCAGGACATGGCCTATATTTCAATCTTCTGTCCAGAAGGAATTCCAAAATGTCCTCCTTTGTAATCATGACTAAGACGCATGAATTCATATTAGTTTTTCTAGCTTTTATTTTGTCACATTCTACATTTTTCTTGTATATCCTACATTTTGCACTACCTTATCTTCCTTCGTGATTAGGACATTCAGTCACCCTGCTTATGGGCCATTGAATCTAACCTCCTGCTCAATGCAAGACCTCCAGCTAAAGCATCCCCAGCAGGTAGCTGTCTAGCCTCTGTTTGCAAGCATTCAGAGGAAATCCCACCACCTCTCTAGGTGATTTGTTCCACTGTGAAACCACTCTTATTGTCAAGAAGTTCCTTCTAATATCCAATCAAAATCTACTCTCCTGTAACTTGAAACTATTAGATCTGATCTTACCCTCTGGGGCAGCAGAGAACAGGTTTACTCCTTCTCTTTGTGACAGCCCTTGAGCTATTTAATGAGATCATGTCACCCCTCAGTCTTCTCATCACCAAGCTGAACAAACCTTTCCTCCTGTGTTTTGTTCTCCACCCCTCTTATCACTCTTGTTGCCCTTCTCTGAGCCTGCTTCAACTTGTCAGTATCATTTTTCAAATGAGGTACCAAGCATGGATTCCAGTTTAATACTTTTTTAGGGGGTGGGTGGGTTTTGGGATTTCAGAATGTACTGTTTAGATAAATGATATTGTATGGAATTTTAATTGTTGTAAGCTGCCCCTGATTGTTATTATTATTATTATTATTATGGTACAAAATAATCCAGATAAGACCTAAGCAGCACAGAATATTCCCTTGACTTGGAAACTATCCTTCTATTAATACAGGCTAAAATACCATTTGCCTTCTTTGCTGCAGCCTCACACTACACTGCTGGCTCATATTTATCTTCATGTTTAAACAGAGCCCTGCTAGTGCAGTGGTTAAATGCTGGTACTGCAGCCACAATGTTATGAGTTCAATTCCAGGGCTCCAAGGTTGACTAGCCTTCCATCCTTTCATAGGTAAGTAAAATGAGTGCCCACCTTGAAAAAGCATTTGACAACGTATACTGGGACTTTATAATAGAAATTTTG
>CM034706.1:260041600-260058829 GCA_020142125.1 Phrynosoma platyrhinos | reverse complement strand
TTTTAATAAATAATAAAAGTTAAAAAAAATGAGTGCCCACCTTGTTGGGGGCAATTGGCTTACAGACTGTAAACTGCTTAGAGAGAGCTGAGTTCACTATTAAGCGGTAGAGAAATGTAAATGCTATTGCTAAATGCTACTCCTGACTTATGATCAACAATAATCCCATGTCCTCTTTGCATGTAGTGCTGCTCGGCCCCATCCTATACCAGTGTGTTTAAGTTTCATGGCCCAAATGCAGATTTTTGCATTTGTCTCAACTGAATTTCATTTTATTAATTTCTGCCCAATTTTCTAGATTATCTAGGTTCTTCTGAATTATTTCCCTATCTTCCAATGTGTTAGCTACCCATTCCAATTTTGTGTCATCTGCAAACTTGATAAGGATTCTGTCCACTCCATCATCTAAGTCACTGAAAGACTATTGAAGGGTAATGCCCCTAGGACAGAACCCTTTGGCACTCTACTTGAGACCTCCTTCTGAGTGGTGGTGTTATATAAGGAGCTTCTATAAGAGCTAAAAACATGGTTTAAAATAATAGGGAGAGGGAAGAAATTTGAGGTTCTAATAAAGATGAATTCTGTGCCAAACCTCAATGCCTAAAGCTTTCTATCCTAGAGAGGAATCAGCCCAACCACTCAAAGGATCTCACTGTGAAGAGCTTAAAGGGAAAACATATATACTTATAATTGGAATTATTTCTAAAAATGCATGTTTCCATTTTACAAACAGTAGAGATTTATTCTAGCGGCAGGGGTGTTTAATAGACGGCATTAAACTGCAGGAATATTAGAAAAATGCTGAAACTTTTTCTCTTTTCCAATTAATTTAAGCAACTTATTAACAAATCAAGCCACTTTATTTAAATTAGGCACCTAACCATGTAATTAGTTAAGTTAAACCATTTAAGGCCCATTTTTCTTCCCATTTCCGATTGTGATGTTAAAGCAGTTAAATGCGAAAGCGGAGGAGAAAAAAACTCCACCCCAATTACTTTACCAATGGCTTTCATCTTAAACACACAGCACAATAAAGCAAAGGATTGCTTCTTAGCCAAGATGGCATTTTGAATTTTGTTTAATGATCTTTTTCTCTCTACACTGTGTACAGACACAGCTCTGGATGTTGGATTAATTTCAATAAATACAAAAATCTTTATTCTAACTGTTCCGAAGCACTTGTTATTTACATTTCGAAGTGCAGGATTACTCATGCATGGTTGACTGTCAATTAATTCAATATCGCCCTGTGGATTCTTCCATTTGTAATTGGAAAAACAGAGGTTTCTTTCGACTCTGCAGAGAACAGCAGCCATATAACTACAGGTGGTACTTGAAGCAGCCATACACACATGCATCTCATTCAGAAAGACAAGCAGGAAGCCCAAGGTTAGATGCATTACAATGGCTGGAATCCTGTTGGGGACTTGGGTCTTCAAAAGTGGACTTGCATCTATGGGAATAAGAAATGGGCAGCTCCATAACATATGTGTCCAGTAAAGGGCTGCTGTTACCATATTATGTAGGACAGTTGACAATGCACATCAGGACTAAAGCACAGTGGGATCAATGTCTATTAGGACAGCAGCTAGGGAGTTCTGATGTGCATTGGCAAGCCTGATATTTATTGGGACACTCTTGATGGTGTCTGTTATGAATCTTCCCAGTTCATTAAGAGGGGTTCGTAGTGCCAATACTACATATTTAAGTATTCATAAAGTTATGTTATGTAGACTGCATCTGCACTGCAGAAAGAATGCATTATGACACCACATTAACTGCCATAGCTCAATGCTATGGCATTTTGGGCTTTGTAGTTCTGTGAAATATTTAGCCCTCTCCATCAGAGCTCTGGTGCCACAACGAATGACAAATCCCATGCACCAAGTGTTGAGCCATGGTAGTTAAAGTGGTGTCAAACTGCATTATTTATGCAGCACAGATGCATCTGTAGAGCTTGAAAGAAGATTCTGTCTGTCTGTCCTCTTGATCCTCTCTGGATAAGATCCAGACAGTCAACTGAGAAGTGGGCTTTTCCCCCTACCCCCCAAATTCATAACAAAAAATATTCCAACTTCCCTTCCTCCATCCCACACTAGACCTCCCTGCCTTTCCCTTTTCCTTTCCTTTTTTTTGGGGGGAAAGAATGGCAATGGTTTGTTGTGTAGGGAACTGGAGGGAAGAAGGCCTTACTGCCATCCCTCTGATTTGATTTAACACACTGAATAGGCTACCCTTGAAGTGTTTGACATGGACCGCTTTGCAGGAAGAAGGTGGTCAAGTGGGAATTGGGTGTATTTTATTTTATTTTATTTACCTTCAGCTTGGCTCAGGGAAATGATCTGATCCAGGGGTAGGCAACCTAAGGCCCGGGGGCCGGATGCGGCCCACTGAGGCCTTTGGACCGGCCCCAGGCCAGTCCTGCCGCCGCCACCGCCGCCGCCCCCCCCCCTGCCATGATGATATTGATTATTGTTATCACTTGTTCTTGGGGTTTCTTGGCAAAATTTCCACAGAGGTTTTGCCATGGCTTTTCTAGGGCTGAGAGAGAGTGCATGCATTTTTTAAAATTTTTTAAATTTTTTAAAAATATTTTTATTGTTATTTATTTATTTGTTTATTTATTTTTGGTGCTTCGGCCCCCCCAGATGTCTGAGGGACAGCAACCCGGCCCACGGCTCAAAAAGGTTGCCTACCCCTGATCTGATCTATTTGAGAAAAATGTTCAAAAGGAGAGTGGGAAGAGCTTCCCACTCAGCTGTACTCAATGGAAACTGGCCATAGATTGGTGGTAAAGCTCCATATGTTTCAAGTGCAGAAAGCCTCAGATCCAATCCCCCACTTCTCCAGGAGGGGATGGGAAAGATTCCTATCTAAAACCTAGAAGAACTGTTGATTCTCAGCAATGGTGCTGTAGTAAATTTTGAAGTGTAGGTCCTCATCATGACACTCCCCATTGCAACCCCCCCCCCGGAGAATCTAAAAATCGAGGGGGCTGTCTAGGCCTTTTGTAAAGCTAAGTGTTCTCAATTGTCTGTTTAAGACCAAGTCACCCACATAACAGTTTGAATTACAACAGGGATAGCTCATAGGAGATGATCCATTTTCCTTTCAGCTATTCACCACTGAACTCAGAGGGAAAAGAGGAGCCAAAGGCAGATGGCAGACATTATCATCATACCTGCGGTTTAAAAAGTCCTGGAGCTTCAGCCCTCCAAGCCTTGGAACCACTATAGCGCCTCTCCTTATTATGGAGAACTGGCAAAAGCTCTCTTCTCTTCTGGAACTGGCACAAAATGTTGCAATGCTTTGGAACACTGAGCTATCATTTAGTTAGTCTGGACCTAATTCACATATAAAGCTAGACATTATTAAAGGTGGAAGCACAGTCATTAAATTGTTTTCAAATAAAAGTTAGAAGTGATTAAATTGCTTTCCAAGTAAATGTAATGTAAATTGTTATATTCACAAGAGCCCCCCCCCCATAGTTATTGTTATACAGTCAGCCCTTAAAATCCATGGATTCTGCATCCACAAATTTAATCATCCACAGCTTGAAAATATTCCCCCCCCCCAAAAAAAATTCCAAAAAGCAAACCTTGATTTTGTTATTGCTGTGTGCCTTCATGTGCTTTCTGACCTAATGGCGAACCTATGATGAACCTATTGCAGGGTTTTCTGGGGCTGAGAGTGTTTGACTCAACCAAGGTCACACAGTGGATTTCTCTGGCTGAGCAGGGAATCAAACTCTGATCTACAGAGTAATAGTCCAATGCTCAAACCACTACATTGTACTGGCTTTTACCATTTTATATAAGAGACATCATTTTACCATTCCACTGTACATGACAGAAGTTGAGTATCCACAGATTTTTGTATTCATGAGTGGTCCTGAAACAAAATCCCAGCAGATACCAAGGCCCACTGGATTTCTAAGATTTTTTTTTTAAAGCAACATGTTCCTGCTTCTCAAATTCAACTAAAATGCTATAAGCCACTGACATATAGTCCAAAGCACACACTGCTTACATCCACTTTGTTGCTATCTCAACAAGCACAAAAAAGAACATGAGACAAATATAGCAATGTCCAGCATTTGAATCAAGTGATTATTTTTCTCTACTGCTTAGCAAAGCCACCTCCAGTAACTATAAAATTAATAAACAGTAACAGTACAAAAGGAGTGCAATTATCTCCCAGTAAATTACAACTATAATGTAGCAGAGATGTGCCATCATTACCAGTGTGGCGGTGGAAGAATTAAGTGCTTGTAACTGCTTTCTCTAACTAGTTATTTCCATGCTCAATGAATTTGCCCAGACCCTTTTAAAGTCATCTATGGAAGACATAAATCTTCCTTTTCATTCATTCATTGTCCTATACATTGATTGTATACACATACATTGACAACCAGTAAAACAAATCCCCACTGATTTAGTACAGGAACACAGCTCATGTTCCTTTAATCAGAACACAGATTATATGCTTCAACTACCACCATGTCTTTGGTTTTAAAAGAAATTAATCTCTAATAAACTTAACAAAGGCAATTTTTAAGATGCACACATCTGCATGGTAAAAGAAAAATGTCTGCTGAATTATCTGCCCACCCCTGCCAAGAAGGTTTATTAATACAAAATGTGTTCTTTCATTAACAAGAATTTCATCTCCAATACAAAACAAAACACATATTTTTAATGGTAACTAAGCTCTACACTACAGTGCAGAATGAATGCAGTTTGACACCGCTTTAGCTGTCATGGCTCCATCCTATGGAATCCTGGAATTTGTAATTTGTTTTTTCACCAGAGCTCTCTGACAGAGAAGGCTAAATATCTCACAAAACTACACATTCCAGGATCCCACAGCAATAAGCCATGGAAGTTAAAATGGTGCCAAACTGCATTGTTTCTGTAGTGCAGATTAGACCATATTTTGTTGAAAATATTAGTTTTCAATTACATTTCAAATAGCTTTATTTGAAATGTAATTCTAAACTAATATTTTCAACAAAATATGGTCTAATCTGCACTACAGAAACAATGCAGTTTGGCACCATTTTAACTGCCATGGCTCAGCGCTTATATACAGATATAAAGCTCAGGATGCTTTATATTCCCACCACAACTTCATCAATATTTGATAGGCAGCATGAAGCAGCTATCTCATACAGCAGATGTTATAGGGCAGGGGATATGGCAAGATATGGGAAGGCAGCAGTATCTCCGTGTGGCTTTCTTAGAGCCACCTAAGATATCCTGGTACCCTTAAATTCAGTAGAAGATGCTGGTCCACCCAGTAGTATTGGCATAAGAGTCAACTGTCAGCTCAATTCATTTTTGGACAAAGAATGGGAAGAGGTACCATTTTGTTCTTTGCTTCAGGTAGTTAACTGTATTGGAATAGCCTCTATCAGCTTTTGTAGCTGGTTTTAACAGTGTGTAAAAATATCTGTTTACATCAATTTTCTACATTTACAATGTTGACTCTATTAACTACTCTTTATGACTGTTGCTGAGGCTGAACTTGTCATTCTATCACCATACTCATGCTTTGCATTTCTATTGCAATTCTCTTTCTCCCCCAGTCTCTCTCTCTCTCTCTCTCTCTCTCTCTCTCACACACACACACACACACACACGCAGTTGGCCCTCCATATTCATGGATTCTGCATGCACTGATTCAACCCCCCACAGCTTGAAAATATTTTTTAAAAAATCCAAAAAGCAAACCCTGATTTTGCCATTTTAAATATAAGGGACAGCATTTTACTGCACCACTGTATGTAATGAGACTTGAACATCCATGGATTTTGGGATCCATGGGGGTCCTGAAACAAAACCCAAAGACCCACTGTATATGCATCTCCAGATGGGCTTCACTCTATGCATCTGATGATGTGGACAGGAATCCACAAAACATATGCTAGACACTTATTTTTCTCAGTCACAAAGCGGCTAGATATATATTTTTAAGCTGTAACAAAATGACAGTTATGTCTTTGAATACTGCATTAAACGTCAGTTAACCAAACTTTTGATTTCATTGTACTGTCATTAGCATCTCATTCACTTCATTATTCATTGCATGGTCCTATATTACCATCTCTTTAGCTCATATCATCAAAGACCACCTAATCCTGGTGCATGAAGTCTACTGCTGTGACATCCCTAACAGGTGGCTATTCAGTCTCTTCTTAAAACCTCTAAGAAAGGAGGCTTCACCATCTTCCACAGAGCTATCTTCCATCCCTTGATCTTTCAGGATATTCTTCCTAACATTCAGTCAAAACGTATTCAATTATCACCCTCTCCTTTTTTCTTTTTTTTTCCTTTCTTGCAGTTCATCTTTCTGATCTACCATTTCCCCAAAAAATATGCCTCAAACTCCCAAAAAAAGTAAGGCCTGATGTTTGGAGGGTGAGGAATGTTAACACCAGCTGTGACCACTGGAATGTCATGCTGAGGTTGAGACATGAACGTGATTTTCAGTATCTCTGCCACACCTTGAGATACTCTTAGAAATTAGGAAGCAAAACCAGACAGTTCCAGGTGAAGGGTTTATTCACAGATGATAAGGAATTGCTATTTACAAATGCAGAACAGAGTTCAAGGATGGAAGCTAACACTCTGACTTCATCCTCAGCAGCCCACAGCAACACAGAGCTATACCAGAACTCTCTCACTAACAAACACCAACTGCACTGACTCTCCATGACTCCAGACCTCCAAAGACCCACAACTATTGACCCACAATAGTTTACATTAGGTTCAGGCTTATATACCTTTGCCTGATGCAATCTCAGTGCAGGGTTGCTCATGGATTACATCATTGCACATTACATCATCGTGCTGAGTTATACATACACAGGTGCAGTCAAATACACATTTAGGTGTCTGACCCCTTTAAAGACATTTATCACCAGATATCTTGGCTTTGTCACACAATCCACACACACATCATGCCTGTGCAGACATCATACACTCATATCATGACTGCAGTTCTATAGATCTAATTTCATATCATATTATGGAGACATGGAACCTACTCTATTGTCTGTCACTGACACCTCCCAATAGCCCAAACAAAAGTTTTGAAAACCATGCCCATTTATTCTTCTTTGTGTCATTTCAGAGCAAATTAAAACTAAACTGAACACATCCCATTCCATTCAATTTCTTATTTATTTGAAAATGAATGCAGAAGTTGACCTTTGAGTCTCTCCAAGCTCTGCAACATGACAGCTCTCTTTTTTAAAAAAAACTCATAATCCTTGATCATTTTGCTATCCATTGTCCACAACATCTGCAACAAATTCTCCCTCAAGCAGGATAATGATTTCTATTTTAAAGCATTCCCTAGCCTCTGTTAACTTTTCTACATTCCACAAGCTGAGGTTTTTATTCTCTTCTTAAACATGCTTGCACAGTTGCAGAACACAACCAAACTAGTGTAGAACGTGAATTAGGAACTGGAATAAATGAAAACGCTAGCTTCCTACTGCTAACAATCACAGCACAGTGCATGCCCAGACCTTCATAGCTGAAGGCAAAACAGAAAATGGCAGGGCATCATCAGTCCTCCAGTACAGTTTTACACAATGGGCTTCCCATTCACAATGGTGTTACTAAGGATTTTAAGGCTGTATCAGCTTTTGGTTTAAAAACAGATATACCAAATAAACTTGTCTTTGGCCACATGACAAAAATGTGAAATGGAAGTGTGGAGTACTGCTTTTCCTCATCTAATGGTCCTATCATCCGTCCTCCGTCAAGAGCAGGAGACAAACAGTAATAATACTGCTAAATATTTAGCATTTATAAAGCATCCTTGGGAAATATTTGTTTCTACTTTAGTGTCTTAGTCCTCTTTGATTTTAATTGTAATGAGATTGTAAACTATGGGAAAACATATGTGGAAGAGGAAGTAAGGTCCTTTTTCTAGGCCAAAAAGTGGCATCTGTTTTTCTACGTAAATACTGTGTGTAGATTTTTTTTAAAGTGTAAATGTTCGGTTTTTCTTCATTCCTATTTTGTGAGCTCCCCTGGAGGGTGTTTTTTTTTAAGCACAGAAGAAATAACCTGCATTTATATAAATAAATAAAATAATATTCCTTGCAAACAGCTCTCCTTAATTAGATCAACATTTTTGTCCCCACACTAAAATTGGGGAGGTAAATTTGAGAAGAGATGTCTACCCTCCAACTATGTATGGGAATTCTCGATTTTCCAACTTCCTGATAAAAGTCAAGGAAAAGGCATCAGTATTTCCTTCCACAAAGTCAAAATATTTAGGAATTTCCCCCCCTCACAAAGGATGGAAAACTCATCACATATTTTAAAAACTGCACATTTTCAGGAAATGTTTTACTCGGAACTGCACAACATTCTTTTTTTATATAATACTCTTTATTAATGAACCAAATAAAATATATTCTTATTCATTTGTGATTTTTACATTGATATTTTTGCCTTCCCTTCCCCCCCTCCCTCCCCCTTATCATCATCATATATATAGGAAGGGCCCACTGTAGGAGTTTTAGTCTCCAAAAACAGCATTTTCAAGCTTTGGGTTTTTTCTAGTTCTTAGACTCTCAAGCACTGTGGCATGCTAGCTATTTCATGGCTTGCTTTTTGTTGTTCAGCCTATGCACATTTGGGTAACTTGGTTTTTTCTTGCTTCTGTTTCATTTGTAGGGAAAAGGGCACTGTTAATGTGGATAAATTCCAGTTCAAATATTATGAGTTATAGTGTGGGCAGCAGCAGTAGTGGTGGTTTTCACTGACAAGAGTGAATTGTAGTGGCATCATGACTAACGTTGGTTGGCACTGTGCACAGGGAGGTGTAGGTAGCCTTCCTTGTGTAACCCCATCACCTAGTAAACCCTATGATGAGACACCCCAAGGGGGACACAGGCAGGATGAGAGCATTAACAGAAAGGGAGATAGGGAGAAATAAAGGGATATGACATTTGCAAGATTAGCCAAGGGCATAAAAAAGATGCCAATACAAATAACAGACACCCTTAGAAAGGCAAATGGCATCCCAAGAAGCATTGCACATACAATAGAGACATGGAATGTGAGAAATATGAGCCAAGGGAAGCTAGACATAGTAAAAAAGGAAATGTAACGCATGAACATAGCAATATTGGGGGTGAGTGAGTTTAAATGGACAGGAATTGGGTCACTTTAAATCAGACAAGCATACAGTGTTCTGCTCAGGGCACGAAAAGACAAGAAGAAATGGGGTGGTTTTCATACTAAAAAAACACATGTGGCAAAAGCAGTCAGAGGATACAATGCAAAATCAGACCGAATCATTTCAGTAAGGCTCCATGGTAAACCTATGAATATCACAATAATTAAAGTATATGCACCAACCACAGAGGCAGAACAGGAAGAAATTGATAGATTCTATGAAGGAGTGCAGGGAGAAATTGATAGCACACTAACACAGGATGTCAAGTTGATCACTGGAGATTGTAACACAAAAGTTGGAAGCAAAGAAGAATCAAAAACAGTAGGCAGATTTGGATTAGGCAAATGAAGCAAAGTAGGTGAGCATTTGATAGATTTTTGTGAAACCAACAACATATTTATTGAAAATACATTCTTCATACAACCAGAAAGAAGGCTATGCAAATGGACATCACCAGATGGTCAATACAAAAAGCAAACAGATTACATAATTGGAAATAAAAGATGGTAGAACTCTATACTGGTGCCCAAGACTAGACCAGGTGCTGACTGTGGCACAGACCGTGAATTACTTATATGAAAAATAAGAGTAATACTTGAGATGAAAACAAAACCAGTGATTATACCAAAATATGATCTAAGTAATGTCTCAACAGAATTTAATGACAACATAAGAAACAGATTTGTGCTACTAAGCATAATAGATCGAGAACCAGATGAACTATGGTCTGAAGCCGGGGACATAAAGAAGAATGCAGACAGACACTTTGAATAAAAAAAGGAGAAAAAACCATAGATGACAGAAAAAACAACACTAAAGCAATAAAGAAAAGAAGAGAAGGAAGACAAAAGGAGGACAGGAACAAACTAAGAATTATGAATCAACAGTACAACGGCTTGTGTGGAAAGATAAAGAAAATTACTACAACAACCAATGCAGAGAAACAGAAGACTGTAACAAAAAGGGATGAACAAGAGATATATTTCGCAAGATCCAGAAAATCAAAGGAATATTCAAACCAAGGGCAGGGATGATCTATGACAATAAAAATAACATAATTCGAGACCAGGAAGGAATAAAAAGATGCTGGATGCAATACACCAAAGAATTATACAAAAGTGATGACAAAATTAAGGACACATGGGATGAAGAACCATATGAAGATGAAACCCAAATTCTAAAAAGTGAGGTGGAAATTGCAATAAGAGAAATAGCAAAAAACAAATCACCAGGAACAAATGATATTCCAATTGAAGTGCTGCAATCCACATTAAACTCTAGTGCTAACCAACAAATGTCACTCGAGTAGGTATAGGATCATAATAGCACTGATCTCCCATTCAAGCAAAATCATGCTTAAAATTTTGTAGCATAGATTCCAACCATACATGGAGATAGAAATCCCAGAGGTCTAAGCAGGTTCAGGAAAGGAAGAGGCACTAAGGACCACATTGCAAGCATATGGATCTATAGCAAGATTAGGAATCATGTGGCCTTTCAGTAGTTACAACTCAACTTCCAACATCTTTTATCAATAGCTATGCTGACTAGGTCCAAACAGGGTTCAGGAAAAGAAGAGGCACCAGGGATTACATTACAAATATACAATGGATAATGGAGCGCACCAGGGAATTCTAAAAGAAAATCAGCATGTGCTTTATAGGCTATAGCAAAGTCTTTGATGGCATATATAATGAAAGGCTATAGAATGCCCTTAAAAGACATAGAAGTGCCAACATATCTGATAGTTATGATGAGGAATCTGAACTCAGGGCAAAAGGCTACTATCAGAACAGAACATGGAGAAACGGGATGGTTCCCAATTGGCATAAGCTTCAGACAAGGCTGTATCCTTTCACCCTATCTGTTCAACTTGTATGCAGAACATATTATAAGAAAAGCAGACTTGGACACAGAAGAAAGAGGAATGAAAATAGGAGGAAGGAAAATCAACAATCTAAGATATGCAGATGACAACATAATACTAGCAGAAAACCTCACAGAACTGGAACACCTACCAAGGAAGATCAAAGAATAAAGTGCTAAGGCAGGCTTAATGTTGAACATAAAGAAAACAAAAATAATGACCATCAAGGACCTTCACAAGTTCAACCTAAACAATGAAGAAATAGAAATAGTAAAATAATTCCCATACCTGGGATCAAACATTAATAGAAATGGGAACTGCAGTCAGGAAATCAGAAGAAGATTAAGAATGGGGAGGGTGGCTATGAAAGAACTAGAAAAGATTCTAAAATGCAAAGATATACAACTGAGAACAAAAGTTAGAATCATACAAGCCACCGTCTTCTTTATTACCATATATGGATGTGAGAGCTGGACAGTTAAGAAAGATGATACGAAGAAAATCAATTCATTCGAGCTGTGGTGCTGGCGAAGAGTATTGAGGATCCCATGGACAGCCAATCAAACCTGTGGGTCTTGGAGTAGATCAAGCCAGAAACCTCCCTGGAATCCAAGATGACCAAACTGAGGCTGCCATACTTCGGACACATCATGAGAAAGAAGGACTCATTGGAAAAGACAATAATGCTGGGAAAGGTGAGGGAAGTAGGAAGAGAGGAAGGCCATATGGCAGATGGATGGACTCTTTTAAGGAGGTCACAGGTATGGGGTTGCAGGAATTAAGCAGAACAGAGAGTTTGGAGATGTCTCATTCATAGGGTCACCTTGAGTCAAGATCGACTCAAGGGCAGTTACCACAGTCAATGTGATGGGGGATGTAATCTGGCTCCACTGAACATTAGCATGAGATAGACTGGGTCCCTCTCTGACAGAAAAACAAATGTCGATTCCTGATGCTTTAGCTTCATTAATACTAAATATCTACTCAGCCTAATCTGAGATTTTTAAACACTTGTGATGAAGTGTTTATTTATTTAGATTTGAATTGTGATCCATCATAAAGCTCAGAATGGCTTACCGGAGATACACAAACACACATAACTGTTTAGAATGGTTTAACTTTTCAGCGAAAAAATGCCTGAGAGATCTGTTCAAGATTGGCAGAAGCTGAAGCTTGAATTGATAAATTTGTGAATAGAATGGATGAATCTGTGTTCTTTTCATCACCAATGGAGAAAAAACATAACTTGTTCAAACTTGTCTTTGAGAACTACTTAAGTATAAACAGCTTTACAGACCCGCCTAAAGGGGTGGCACAGAGCCGCCCCTGGGAGCGGTAGATCAGGGCCACAGCAACTGCTTGCTGTGGCCCCGATCATCCCTTTGGCTGCCCCCAAAGAGCGGCAAAATGCCACTCCTTTTAGGGGAGGCAAAAGGCTGCTCTTTCAGCCGCAGTGATGGCTTTTTAATGCCTTTTTGGCGCGTGTGCATATGCTGCGTCAAGAGGGCATCTTGATGCCATGCACCGGGCAAACGGGTGAGCAGCGTCAGGACAGGGTTAGTGTGGAGTCAGGGCAGCTAGTGTGTGGCTGTCCTGCCCCAACTCCACCCCAGACCAGCCCTTTAGGCCAGTCTGCAAAGCCCCTGTCTCTACAGCAAGTTTTCAATCATAATAGTCTTTCTAATTAAGAACAAGACTCATGTACACACTTGAGAAAGGGTTTAGGACCAAAACACATTTAGTCTTTTGTATTTTAGCCTTGTTATGTGGGTATTTTTTTGTCAATCTTTTCATTTCTGTTGTATACATGTTCACTACATATGAAATTTATTTTATTTTATTTCAACTCGTTTATTTAATAGGCCACCTTTCTCCCAATATAGGACCCTGGACAACTTACAATATAAATGAAACCAAACAGACATGGTTTCTACATTACAGGATGAGGAACAAAACAACTGAAATCTGCAGCACCTTGCTTTTGCCTGAACCTACCGGGAAGGGCAAGAATTATGCTGTTTCCCTACTCCACTACTAAGTTAGCTGAATGCAAACTACTTTTGCACTTTGAATTCAGTCTGCAGCATCTGTACTAGGCTAGGATAATGGGAAAAGTGGGAAGAGGAGAGAGAAATGGGACATTTTAAAAGCAGATGATAGGTGTGGTAATAGAGAATTGATTGGGAGTATGTCAACCAAATCAGGCCAATTGGAGGCTATGCATTATATGCTTGCTACATTGTAATCTCATAATATTTTGTAATGTGTTATAATTCTCGTGCTATGGCTTTTCATATTCTTCAGCCGAAGTAAAAAATGTTATAAATGCACCACATACAAAATGAGGGAGAATGGCAGAGAAGGAATAGAGGGCATGCTTATCAAATTTGCAGATGACACCAAATTAGGAGTAGCAGCTAATACCCCAGAGGAGAGGGTCAAAATTCAAAATGACCTGAATGGATTAGAAAGCTGGGCCAAAACTAACAAAATGAATTTCAACTGGGAGAAATGAAGATACTGCACTTAAGTAGAAAAAAAAATGAAATGCACAGATATAGGATGGGGGACACCTGGCTTAACAAGACTACATGTGAAAGGGATTTAGGAGTCCTAGTAGACCACAAGTTGAACATGAATAAACAGTGTGATGTGGCAGCTAAAAAAGCCAATGCGATTTTAGGCTGTATCAACAGAAGTATAGTGTCTAGATCAAGGGAAGTAATAGTACCACTCTATTCTGCTTTGGTCACGTCCCACCTGGAATATTGTGTCCAGTTCTGGGAACCACAATTCAAAAAGGATGTTGAAAAATTGGAGCGTGTCCAGAGGAGGGCCACCAAAATGATGAAGAGCCTGAAAACCATGCCCTATTAGGAAAGACTTAGGGAGCTGGGTATGTTTAGCCTGGAGCAGAGATGGTTAAGAGGTGATATGATAGTCCTGTTTAAGTATTTGAAGGAGTGTGATATTGAGGATAGAGCAAGCTTGTTTTTTGCTGCTCCAGAGAATAGGATACAGAGCAATGGGTTCAAACTACAGGAAAAGAGATTCCACCTCAACATTAGGAAGAACATCCTGACAGTACGAGCTGTTCGACAGTGGAACACGCTCCCTCAGAGTGTGGTGGAGTCTCCTCCTTTGGAGATCTTTAAGCAGAGGCTGGATGGCCATCTGTCACGATGCTTTGATTGAGTTCCTGAATGGCAGGGGTCTGGACTAGATGGCCCTTGTGGTCTCTTCCAGCTCTATGATTCTGTGATTCTTTTCACTTTGGCTACAATACATGGTAAAGCACAAGATCAATCCATCTGCCCCCAGTGCTTTGTTCTTCCACAATCATTTGGAAAGAAAATTTAAATTTATTTTTAAGGCTCGGAGATACAAAGTAATTTCACCCAAAGAGTATCAATCTGGAGCAACACCTGAAGATTCTAAAGCCATAGAATGATAACCTTCAGGTGAGTGATACTTAGGGCCTTTACAGACTGCCAGAAATAATGCAGCTTGAGTCCACTTTACCTGCCCTGGCTCAGTGCTAGAGAATCATGGGAACTGTAGTTTATTGTGGCACCAGAGCTCTCTGACAGAGAAGGCTGTGTCTCAGGAAAAACTTATTTCTGGCAGTCTGTAAAGGCCCTTAATCTTTGGTTCTCACTGCAGCCTTAGACCTTCCACACTATGCAATTATCCCACTTTAACTGCCATGGTTCTATCCTACGGAATCCTAGGGTTTGTATTTTAGAGAGGGGTATTTAGAATTCTTATTTGGTGTTCACTTGTGCCTCTCCAAACTTAAAATCCCAGAACTTCAGAGGATGCAGCCATGGCAGATAAAGTAGGATCATAATACTAATTATAGTGTACAGTGTGACAAGCCCCCTGAACAACTTCTGTTTGCTAGTGTTTTTGTTTTGTTTCGAAATATCCTTGTCTCACAGTTTTGATGTGCAATCAATTTTAAAAGGTGTTGGATTATTAAATAGCTTGTCTCGAATAAGCATGCCATGTCAAAGCCCATCCTTCAGCAAATATACTTCTCGGCAGTATTAGGATGGAGTGCAGTTTTCACATATTTAATACTGTAAAAATGAATGCATGCATTAATCATTTGTATTCTTTAATTAAACTATTTATTAATCATAGATTAAAAGAAAATGTGACTTCAGAAAGGAGAGCTCTGTGAAATAACTATATTGATGTTATTTTTAATAATTTTATTGTCAAAATAAAAGAAAGGAGGAGTGAATGGAAGATGGAAGAATAGAGTAGATGAGTACCTTGTCACTATGCAGATTTCTGGAGGTGGCAGAACCATATTGTACCTTGCTAAAACTGATTGAATGATAAATTCAGTTCTATATCCTACCATTTATTTTAAAAAAACCAATGTGTATAACAATATTATAACAGTAATGACAACAGCAACAACAACAGAGTTATGGTAGATCAATAAGACACATCTAGTAAATCTAGTACCAATCAGCAATGAGAAGGACAATAGTTTGGTTATATTTACTGGCCATGCTGAAATGCAAGAAATGTCTTGGAGGCAGCCATTTCAGAGCTGAATGCCATCACAGCACAATTCCTGTCCAGTATCACTCATGTAGCAAAGTGATACAGGGAGTGTTGCTTCTTCTCATACCATCATCTATTCATAGTTAACTGAGTCATAAGAACAAACTATTGCTTTTATTTCATAGCTATGCTTCCATAAAAACCAATACAAGAAATAAATGCAAGTACATTTGCTTCTTCATAACCACCATACCACATACATAAAGACACAACATTTCTGAAAAGGCTGCAATCCCATTCATCTTAACTAAACTTTATACTCAAGCTTTCAAGGTTGCATCCATACTGCAGAAATAATCCAGTTTGACACCATTTTAACTGTCATGATTGAATGCTATGGGATTCAGGGAACGGCAGTTTTGTGAGACATTTCACCTTTTCTGTTGGAGAGGTCTTGTTCCACAAAAAAATACAATTCCCAGAATTCCATAGCATTGAATCATGACAACTAAAGTGGCATCAAACTGGATTATTTCTGCAGTGTATATACAGCCAAAGACACAGACAAGACTTCTATTACAATCAAATGGGTACATTTGGCAGGTAAATTCCACGAAGCTTGAGCTTAAGACATATTGGCAAATGCTTTTTGTCTTTATTTTTATTTGTTTTGGAAATATTTTTATATTGGATGAAAAACATATTTCATGAACTTATTTAAAAAAATAAAAATAAAAGGAAGTATTATTATAATGTGTTATTGCATTTTGTTAAGTAGGATGTTTGCCACCTTGGGTGGACTTGATCCAGAAAAGCAGCCTGTGAATATTTAGACAAACAAAAAACTTACACAAATGAAAAGCACCAAGCAGATGCTGCTGAGGCTGAAATGGCACAGATGGTGGGTTTGCCAGATACTTTCCACACCCATTGCTTTTGTATTAACACAGGACTCACTAACTTTTTTGGCTCTGTAATTCCTGTATGGTAGCAAAAGGCATTTGCTAACATAAACAATGTTGCAAAATGATGGCTAACATATAATGTTAACTTCTGCATCTTATAGCATCCACTTCTTTCTCGACAGTAAATTTCAATAGCAAATTTCAGTCTGCACTGGCAAGTGATGGAGAAAAAGAATGTTATTTAACATTCATACAACACATCACCTTATCTATTCAATCCCATATCCAAATAAAGTCTAAGGCAGCCAGTTCAGGACTGTCCAAGGCCCTCAGGTTTCTGGCTCACAATTGAGATGATGATGGTATAAAGTGTTTTGCCATAAATGTCAAGCACAGTTGCTGAGGGCATGTTAACAAACACACATGTAGAACATATTTACCTTTTTGTAAAAAGAAAAATCTTAGTTAAAGGGGATTCCCAGTAAAATGAAATAATCTTCCCTTCTCCCTTAGAGAGACAGAATAAGGAACATTTATTTTGGTTTGAACTTGCTTCTAACCAGATGGTGGATGCAGAGCAGAGGAGAGGAGAACTCCTGACATTACTATGACTTGGGTCTTGTATGCATGGGCCAAGACACTCCAAGGAAAGCCCAAAGTATCCTGGCTCCAGAGCTGCCCTGACCTCCACCTGTTACATGTCCCTCTGTTGTGATGCAGGGGCACTGACTTGTT
>CM034706.1:259995968-260035302 GCA_020142125.1 Phrynosoma platyrhinos | reverse complement strand
TTAAAACACGGGTGGCTGCAATCAACCAGGAAGGATCTCTATATCATCATTTCTTTCAGTCACTTACTTAAACTAAATGAAATGTCCATCTATCCTGTGAAAGGCAAGAATGGCAAAGGCGACAAATATAAATGAATGCAAATGCAGAAAGACTGGAACTAATCAACAACCCAAAGCTTTCTGAGTGAGAGCAAGAAGCACAGTGATAGGTTAGTTTTCCTGACATGTAGAGAGGTTTCTGATGTGGGTAAACTATCATGGAATATAATATAATCTATGTTAGTTTTATATAAGGTTTTGCAATTTCTGCATTTTTATTTTTTTCAATAAGATTCTGGGAACATACACATGTAAAAAAATTGTGCACAACTTTCCAGAATTCAAATCATTTTGTTTGCAGTCTCTGAACCAAGCACTGCATCGCAACATGCAGAAAAGTGTGAAATCTTAAAGGTAACCACGTTCCTATCTGCATATTTCTGGGAAGTACATTTTAGGTTAATTTGCTTTAAGCTAAGGGCTACATAAAAAAAAAAATCCATTTCCCAGTGCAATCTATCCCTTCAGTACTCCATAACTTCTGAACACACACACACACACATACCTGCCACTTTCACTGATAGGAACTGAAGCTACCTTTATCATTTCCCTACAGTTGAGAAAATGCATTTGGATGCACTTTGAGATTTGTCCACCTCTATGTGCACCAAAAGTTGATTACCAATTCCTACTCTTCCAGCCACCGGAAGGCAAAAGGTGAGGAGTATAGCAGCTGTCTGATTAGTCAACTAAGTACTGCACATTTGCAGGGAGTTTTCAAAGAAACAAGTCAATGAGAATCTGTCATCTGTTGTGACATAAGTGGCAATGTGTGTCATAGAGACAGAGAGATACATGTGAAAAGTGTCACTAATCTTAAATTATGAAGCTGCTGTATGGCAGGTCAGGCCAGTGGACAGGTATCTACTCTCCAAACAAGCTTACATGGATATACAAGGGATACAACTTGGAACTGAATTATGCCCTCTTTCTGAAAACTCCCAAAGAATCTCAAATACTTTTTTTAGTGTACATTTTGTCAAAGACTCCAAAAGATGTAAGAAGTTCTGCCAGTGTTATCAGCATTTTGTTTCTGCCCTAAAGTCAGTATACCTACAGATATTCCCAGAAGGACCCTCAGATTCATTCTAAATTAGACTTTAAACATGACCTGGAGGTAACGCTAATAAGAACAGGCCAAGATTTGATTGGGGCAGAGGGGGAAGATACTGTGTTGAGTTATTCAAAATCAGTAAACAACTTGGATCATATATATTTTGGATGCAACCTTCTACCATGTATGCAACCTTCAACCATGTGTTCAATTGACTGAATGCAAAAGATTGCATATTCAGGCTCTAGCTTCTCTAGTTAAAAAGATAATGTTGCAGGCAGATCTGTCTAAGGTTATGAAGAGATGCTAATAATCAGAACCAGTGGAGACTGATAGACTTCCGTGTGGATTCGGAAGGGACTGGGCTTCAATCCAAACTTTAAATGAGCTGTCCAAGATGCTTAACCCTATCCCAAAAACTTTGGATTGCTCTTATAAAGTCTGCACTGTAACCCAGAGTGGATTCACTGCCCCACAGACATGGCTACCATCAGCCACTAGTGGTAAGAACAGATGAGCAAGCTGTATCTAGTATGAGATGGCTTCGTTCCTATAGTTGGATAAGGAACATCCCTACTTGATACCATCTTGCAACAGCTAGAATGGCTTATGTAAAACATGAAAATTCAACAATTTCCTAATAAGACCAACAAAATAAGTAAAATAAAGGACCCAACAGAAATAATCAGACTTGACAGATTTTTTTGAGAAAATCCAAAGCAGCATAAAACTTTGAGTGGCTGGGACATAGTGATTCAGTATCCAGAGCTAAAATTAGGTTGTATAGAAACTGAGATGGATTACATACTACTGTGAAAACAGAGTGGGCTGGAAGTTAGACTGTAATTAAAGTATATAATAATGATGTTTAAAATATTTAAAATTATGTAAACAGTAGTTAAGATATTGAAACACATAAGGTATTTTATACATGCATGTGTCTATAAAGTAAATTATGCGACAAGATTTTTCAGAAATAAAAAAGGGGGAATACAGAAGTAATGGGAATGATACAATACATCCAAGCCATATCAAACTGAGCTGGTAACCCAGAGAGGGATCTTGCAAACCTTGCAGAAGTAAGCACTGCATCCATCTCACCCCATGAAGAATAATAACAAAGAGTGAGGAAAGCCAACTCAAAAATAGCATGGAAACAATTGTGGCACCTGTACTCTTACACATCTGGAGGTCTAAAGATGTGTTAGACTGTGGAATGAACTACAGGAAGAGATCCGAAAGCTAAATATGTTGTCCAAATTTAAGATGACATTAAAGATTATTCTCTTCTGGCAGGTTTATCCAGATTATTTTAAACTGTAATTTTTAAATGATGAATTTTAAATGTGGATTGTTTTAATATGCATGTCTCTTGCCTATTCTTTTCATTGATATGTGCTTTTAACTGATTTGTTTTTAACTGATGGTATGTATTTGTTGGTCTGTTGCTGTTCCCCACCTCAATCCATGGGGAGAGGCTAGTAATAAATAAATTGTTGTTGTTGTTGTTGTTGTTGTTGTTGTTGTTGAAAATAAATTAAATGATCCTACTCTCTGGGAGCTGTGATTCACTGAATCATATCATATGAGAAATTTTAGAATCGTCAATCCGTAAAGCCATTTATACCAACAGGGAAGCCAATTCTTTTTCACGGAACCAACTACATGTGTAGAATAGATTTCTCTACCTGTTTCTGTTTCTGAGTCAGCCACATCACTCTCTTTTATCTTAAAGGCACATTCTCTTAATCATATGTTTGGTCCTGACAAACTGTATTTGCACTGTGCATGCAAGATTGTGATTTTCTTTTTCTTTTGTGGGTGGGCTGTTGCAATAGGAAAAAAGAAAATAAATTATGTGTTTGCTTCCCAATCACAATTGCCTACTGATATCAAGAATGACACAAGTTGAAGTAAAGGATCATTCCTCTTCTCCCTCCACCCCAACTAAAAGCTACAGTTTGATGCAAGAGGTATGTCTTACTTGACAGAAATAAGCCAGCACAAATCCATACAGTCTAGCGTAAGAGTGTCTAGAGGAGCCTGTAGGTTGAGCAGAGGTGATTTATTTTAATGCTAACTGAACAAAAGTGGTGGAGTACAAAACACTACCATTTTCAGTAGCGCAGTTTTATTATTTAACCTAAGACCATGATGGTGATGGTGGGAGCAGTGGCTGCTGGAATAATAATCCATCATCATCTCCTTTTCTTCCTCCTCCTCCTCCAGAGAGGGATGGCACAGCTATGCTTAGTCTGCTGCAGTAAAGACAACAAAGAGTCTTGTTTCACTTTAAAGCCCCATGAGTTTCATTTAGCCTGAATTTTTGCAGACTCCAGCCCACTTCATCAAAGGCATGGAGCATAACTCCACCTGACAGATGTTTATATGTGTGCCTGCAGGGTAGTGTGTGGGGCAATCAGCAAACAATGATCTATCTTCATCATGGTCATTTAAACCCACAACCATCACAGACATGCAGTGGCATCACTAGGGGGTGCTAACAGCAATGGATGACACCATCAAGGAGGTGACACTGCATAGCAGTGAGGGCTCCCCAACCTCTCCACCAGAAAGAAAAGGGGGCTATTCTTGTGGTGCTTTTCCCCTGGGGGGGGGAGGATGGTGGTGGAGCCATGGACCTTTCTGTCTGCTCCCCTTCTGTACCCTCCCCCTCCCCATCTGCTTGGCTCCTTTCTGTCATTGTCCTCTGGGAGCTTGCATGCTGTTTGTTGAGTGTGGAGATCCTCCTCTTTCCTTGAGCGTGGAGATATTTTGTAATTTTTTGTTAAAAAACTATTCTTGTCCAGGGTGTCATTCTGTCTTTGCTGTCCCAGCTGGAATGCAGAGTGAAAGCAGGATGTTGGGTCCTCCTCCCCACATGCACTTCCATCCCAGGAGGTCCATGGTGGTGACACCATGAGTTAACACATTGGGTGACACCGACCCTAGTGACACCACTGTAGACATGTTTGGTGAGGACACAGGAGAAATCTTTCTTGGTGGCCAGTCCTAAACTGTGGAACCCCCTCTCAAGGGAAGCTGGTTTGATCTCCTTTCAGCTCTTTTTCTGCTGGTAGGCAAAGATCTTTCTGTTTACAGATATCTTTGACTCTCTTGCAGTGGGGTATATATTTGTCATTATATTTTAAAAGTCTTTTTTAAAATTGTTGTGAGTTAATATTTGAATATGCTTATTTGCTTAACTTTTTATGTTTTGAATTATCCACTGATGTAAGTCATACTATGAGCATCCTTGGTCCGATATTGGGAGAGGGACAGGATATGAATTAAATAAATAACAGTCATTGAGAGGTTATCAGGACATCCCTGTATATTTATTTATTGATGCATTTATTTAAGTGGCTTGCAATATAAGATAAAACAGAACAGCTAAAAAAGCATGAAGTGCACAGTTTTAAGAAGCATTAAACCATCAGACCAGTTACAATACTACTTTTACAATAATATTATAAAACACAATTTAAAACAGGTGAAATGTATATTTCATATTAAAAATTACATGTATTTCTACCCTGATCAGTTAAATATGGAAGGCATTTGCCCACTGGTGAAAACAGAGGCTTGAGCTGCACTGCAGAAATAGTGCAGTTTGACATTGCTTTAACTGGTAGTTGTATGTTGTATGTTGTTGGATTCTAGCTGCCATAAAGCCCTGCCACTGACAGCTGAGGAAAGACAGCAGCTATGATTTCACAAAATCTGGAGTGCCATTGAAATAAGTTCTCTCTATTTCTTTTTCTCTCTCCCTCTCTCTCTCTTTTTTCAAGAAGAAAAAAATTCCCCAGAGAAGTTATTCTTTATCCAACCATTCTTACAGTTTCAGCTTCTAGTGAGTTATTCCAAAATTTCCCTACTGCACCTTGAGACAACTGTTTCATGCTACCACAGGCTCCTTTTGTTTATGCAGATAAATATGTTTAGTTCCTTCAGCTTTCCTCTGCACGTCAAATGCTACAAATTCTTTTTCATCTTTGCTTCCCTCTGCAATTTCTTCCATACATTTCCATCTATCTCAAATTCTAGTGACTAACACATTGTATATTATGCTCCAACTGAAGTTTAATCAGTGTCAATTGGAAGAAGTACTATTACTTCTTATGTACTATTATGTACAAGTGGAAGTAGTACTATTGCTTCTTATAAAAAAATATTTTTGCTCAGACAGTCTTCTTCCACTCCTCCAAAAACAATGTTTGGAAAAAAAATCTCACAGGCTGACTCATATCCAGCTCATGTTCTGCTGAAATGAAATCCTTATATCTTTTGGAGCAATGCTATATAATTCTGCTCCATTAAACCTTTTTTTTATCCCATAAATCTCATATGAATATGAAACCTTGAACACTTATCACTGCCTTGAGCATGTGCACGCATGCACACACACACACTTTTTCAAGACAGCATGTTTTGGTATGATGTCTTTTTTTTTAGACTTAGGGGATTTTCTGGGATTTAAAAAAGGGTTCTTCACATAAGTTTGGGAAAAGCAAGCTAATCTGTTTTACTTCCATTGACCTGGTCTGAATTATTTTTGGTGAAGCATCAAAAATATATTGTTGTTATTATGTTGTGTCCCTTCAAGTTGTTTCTGACTCATAGCAACCATATCATGGGGGCTTCTTGGCAATATTCGTTTAGAGGAGGGTTGCCACTGCATGGGATTTACTCATGGCCATAGATTTTTAAATATCTGCTTTCTATCAATGACCACTCTTCTGTCCTTGCAACTGTTCTTCACTAGCTATCAAATAAGACAACTTCCCTGATGTTCTCTCCCATCCTTGCTGAAATTGACTAGAAGGCACAAAGAATTAATGAAAGGATTAATCAGTCTTTCACACTGGCCTGGACTTTGGAGAAAGTGGCCTTAGTCATTGGCCAAAATAGAAAAACATGAATTGAAGGATGGATATACTCACCCATCATAGTGCATGTTAAGGAACTTAGAAGAAGCGCTAAGGATTTTCTTTCTCTCACACATCACTGAATAGAGTTTGGAAATGTTACCTTTTGAACTACAGTTTTACAAAAAAGTTTTTAAACAGAGGCTGGATGACCATCTGTCAAGAGTGCTTTGCTTGTATCTTCCTGCACAGCAGGGGACTGGACTGGATGGTCCTGGTGGATTCTTCCAAACTCTATGATCTTATGATTTGACCTAAGAATAAATTTGTGTATTTGAGCAAATTCTTATTAGATAGGTAAAGGTAAAGGAAAACGTATTCGCCATTGACAAGGTTGTCAAGTCATGTCCAACTGTAGGGGGCGGTGCTCATCCCTATTACTAAACTGAAGAGCCAGTGTTGTCAGAGACTACTTATGATCATGTGGCCAGCATGATTGCACAGAATTCTGTTTACCTTCCTACCAAAGAAGTACCTATTTATCTAATTGCATTTCCTTGCTTTCGAACTACTAGGCTGGCAGAAGCAGGGAATAGTGACAGGAGCTCACCCCATCATGCAGTGCCTCGAACTGCCAACCTGCTGATCTTGCAATCAACAGAGTTAGCGACTTAAGCACTTGAGCCACTGCATCAAATAAATAAATAAATAAATAAATAAATACATAGGTAACTGAGACTAAATTCTCTCTCACCTGTAATCACCTGTTTGACAATGGCTGAAAACCATGGTTGGACTCCATGTGACTTCACTGTTTGTGGACACCTGAGGATTTTTGACTCCATGGTTTGTTCTTTGGTGCTTTCAGTAAATATGTTCATGTGAATAAGAGCAAAATATTGTGGGAGAAAAAAAATGTCCTTAAGAAACATATTTAAGGAAGGATTTCAATCTGCAAAGGAATATTTAACAGAATGGCTGCTTGTTCTACACTGTTCTGTGATTAGGTATCCGAATACATGAATGTGAATTACTTGACTGACAGCCTCTTTATCAATAGTATAATCAGCTTTCTATTGTTGGAATAAGTCATTTATTTCAACAGCAGAAACATTAATTTCAGCGGTGGAAATACAGACTTACTTAAAGAGTCTGAAAATACCCCTCAGTGGCACGAGGAAATTTAGAAATGGAAAAGCAGATAGAAAGAGAAGCTTCTTATCTATGTCATTTTAAATCAAAAACTATGTCATTTTAAATCAAAAACAATGGCATTTAGAGGGATTTTCAGAGCAGCCCAGCTTTTTTCCACTTTTATTTCTACCTGTGGACCAATATAAATGTCTAGGATAGAACTAAATTTATGATAATTGCACTGTATATAATTTCAATTGCAGAAACATTCAGGTATAAAACCAGCACTTTATCTCTGCGGAGTGTATTGTCTCCGCAGGATGGTAGTTCCATTTTGCCACCTGTTAACATCATTCAAATAAATAAATTTTGGTACCCATACATACCTTCTGTATAAACATAAGAAAAGAAAGCAACCAGGTATGTCGGTGGTAGGAAGCTGTCAAAATGAACAGACCGATGCCAATTCTGCATTGACTGAATATCTGGGTATTTTTAGGTGCCATAATTAATAGCTAGGAGCTTTAAAAGTCTTGCTAAATATTCATTATTAGAAGAGGGAAAGTGAAAAAGGTCTGATCCATTTTAAACATTTCTGACAGCTGCCAGTACAGTGCAATCTGTCACAGATATTTACATTTAGCCAACATGGAAATGGTCTGCAGGATGCTACATCCTATGCTACTTTTCTCTCTTTGTTAATAGCGTTTGGAAATACTGGCAGGCAGGTGGTGTAATGGTTTGAGTGTTGGACTCAGACTCTGGAGACCAGAGTTCAAAGCCTCACTGAGCAATGGAAGGGGTAATTATTTTTTCTTGACTACAGCCCCTTAGAACTCTTCAGCCAGTGGCCATGCTGCAGAAGCGATTCTGTGAATTGTGATCCCAAAAAGGTAGTGCTTCCAAGCTCTGGTTATCATGGGTTTTTCTGAGCTAGCATGCAGCACCTATTATTGTGTCTGATTAAGACTTGAAAGACCCAGATTTATATCCCATTCAGATTTAAAGCTCACTGGTTGAGTTTGGACAAGCAAGTGACTACAGGGTTGTTGGAAGTATAAAATAGGGAGATGATAAACAACAGATATCATTTGGAGGTGAAGACCTTAACATCAGCATTGTGTCTCTATAAACATACTTAACTCTTCCTGATCTCTGTGTTTTAAAACTTAGAAATTAAATGAGCAATAAATAGGACTCCCACTGGGCATCAGAAACCCAATATGCCCATTGTAAGATGGCAACACAAATGTATTCCCTTTGTCTGGAAAAGAAACAAAGTACAGTACAGATGTTAATCATCCTGCAAGAATGCCTGTTACCACCCAATTGTTCACTCTTAATGACCACTGTTAATTGACTACTGTCTTTACTTTCTTAATTTCAGTCAAAACTGAATCCATTGATTACAATCTCTTACCCAATATGCCAACTGAAGCATATCCATGCATCTGATAAAGTGGGACACAGTCCATGACAACATATGCCAAATAAAATGCATTAGTCTTTAGTAAGTTATAACCATTTTTGTTGTTTGTGTATTAAAGATGTCCATTTGGGAATTAGCACTTCATTTTTATCTCTTTTTTGACATTCTCTCTTGAGAATTGCACTAAGAAAGGGATCACATATGCCTGTTGGTCACCTGAATCAGTAAAGTTTTCAGCATCTTTTTCCACTACAGCGGTCTAAAAAGGTTTATGCAGAATGGCCTAATCTTTATAATCTATGGGGGGTTTCAGACTGCCAGAAATAGTGCAAATTGAGTCCACTTTTAGGGTTAGGGTTAGTGCTAGGGAATCATGGGAACTGTATTTTATTGTGGCACCAGAGCTCTCTGACAGAGAAGGCTCAATGTCTTAGAAAAAAAAAAAAACAATTCCCATGACTCCCTAGCACTAACCCTAATCCTTAAAGTTGACTCAATTTGCACTATTTCTGGCAGTCTGCAACCCCACAATGTCTTCTCAGAAAGTTAAAACTCACCAAGGCTTTCCTTCCCCTCCACTTTTTTTTTAATAAAAACTTTCCTGGCCAAAATGCAGAGTTGGCAGTAATTCACAATCTGACATACACTACTATCACCAGTGCCAAAAGGAGCAGCGATGACTGCTGCCTTTGCATTTCTCAAGTGTTTTATGAGCTCAAGCCTCCATGATTAAAACACTATCTTTTTGCTAGCACCTTCACATCTGCTAATGCAACGGGATAAAAACAGCACACCTAAAGAAACCCAGAAGGAACATTTCCATAACCTGAAATCACAACAGATTTATGTGTTTGTGTATGTGTTTAAACAAGGCCCTGTAGATTGTGAATTCAACACATGAAGCACTCACTCACTGAAATCCCATCATACAAGGCTGAACATAGGCATGTTAGTGTGTGTGTTTTTAACTGTACTTTGTCAACCAACTTTAATTTCATGTTTGAAGAAAGGCAGGATGCAAACATTCAAATAAATGAACTACCCAAATAACTGCCAGAACTTCTCGACAAAGCAACATCAAGCAATTACAACTAGTTAGCAGAGCAAGAGGGTGGGAATGTAGGCCCATGATTAGTGGTTAGTGACAGGCAATACATATTTCACTGTTGGGTTGCATAAGTAATCTAGGTGGGATCCTCTTCCTCTTCCTCCTCATTTATTTATATAGCACCATCAGTGTATACATGGTGCTTACAGTTCCCTGTCATCAGACTTATTCTAGATGGACACTACACACAAGGAAAGAGAGATGGCTGTGCAGGAGGGGATTAAACACAACCGATTCTGGTTGTTCAGTGGGGATGAAGAGAGGGCCTTTCCTCAGCTGCTGGGCCTATGCAGGATGAAGTTGTGCCTGCCTGCTCTTCTCTCCCTCCACAGCAGCTGGGATGGAGAAAAGGCCTTATTACAAATTTGCCCATCCTCAGTTCCCATGTCTTCTATCATGCCATTTCCTGGCAACCCTATATGCCACAGGTTATCCATCTGGGAACTTTGGGCATGCTAGCAGAAACTTTCAGAACTCATCCAGAGAATCCAGCTCAGAAGAGTCATACCTGAAGAGGTCAGGTGAAATCCCCACTTGCAAACAGTGGCAAATACAACTGGTGAAGATCATCAGCAAGATAAGCTACCAACTCACTCAGAGCAGATGGATGTAGAGGAGACATCTGGTGTCATTTAAGGCACAACAGCAAGGAAAACAGACATGCTCAAAACCCAAAACCTTTTGAAAAAGCTGAGCAATTATCTCCCTAACATATCAAGGGCGATCACCTATAAATCTCCAAGCAGCTAAGGGCAATTCTTGTTGAAGGCAACTGTTCAACACACATTTCTGTGTTCTCTAATTACTTAGAATTCCTGTCCCCTGGACTGTCTTATCAGTTGTATGTCTTGTCTTTTTCCTTCTTTGCCTTTGTCTTCACAACTGTTGGGTTCCAGTGGCTCACTTTGGAATGTCTGAGATCTCACTATCACATCTAATCTCACTTGCAGATAATCTTCTAGACAGGTGTAGGCAACCTTTTTGAGCCAGGGCTGGGTTGCTGTCCCTCAGACAAATGGGAGGTCGAAGCACCCAAAATAAATAAATAAATAAATAAATATTAAAATGAAAAATTAAAAAATTAAAAATTAAAAAAATAATATGCATGCACACTCTCTCAGCCCCAGAAAAGCCATGGCAAAACCCCTGTGGAGATTTAGCCAAGAAAACCCCAAGAACAAGTAATAACAACAATAATCAATATCATCATGGGGGGGGGGCGGCAGCGGAAGAAAGGCCTCAGGGGGCCGCATTCAGCCCCCGGCCCTTAAGTTGCTTACCCCTGTTCTAGACTGTGCATGTATGACCTGGGCTGGCCTAGCTCTCCTTTGGCTCCCTTGCTCTATTCAAATCCACCTTTCCTGGCACTTCCTACTTCTAGACAGATAACACAAACTTTGGATACTCTGGGTTTCTCCTAATTACACAAAAATGGGGATGATAACAACTGCAAGCCTCATAAATGTCCTTTATGAGAAACAGTGGACTATTTTCTTCCTATCATGCTGGGACCTATGGACAGTTATTGATGGGACCTAAAATTTATGATGTCCAAGTATCACAATCACAATGGAGGGCTAACCCCTACTCCCACCCCCAAGACAAATGCTGGAAAGGAGAGATGTCAGTCAGGATGTCAGTGTGCAAGACAGCTGTGGTTCTGTTCATGAAGAGGCATGTCCTGATTTCCAACAATAACATCCTGTAAAAGAAAGATTCATTCAGCAATGCAAGTTCCAATGCCAATCCAACAGGCCACTATTATGTAACAGAAAGACAAAGTTTAACAGACAAAGTGCATCCTGTGCATATCTTCCCAATTGTATTCTCATTTTTTGTAATGGGCATCAGTACCCCTCTATTTTCAAGATGACACTTCACCTTGGGAAGTCTGGGCAAAAGAAAATTTCAAACAGACTGCCAAGGGAGTTGCTCTTATGTTATTTCAACCTCAGATAGAAAAGGGACTCGAATAAAGGAAGCAGTTGTGGGGAGATATTCTTTAGGTTTAAGACTACTCAGTAGTGAAGTCATACCTGCACTTATCAAATCCAGAGTCAAGTGCTATTTATAGTCTGCATTTGCAATGCCGTTTGCACAACAACAACTGCTTTTGGAAAAGTGCACAAAATGTATACATTTGCAAAAATAAACATGGAAATATGCAAAATTTTCTATGCTGATGGTAGCTGGCTGGAAGAATTTTGCAATATGATGTGGGCCTGAGTCAGAATGAGTTAAGTAGCTGGAAAAGGAGATTGAGTTTGACAGGTCTGTACATCTCTACTCATGCTACAGCTAACACTTAGCCCTCCAATGAATCAGCTGGCAAAAATTACTTTGTGGAGCATTTGGCAACAGTTCTAAGAACAATCTTAATCACCTACTTAACCTACAGGGACAGCACTGAACCACAAAGGCTGGGGGATTCTGGGAGCTGAGATTCTGAGTGTCCAAGTTCAAAGATCAAAGAAAGTATTCTCCCCGGGTATTCTGAGGCCATGCCACAATTGGCTTTGAAGATACTTTCTATTTATACCAGAAATAAATAGCAAGATTTAATTCATATATGGTACATATATTGGGGTTTGTAGTGGTTGTTCTTTTCACGCAAAATTGTGATAATTTTCTTTGAATATGCTTAGTCAACCATTCTTATAAATTTTCCATAGATAGATAGAGCAATTTTCTTCCCATTGCGCAAAAGTCTTCAGAATCCACACTATTTGCAATTCAGGACATATTCAACACAAAATCAGCAACAAATCTGGGCCCACAGAATCATTCCCAGACCATCCTGGGAGCCAACCAACCCCCCCACCCTGGGGCCAGGCCAAGAGAACCCCATGGCCCAAAGGCTCCTCTTGCCCTGTAACTCGGATATCCTGGTGAGTCGGGCAGCCACATTTTCTGTGAAGAAAATATTTCAAGGAAACCATATAATTTTGTGTAAAAAATGCTATTTTCTATGCAAACCAACCATGCGCAAATGCAGAAATATTTGTAATTGCACAGAAGATGCTGTTTTCTATGCATAAAATGCTGTTTTTCTGTACAAAACAACTACATGAGAATTTTTTGCAGAATAAATCTTGAACTCAAAAGGTTCTCATCAGTTCAGGATTCTTCTCAACAGTTTCTCAACATTTGAAAAACATGTTTTTTGGAGGGGAGGATTAATATTTTTTTAATATTCTTTAATTAAGATATTCCTCTACTGTAGTGTTTGTCAGTCCTCCAAATGTTTGGGACTTCAGTTACCAGAACTGCTGCACACTGACCATCTAGAACTTTTGGGAACTGAAGTCTACTCCGAACCATCTGGGGCTTTGGTTGAGAACCCTTGCTCAACAGGTTTAACTGTCATGGCTCTACAGCCTTTTCTGTCACTGCATCTGCACTGCAGAATCAATCCAGTTTGACACCACTCTTTGGCTCAGTGCTATGGAATTCTGGGAACTGCATTTTGTTGTGCCATCAGAGCTCTCTGACAAAGAAAGCTAAATATCTCACAAAAGTACAGTTCCCAGCATCCCATAGCATTGAGCCTTGACAGTGAAAGGAGTAGCAAACAGGATTACTTCTGCAGTGTGCATTCAACCTGTGTTATCTTTCCTAATGTCAGATCTATGGTGCCAGCGATCATTTTCTGAGGGATCTTTTAAGAATGAGAGCTAGCTCATCTGAGAAAAATATCAATAGAAACTCATGGACAGGTTCAGAAAATCCATCACAAATAAGGACTTTAAATGATATCACTTAACAAAAGTTTGTTGGGGAAAATGTGTTAGGGATTGATTTGGTCAAACTGATATATCTGATTGTCATATTTTTACATAGCCCTGTTTTTTGAACTAGCATTTGTACTATAGGAAACTAAATTATTCATTCAAAAACTCTCTTCTACACAGTTCTCCAGATTTCTGTCTAGCTCTCTGACATGGTTTGAAAATAGATTGCAAGACTAAACAAAACAAAGTCTGTTATAAGGAGAACAGTTTTCCGAAGAAGGATCTTCACTAAGCTTCTAATTTAAAACCCACTGCTATATGGTTCTACACCACAGATGTGCCAGAGGTACTCTCCTGAGATCAAGGTAATTAAATCTCTAATGTTTAATGGGTGGCCAACAAGGCAAGAGAAGAAGAAGAAAATTCATACATTGCAAAAATATAAAAGAGGAAAGATCTATTTTCACATTGGAAGTACCACTATTACAAAAATCCTCCCACCTCCTTCGGCATGAATGTCATTTTTCCCCAATCAAGGATTTTGTGTGTTTGCACTCCTCATTCCAACCAGAGTATTTCTCAAAACACTCATTTGGAAAACAAGAAATAAAGATGTCGTGGATATTTTAATGGCCTGGGAATGAAATGGAAGAGGTATTGCTCCCCAAACAGGATTTATGAGTATGCTAACAGCTGGCACCTAAAATTCCAAACCATTAGGATTTTAAATGTCCTTTTTATCATATTAAAACCCCTAAAATTAGGAGCTCTAAAATATTTAATAGTGCAAACAGCTTAATTCAGCCAGAGCAAGCCTGCTGCTAGAGGTGGGTGGTGAGGGTGTGATACGTAAAAATGGTACTGATTCTTTCCAAATGGTTTTTGCAGATCAAACATTACTGAATAGCAAACGTATGCAAGCAATTCCTTTGGAATGACTCTCCCCACAATTCTGTACCAGGTATCTATTGTCCTAAATTCCAGATTTTGGAGCACAATGTTAGTTCTTGTCCCCATGGTATTTCAATCTAGCTATATTTTGATATCCCACTACTAGATGCCAGTATGGGCTGTAGAGGCTGGGGATACATACGAAACACTGGAAAAGGTAGTATTTTGAATATGGCACGTAGACCTCAGATATATGGATGGCTTAGAAGGGTAAAGGGGCTTTCTAATGGATGTCAAAAAAAAAAAAAAAAAGGTCTGCATTTCTTATGGAAAACTGAAAGTCACGAGATGAGTTCTTGCCAACAGATTAAATAAAAACCGGATTCCCTTTATCCCCTGCTGTATTCCTAAATACCCTTACTAAGTCTACTCATTTTGGAGTATTCCAGATCTTGTTGGTGTGTTGTAAAAGTCAATTGAGTAATCATCAGTCAGAATTAAACCTTCTCATCTTTTGAATATCAACACAAATCCACTACTTTGAAAATACTCTCAGGATTCTCTGAAGGGCTATTAAGTTCCTCCCCCATGGGATCACCCTAGCTTGGGGCTAGTTTTAAGATATATAAATATATGGGAGCAGAAAACCCTAGGTTTTTGCTTCAGCCAGCCTCAGCCTATTTGCATTCAACCCTGCCACAGTGGCTGTCACCCTCCAGCTTCGGTTTGAGTTTCTATTCCTCTCCCTTTGTATTTGGCACTCTTTCAATTCTTGTTAACATCCTGAGATTGGCGCTCTCAAACCTTATGATTGCTTTCTGTGGACCTTTTCTCAGGACAGGTAGCTATCACCCTCATCGAGCCCTCTAACACCCTACTATCCCTTTTCACCTTTCCATTTCGGTTAGTTCTGTATGCTGGATATTAGAGTGAGTCACTCTCGTATGTGTGTTCTTTCATAGTTTTTATAAATAAAAATTCTCTTAGTTCACTCATGCCTGGAGTCTCTACCAGCAAGTAGTGGTATAAATTGGTGTTTCCAGTCCTGACCTTACCCCCCTCTCGCAAGACTAAAGCCAATTTTCCCTAACTTATTAAAGACAGACTGCTACTGGCGGTGGAGGTTCTCTGAGCCTTACACTTTTGTGGGTAACACCTATTGGAGAGGGCATCAGTTTCCTAGCATGATGCACTTATTTATTTCTGAAATTCATACATCACCTTTTCCCCAAAATATTTACATATTTACATATTTAAAATACTTCTCATTCCAGGTGAATAAAATGTGATCCGATGACATGTGATTTGCAGGAGTTTGGGCTTTTTATGGAGTGGGGACAAAAAACTCTGTAAACTCTATGAAAAAATGTTTTCATGGTTTTTACCAGAGTATCTACTGAAATCCACACAAATGTGCATCATTGCATGTGTGGCTGTTCATGTATGTATTTAGATGGCTGTGCATCTCTGACAGAGATAAGATGTGCACAGGAAAATGAACAATCGATGTGCACAGGAAAATGAACAATTAACCATCAATGCAAATGTGTGAAAATAGGCATCCATTCACATAGTACATTGGTCCCTCCACATTCACTGGGGTTAGGGATGCAGGACCCCCATGAAAGTGGGGAAACTGCAAATAAAAAAAACATTACTTTTTTTTAACCTGAGAGAACACTTATCTAGGAACCTCTAGGTCCTCAAGCACAATTCTACGCTCTACATCCACCAGAAGGTGACCACAAAATCATGCTGGAGGATCTACAAATGCCTAGAGAAGATTTCTCTAGGAATCTCTAGCTCTACCAAAATGACTCTATGGTCAACTTCTGGAAGAGTTGTGCTGGAGGACCTAGGGAGAACATACTAATCTCCGTGAATAATTAAATCTTCAAAAGTCAAAGCCCCAAAAGTGGAGGGCTGACTGTACACGCACGTGTAGATTGGCTCGAAGGTGAAGTAAGAAATGTTGTCCCCATAAACTTCAGACCAAAAACCTAAGGGCTTAAATGAATATATTCAGTTGTCGGTAAACAACCTATCTTGCAATATCCTAATGGCAAGTAAGAACACAATCCCACCAAAATGGGTACTCACCAATCCTCCATGATGAGTTCTGAAGCAGGATGAGTTCTGGCAGGCCTACCCATAAAGCAATGTAAAGGTGAAAGACCAACCCTGTTCTTTAACAAGAAAAGAAAGTCTTTACTCACTATGGATTTACTTATGAGGAAGTCCTTCAAGCTTGCTTTCAACTGCCATCATTTATCTATAATTAATTTGTGCTCCCCGTGCTTAGAACACTATACTTGGAAGGATTTTTTTTATTTCTGTTCAAATTTTCTCTGACTTTGACCAAAATTGCCAGTTTCTTCACTTTGGGGATGGAAAAAACATGGCATTTTATTGAAAAAATGTTAATGCAAGAGAGAACAAAAATGACAGATTTTCCACATCCAGTAAAAAGGAGGCATTGGTGACTGGAGTTTCTCAGCTGTAAGGTAGAGGATTTAGCCTTAGTTTTAAAGATGCTAGCCGAAGTTCTGAGAACATTTTTAAGTCTGGGTGCAGTGCCTTAGATAGCTTTTTAAAATTCCCAACTAAACCCTGGAATACATTCACCATTCTCCTGACAAGGAATTCACAACTGATAGTAGGTGCAGCTCAGGAACTTACTGAATTAAACAAAAAATAAAATAAAATAAAAATGAAGGATCATTTCCTCCTCTTTGTCTCCAAACTGGACATGGAAGCAACCAAAAGTATACATTACTAAAATCATTATTATTGACTCTGCAGCCACCCATGACTGAAATGTGAAAAGTTTAAAAGCAGAGACACTGGAAACTTTTCTTGTAATGTTTATATCTGGCAAATATATCACAATGGTAGAATAAAAAATACAGAAGTATAAATGCCCCAGCTGGTTACAAAATATGCCTGCTATTTTACTATTTATTAATGACAAATAAGCATCCTTCCATAAGAGAACCCAATCAATGTCATAATAAATAACATAGACATGTATAGGAATACATCATATCTCTGCACAGGAAATACAACATATCTCCAATCTCAACATGAAGGAATTGTTTTATCAGATACTCTGATATAATAAGGATATATATTCCTTTCCTCCCCCCCCCCCATTATCTTTATTTAGAAATAAATCAATAGAATAAAAATGCCAACACAAATCTGCAGAGCACTTGGTACCTGATAATTCCCACTCTGGGAGCATCCTGATCCCACATTAGGAGCTTCAACTTGACAGGAAAAATATATGAAGCACCCCTGGAGTCTACCTGGAAAGTTCTACTGTGCACCTGAGTGCTTCTGTGTCATTTCCCAGCCTATACAAACTGTTCTGCAATTCGACAGGCTGCTGAGAAGGGCTGGAGAATAATATTTTCCTGGAGGTTTATAAAGAAAGGCTATGCAGATCTCCAACGGGGACAAAAATACTGACAAAATGAAAAAGAATCCAGGAAGCCATTAAGATGGTGAAATGTCTGGAGGGTAAACCAAGTGAGGGAGAGCTGGGAAGAAGTGGAGAATCTGTCCGAGCTGGAGAAAAATGAAAGTTCAGGAAGATAACATGAACACTCTAGCAGAGGGTGGACCAACACAGATGGTCAAATTATGGTAGGTTAGTCATCTGTATCATCTTGCCTAGTTACTAGGAAACTTTTACCTCAGACTGGATGAAGATAAATTGCATAATGGTCAGCACCATTTCAGAAAATTTTGAATAATTCCTCCCCTGAACTGAACCGTAAGACTTTCATGTTTCATCTCTGTTGAAGAGATGGGCCAAGAAAGGGCTAATCTCTCAGTTCTGTTTCCTGCTACATCTGCATTTAGCCAATGTTGGTACCATAAATCTGAAACTGAATTCCTATCCATCCCTTGTTAGGGATTCAAAAATCTCTCCTCTTTCTTTCATATTCAGATTTTGGTCAGCATTTGTGAAAATGACATGGTTGAGGAAGCCTGATTTAGATGAACATATGCTGAACTGGATTTTTCAAAAGGCACAAACCACTGAGAAAGTAAGCAAGTTTTCCACACATGTTTCAGATGCACACATAGTCCTGAAATGTTTGAAGACAAATTGTCCAAAATTAAGTATGACCCCCCCTTATTTGCATCCAGAAACTAATCAGAATAGCTTGTCCAGAAAAGCTGCATTTTACTCTGAAATAATTTTGTTCAATTATCTTGCTACTCCAAACACAAGTATATATCACACACAACGATGGTAAAAACACAAACAATGGTGGAGTAGGAGCTGCCACGTTCTTATAAAATGCCTGAAATAATCTGAAAATCAGATATTAATCTTCTGCTACATTTCCAGGATCAGAGAGTCATTAATGTAACATTAGGACTTTGGAGTCATCTAAGAGGAAGCTTGCATGAAAACAGTAATTTTGTACCATGCACTAAAAGGTTAACATCCCATGATCTGCACCTACTTCAAAGTAAACAAATTTAATGCAGTGTAACTACAAATTGAAAGAAGGGTACCTTTTTGGACACCAAGGATCTGATTACACATTCTTAATAAACTCTAAGAAAAATATATCTTTACAATTAATATCCAGGAAGACATATCCTGGACCTCTAACATGGACAGGAAAAAACCTAATAGGCAGGAAAGAATTTAAAATGGGAGGAGGGTGACCTAATGTGGCCCCAACTCCTGTCAGATTATCATCTTTGGCCTAGAAACTTCTGATGTTGGGAAATTGTGTGGTTCACTTTTACATTAAGAGAGAGTTCTGCACAGGGATAGCAGATTTCCAACGCTAATTTATCTATACTCACTTCAGATTTCTTCCAAATTCACATGCACATGATCAACTCCTTGTGATTATAATGTATATTAGCACTATGACCCACAAATGTGGATATTATAATGTATATTAGCACTATGACCCCAAAAATGTGCTCATGAAATGATGCTCATGGTGAGACAAGAAAAAATGCTTTACTAACTATGTACAATCAACCCACTATGGCGCAAGCAACATTTTGAGAAACATCTTTATACAAAAATGCTGAAGTTCAAATTATTCTAAGGTATTTTTGTCGTCTGCGTGTGTTTGGTGGGTTACCCTTGTAGAGCATCCAGAAGCTCCAGTTGGTACACTGTTGTTGTTTTAACTGGAAAAGTGGGTTCAAAGGCAAACCAACAAGTTAATGTATAATACCGCTGAATGTTGAAACAGAGTCTACAGAGAAAATGATCAAGCACAAACAACTAGTGAAGCAGTGATATCTTAATGTCTATCACCTTCTATTATTCAGTGTATTGAACTAGAGCAGGGGTAGGCAACCTTTCCCCTTTAAGGGCCGAGGGACTTCAGCTCCCAGAATCCCAGGAGCTATTGGCCAACATGGGACTATTGGCCAACATGGCTGAGGCTTCTGGGAGCTGAAGTCCCTCGGCCCTTAAAGGGGAAAGATTGCCTACCCCTGAACTAGAGGGTCAAGATGAAGGGATCATAGCACTCTCTTCTTCTTTGAACAGACTTTATTTGAAATACTGAGTCTAGTTCTGGGCACCATGGGCCTTTACAGACTGCCAGAAATGATGCAGCTTGAGGCCACTTTAACTGTCCTGGCTCAGTGCTAAAGAATTACAGGAACTGTAGTTTATTGTGGCACCAGAGCTCTCTGACATAGAAGGCTCAATGTCCCAGAAAAAAAATACAGTTCCCATGATTCCCTAGCACTGAGCCAGGACAGTTAAAGTGGCCTCAAGCTGCACTATTTCTGGCAGTCTGTAAAGGTCCCATAGTTCAAGAAGCATATTGACGTTTAGAACATGTCCGGAGGACAATGACCAAGATGGTAAAAGGTCTGGAAATCAAGCCCTATGAAGAACAGCTGAGGGAGCTAGACAAGTTTTAGAATGATGGAATAGCCATACAGAAGATTATTTGTGCTGCTTCAGACACCAAAAGGTTCAAAGAAATCATAACTAAACACTGGAATGAATGCCCTGATGGTAAGTGCTATTCAGCTTTGGAATAGCCTACCTTCAGCTTATGTGGTTTCTAATGATAAATGATACTCATAATCATTGGGCTTAATGCCACAGTGCACTGTTAAAAGTTATTTGCCACTCAGAATATTGTCATTGAATATCTTGACCAAAGCCACCTTTCTGCATCTCTCAGAAAGACAACAACAACACCCTCATCATGAAAGTGCACACATTTGCTAGGTTTGCAGGCTATTTTATAGAAATAAAGTGTACACAAAAAACTCAGCTCATTTTAAAATATCATTATTAAACATGTACGCCTTGGTGGAGGAGGAAATGTCATCAGCGTGCTTTGAGCAAAGCAGGTGAAATGCATAAGTTAAGTTAAATGTGCCAATAAATGTTCACATTAAGAAAAATGTGCCTCCAAAACCCCAGCCTCATATAGGCACTGTGATACCGTATGGAATAATGATGGAAAGGAAATGGAGTTTAGATTTAGTGAAACACAGCAAAATCAAGATAGAGAGGTTTCCACACCCCACCAGAATGCCCGAAGAGCTATTTCTCATGTTCAAGATTCCTGTTGTGGTCATCAACATAAGCCTGCTATTAGTCATGCATAATGAGTGTCACACCAGGCTTCCCTAGAAGCCCAGACTTTAATTTGTAGTTGCTTTGATGCTGAGGCTACAAACATATTATGGCACATTGCCACTAAAATAGCAAATGGGGACCTGTGCAGAACCCAGGTGCTGCTCTTTGTTTCTACTGTTCTTGGATGTTCAGTTCAAGCCCAGCACACAACAGCTGCTTCAGTTTTTCTAGTTTAACTACTGAAGGACTCTTTCAGTTCCCAATGCTGCACCAAGAAGCATACGCTGCAGGAGGAAAACTAGCCACAAGGGCAGCCCTGTGCATAAATTATTTTACCTAATGATTGCTCTATACTGGCATTTGTCACCTTGCTTTAACCAAACTAAACTATGTTTTGACATTGGGCTAAGCATTTCCTAATTATACAGTGACCTTTTTTTGTACAAAAAAATACTATTAATGTTCTCTTAATGTGCGGTTCCTGGATGATAATTTCTCTCTTGTTTGTCCTGGATTTTTATTAATAGCATCAAAAGGTGTCAAAATTGTAGATGCTTTATTGCAACTTCTTCTGAACAGGAGGCAAGGGTGGAGAAAAAGCACTGTATAGCTTATCCTCTGGAAGCATCATCCATCCAATCCTGTTTTGTGTTCTGCAATGGATATCCCTTAATGTGTTTTTCCAAAGCAACTGAAAGCATTTGGAAAGCTACTTATTTAAACTAAATATGCATATTTTAAACATTCAGTATGAATGTTTACACTTTCTTGTTTATCTTTACACTAATATTTAATATGTTTTTTCTTCAATTTCTTACAGAAGGTCTCTAATTGCAACACACCAAGCAACAGGGATATTTTAACCTAATATGGCCATTAGGTCAGCCAGCAGGGCCAATGGTCAGTGACAATGAGAGATGTAGTTCAACAACACCTGGAGGGCCACAGGTTCCTCATCCCTGCTGTACACAGTAACAAAAGATACAAAAAGCAGTGAGGATCCACTTACAAGCCTCTGAACACAGACTGAGGGGAATAAACACCACATTATCATTTAATATTGCTTTGGCAGCGACAGAAAGCAGAACTAGCCACCATATTATGGTGGAGCATCACTCTAGCACTTCTGGAACTAAGCTAGTACTAGGGGCCCCATATTTCAGGTCCTGGCCCTTCTTCTCTCCTATCTTCATGGCATATGGGAAGAATCTCAGAGTGACAGCATTGCCATTCTCTCTCTCTCTCTCTCTCAGATGGACACACAGATAGATATAATTTTGTGTTCTTGTCTCTTGAACTGGCACACACTTTTTTGGAGTGGCTAATGTAGACTGTTTATTACACAAAGTAGAGCTTGGAATTTTTTCTTATGTGTGTGCTTCTGGAAACTGGAAGTCCAAAATATCTGGGGGACCATAAATTGAGGATTACTGTCTGAGACAACCCTGGAAGAAACTCTAAAAGAAAGCAAGTATGGTCCAGAGATTATAGTGTCACACCTGGACTGAGGAGACTGTAAGCATATGCTACACACCTCTTGCTGGAATATGGGGTTCATATTTTCATATCTAGTGTCAGACATGTTTTGAAGATTTCACAATGACCTTTGGAACACTAGGAAGTTTCACATGGGAAAGGCATGATAGCCTGAAGACATATGGATGCCTTAGATAGCACTAAGTAAAGTATAAATGGGTTTGGTGATCACTCCATCCTCCCACAGGCTTTCCACATATCTTCTCACAGTAGGGACTGAGCGTGTCCCATTGCAAAGGAGTTAAAGATCATATTTCCACCTCACCCTAGGATGTGCCCCCTGTTTACCTTTCTTTATCAAACCATCCAGGGGTTATCCCACATCTTATCAATGTTCAATTACTCTCAGGTTAAAGTTATCAGTCATTCATCAATCTTATTGTCCTTTCCATGGGAAGACCTGTTTTTTTTATATATATACTGCAAGATAACACCAAGTACCCCTTTGCGCCCTTGAAGTGCAGAATGTGATAGACGTACAATCCCCAAACATGTCCACCTTGTGCACAGCTGTCCACTGTTGCTCACAGTTTGCCCATGGACCTTGTCTGTACAAAGCACCACACACACATACAGAAAGAGAGAGAGAAAGATAGATTATTGTCCTCAAATGCTATCTGAGCCATTCCCAACTTCCGGTGGAAACCTCTCTTCAGGACTGGTAGTAAGCACACACACACACACACACACACACACACACACCCAATTCCCAGTTCCTTTTTATCCAACCCTTCACACCCTTCCTTTTCCATTAGTCCTGTGTTGTTTTTAAGGTTACATCGGTTTCCTGTGTTTTTGTGCATGTTTGCACATTTCTAAATAAAACTCTTTTATTCATTCAAACCAGAGTCTCTCAGTAATTAATACTGGTTTACATAGGTGAAAAGATCCCTGACATTGCCTAACCTCTCAAAGGCCTCCTTTTGAGCTAACAATTTCCTCCAAATACCAAAGAGAGGGCTGTATTGTGAGTGGGGACCCCAAGTCCCCCCCTATGTTTTTGGGTAACAAGATTCAAGCTGAAATGCCCACTAAGCCAAGAAGATCACTTTCAGCCATTTTGGCCATTAATAATCTCCCCCCCCCCCCATTCTTATCCTGTTCAGAGATTTGTAATGTTATAATAAAAAAGCATAAAGCTCAAGAACTTAAAAAATATGACAAAATTAAGTAAATAAATCAATGAAGTAAAGTTGTCTCCCATTTTCTTTCATGGGGCAGATGAGTCACTTATTTTACACACTGCAGCAGGGTAGGGAATTGTGTGGCATACAGAAGTAATTGATCTCCAACTACCAGCATTCTTCACCATAGGCTATGCTGGCTAAGGCTTCTGGAATTTGTAGTCCAACAACATCTGGAGAACATGATTCCCATCCATGCACTATGGTGAAACCATACATTTCAGGTACAGTCCCATAACTGCTTCATTTCTCATAACCCTAACTGGTATTTGGGTAAAAGATGTGGGATTGAGACCTTTGATAGACAGGAGGAATATTAAGGATGATTGCCCAAAATATTGGATACCTCTAACCCTGGAAATCAAATAATCATTCTCTTTCACTCTGTTGTCAAACTGAAGGCAATAAGTTTTGTGCCCAGAAGGCATGTAATAGTATCTGTGTCTCCTAAGATATAGGAAAGCAAAACCAAAAAAGAAAAAGGGGAAAAGCACAAATAAGAATACTGTGAGCAGTATCAGTTATTGCTACTACTCCAACTAGATGCACTTTCTAATGGAGCCTTTACAATTGAAAATTATATTTTCATTATTTGTGAATCTCCCTTCAAATGTTTTCAAGAAGTATTTTACATTAACAAGGATCACTAGAATTGATCCAATAGGAAATCAAGACCAGGCAAGTTAAATTAGCCATCTGTTTAGAGGACAACAAATCATAACTGGTTTTTAATGTGATTTCCAAGCTGATCATAATGGTGATGCCGTGGGTGGTGGGGAGAAGAACCTGGAGCCCACAAGAAGGCAAAACTCTCAGAGAAGATCCCTGCTGTGATACAATATGTTTTAAATTGCAGGATTATTTCAAGCTTGGAAATAGCTGAATATAGAATGGTTGGGAGAGAATGGCTGTGTTTCACCCAAGTACATCTGGGTACTCAAGGTTAAAAAAAAAATGAATCCATACTGCATATCAATCATGGTAATAATAAAGTATTTAAAATTGCTTTTTAGTAAGACCACAGAGTTTTGCATCTGGTAAAAAGGCATCTCACCTGCCCACACCCAAAGGGATTGTTGTTAACAGCTATCAAATGAACTTTGACTTACGGCGAACCCTCCATATCATCCTGTTATCAGAAGCCCTGCTCAGGTCTTGCAAACTCAAGGCTATGGCTTCGTTGACTGAGTCTATCCATCTGGAATGCAGTCTCCTCTTTTCATATTACTTTCAACCTGTGTTGTTGTTGTTGCTATGTGCCTTGAAGTCATTTCCGACTTATGGAAAAACTCCTATCATGGGGTTTTCTTGGCAAGTTTCTTCAGAGGGGGTTTGACATTGCATCCTCTGAGACTGAGAGAATGTGGCTTGTCCAGGGTCACCCAGTAGGTTTCCATGGCTGAGCTGGGATTCAAACCCTGGTCTTCAGAGTCCTGGTTGTCTAGGTGCTTCTAATACTTATACGTAAGGTACTTTCTACCTTACCAAGCATCACTGTCTTTTCTAATGAGTTATATTTTCTCATATGTACTAAGTACAGCTGTCTCAACTTCTATGGAGAATTCAGGCTTGATTTGCCCTTGGACCTATTTATTTCTCTTTTTAGCAGTCCATGGTATCCACAGAACTCGCATTCAGTAGCATAAGGATAATATCTCATTTTCCAGCCTAGTCAGTGCAATTACCATTCCCATGTGGGGAAAGGCAGGAGTAATTTCAGAGCTTAAAGCATCACTGTGCATTATCAAGAAAAAGACACACATTCCATACACACACATGTACAATCTACTCTTAGAAGACCAAGACAAAGCTCTAAATACATTGAGGGGGGGGGAAGAGAGACAATGGGGGGTTGCAGACTGCCAGAAACAGTGCAAATTGAGTCCACTTTTAGAGTTAGGGTTAGGGTTAGGGAATCATGGGAACTGTAGTTTACTGTGGCACCAGAGCTCTCTGACAGAGAAGGCTCAATGTCTCAGAAAAAAAAAAAAACAATTCCCATGATTCCCTAGCACTAACCCTAACCCTAAAAGTGGACTCAATCTGCACTATTTCTGGCGGTCTGCAACCCTCCAATATCAGTAACTGTGCATTTATTCAGGTGTTTACAAATGGTATATGGATGAGATTCTAAGCCAACAGGTGCCAAAGATGAGAGGGCATTATTTATTTTGCCCTTTTTATAGTTTCCAAGATCCCAACACAAGTTCTAGTGATGGGCTAAAATATTCCTTCCATATCATCCTCCACATTCAGAGACTGCAAATGGGGGCAGGGAGATTTTCTCACCACAACTCCCTTCCTACTCCAGTCAGCTTGTAGCCCTGGGATTTGCCACTATCCTATAATTCATGAACCCTCCAACTACAGGATAAAGAAGAGAAGTGGCCTGAACACTTAATGCACCCTACAAAGTCAACTTCATGGTCCAAGATTTTGTCCAGGATTTTATCCAATATTTAAAATGCCGCTGTGGCTCAGTGATACATTTTTGAAGTTTGAACACTCATGACAATCCCTGCAACCATGCCCTTCCCACTAAAAATGCTGTGAGTCCAAAAGTAAAAGCATTTGTATTGATCCCTATAACAATCCAGTTCTAATATAGTTCTCTTTAGGGATGGAAATCTTTGCTTGTTTCATTCTTCCAGTCAAGAAAGAAGAATTTTAAAGCTGTTTAAACCTAGTTAGATTCTTTGCTGCAGGCATGCTGCCAAAAACCCAACATCAGAAGGCTGTTTCCCCAGTCCTTCTTCATCATCCTCCCAATATCAATGCTGACAGAAAGGCAGATAAATAGATAGATAGATATAACTGACAGAGGATGAAGGCTTTGGAAAAAGAACTTCTTTGCAAAGGCCTTGTTATCTGAAGTATTTTACTTTAGAAAATGGAGGAAACGCCTGATGGTGATTCTAGCTCAGTGCTTTTTAAACTTTGTGTGGTGGGGGGTCGCAAAACTCTTGGAAATCGAATGGAACCTCTGGACCCATCCCCATAACAATACACTTAGGGCCAATACAGTCAGCCTGTTTGGGGCAGCTCTCAGTTGCCCTTAGGGGCAGTGGATCGGGGCTGTGGCAACCACACACTGTGGCCCTGATCCTCCTTTTTGCCACCCAAAAAAGAGCAGCAAAATGCCACTCCTTCTTGGGGTGGCAAAAGGCCATCCTTAGAGCTGGCCCCATGGCTCTTTTGAGCCCTTGTGTGGATGATCATGTGGCATCAGGACGCCATCAGGCTTGAGTGGTGGCAGCCAGTGTGCGGCTGCTCTGCCCCAACTCCATTCCCAGGCTGGTCCTTTGTGCCGGTCTGCATGAGCCCTTAGACACAACTTTCAGGTTTAAAGGAAAGAAATTTAAGTTTAAAAAATGTTGATCTCATTTCATGGATTCACTGAAACCCATCCAGGGATTCTCATAGGGTAGTTATGGAAAGAATATTCTCAATTATTTGGTTCTTGCTCAAAAAAAGTGCCAGGTTCATGACAGTCAGAAAACCCTATCAGGGACAATAATAAGACAACATGACTTATGCAGTTTTCTCCCAGTAGTAAAACAACCGGAAGTGTTCGAGAGGAAAAAATAAAAAAAGGACATGGGGGAGAGAAATTCACATGGGGGAGAGATGCAGAAAACATTTGTTGTGTAAAAAAAGGTAGGCATTGCTCTGCAGAATAATTTTCATAGTACTTTGGGTACTCTTTGGGACAATGAGAATAGTAAAATACCCATTTTTGTCTCCCCACAGCAGGGGGGAAACAACAGTAATTACAGTTGACTTTTCATATCTGTGGGGGATCCATTCCAGATCCCCATTGCCACAGATACCAAAAACAGTAGGACCACAAGTCTCATTCTTCTTAATGGCACATGCACACAGTCACATTAATGTGCCACTGGGGAGAATGGGGGGTGGGTCATCCATGGATTCTCCAATATGCGGATGACAAGCCCATGGATAGATAAGGCTGACTGTATTCATCCTTGCAAGTGGACAAAATAGTGGAGGATTAACACCCCATTATTATTATTATTACACTTTCAGAGTATATCATTAAGAATCCCTTCTCTAGGTGGTTCATTCACCAGTCTTTCCTTCTATCTGACAACAGAAACAGCAGTTTCAGCACCAATTGCTGAGACTTTTGCTGCTGTGTGCTTTCAAGTAATTTCTTATTCATGGTGATTTAAGGTGACTCTATCACAAGATTTTCTTTGCATGTTTTGGTCAGAGAGTTGCCTTTGTCTTTCTTTGAAGCAGAGAAAGTATAGAATCATAGAATCATAAAGTTGGAAAAGACCTCAAGGGCCATCAAGTCCAACTCCCTGCCATGCAGGAGACTTGCCCAAGAATACATATGGGGTTTCCACATGGGGATGTGAAACTTGGTCTCCCAGTGTCCTTGTCCAAATACTCAAACCACACTGGCTCTCAGACAGCCAGGTCTTTCCTCTAACTCTCCACCCTGGGCCACTGTCAGCACTTTGGCAAGGCTATCTAAATAGTCATGAGAAGTCACCCTTAGAGTGGTAGTCTTCTGTGCCTGCTCCTACATAAAACTATACAGCATTGATCGCTTCTACTTTAGAAACCACACTGCTGGTGCCATTTTTTTCTTCCTCCATTGCTCATGGAGACTTTTGTGCTAAATGCTTTCTGAAGCTTTGAACTCTCCACATAATCTAAGTTGAGTTTTGCTCTAAACACCCTTTAGGCAGTCATACCATTGATATGTATGATACACTTCTAGAGCCAGAACTAACCTGAATAAGATTGTGGAGTCCCCCTACTAGCATTCCACAAATCAAGCTGTCGCATGGATGGATTAACAAATTACAGTTGCAGCAGTTACTATTCTAGTTACAATTATTTCCAAGAGAATGGATTTATAATGAGTGAAGTTCCCCTTTTCTTTACAGTCACTCTCGCAAGAACATACAATGAGAATTTTTAAATGACTTATACTTCACACAAAAATGCTGGGGGTTTTTAAGTGACAAAATGACTTTTAAAGAAAAAAATGAATGAATAAAAAAGGTAGATATAAGTAGTTTTTTTTATTCACTACCCATTCCCAAGACTTCTTCACAGTTAAATAATAACCAATTCATTGCCAAACTCTTTCCAGCCTGCACTCTTGTCCTAGTGCCAGCTACATAAAAGAATATTTTTGAGCAAAATTATCAAGAAGCAATCAGACAAACCAAACCACAATTCTCCACACATTTCTTAAAGCTGTATGCAGTAAAGGAAGTGTAATGTTCTCCAACTGTTCCTCAATCAGATTTTGAATGAATCCCAAACTATAATATGCTTGGATGCTGCTTCCCTGAAATGATCCCTTCTCTGAAGGCTCTGTTCTGTGTGTCCCTGCCAAGCAAAGCAAGGTCTCTTTTGTGGTGGCTCCACAGCTGTGGAATAGAATCCCTAGAGAAACTTATGTAGGCTTTTTAATAGGCAGTATGGTATATGATTTGAGAGTTGGCCTATGACTCTGGAGATTAGGGTTAAAAACCACGGGGCGAGCTCAGGCAAGTCACACTCTCTTAGCCTCAGAGAAAAGGCAAAGGCAAAGCCCCTCTGAACACATCTTGCTAACAAAACCCTATAATAGGCTCATCATAAGACAGAAATAACATGAAACAAAATGACCTTTCATTCAATGGGATCTCTGGAAAACTTGTCTTTTATTATTTTAGTATTTTTTTTAAAATGAGCTAATTGAATTTGCTTTGTTTTTCCCTTCTCTTCTTTGTGGCTGCATGTTTATTGTTTGCTCTGTTCTTGTATTTTGTATATTTTTACCATATTATTTTGTTTGGACCTATAAACCACTCAGATAATATTTTCAATTGGGAGGCCACATAAATCTAGAAGGGCCTCCCCCTTCTATATGTATATTTCTTCATGGACATGCTCAGGTATGATTTTTCTTACAAGGATCTCTCACTTGTTGCCACCTCCCTATTCTAAGAAGCCAAGAGAACTATGAATTCAGCATTTCCCTGGAGGAAATATTATTACCAGGAGCATCCAGGAATATAATAACAAGTTTAATGTTTCTGCTGAGTCCTCTCTGTCATTGGTTACTTCATGTGCCTTCTAATAAGATTTTTTAATTGTCTGGGAACCTGGAGGGGTCAGAGAGTGGAGAGGACATGGACAGGGCAAAGGGCATGTCTCCATTCTTTTTTTTCACACTGTGTTTTCTCAAGAACAAACATCTTGCATGCAAAGATGTTTTCAAAACTATTTTCCATGAAAGCTTAAAGAATCTGAATGGTTTGCAAGGAGAGCATAAAGAAATTCACCCAAGATTTCAGGCCTTTTGTTCTCTGTGCTTGAAAGGGGGGAGGGGGGTCAAATCTCCACTAAAATAACTCAAACTAAGTGCAAAATCAGCATCTGAAGAAGTGGACTGATATCTACAAAAGGTCATGTTAAAATTAATCAGTCACAAAGGTGCTGCTAGATTCCCCCTCCCACCCTCATTTTTCAACCCCCCCTGCCTTTATGTGCAAATAAATAATTTTGTTTACTTTTGCATAAGGAGTAAAACAAGGATTCCTGACCTCTAATCCCTGATCAATGAAAACCTTATTCATTAAGCCTTCTGAAAGTTCGCCAGGATTATCCCTATTCTTTCAAGTATACCTGTAGAACCATATGGAATAAATTCTCCCTTTTATCTTATCAACCAACCAGCCAAACAATATATGCTTTCAAGATCTGCTCCTTTTTGGCCAGTTCTTCCGGGATGAGGCACATCTGGGGCGTCTTCCAGCCACATTCGGGGCCTCCGTCATCTGAATGCCATACTCCCAACACAACCCGACAGTGATCCTTTTGGGCTGTCTGTTTGAGGTCCTACTCACAGAAGTATTTTGTACCTCCAGCACAAAACACCACCAGCACCCTGGACAGCTCCTTTAAAATTCAGACTAAAATCCATAATATATGCACTGTCCTATTAAAATGGAAGCCACCAAGCACCACTGTCCCCATCTCATGGCATTCTCTGCCACTATCTCTTGATAAGTAAGGTTGAAATCGAATGGGCAATATTCTTTGCTTCTTATTCATTGGTCTAGATTCTAGTGCTAGTCACGACTGGAGTTTGCTGTTGTTATTTTTTTGCATGCAATGTTGGAGGCTTGGACTTGGTGGCTCTTGAGGTTTCTTCCAAATCTGTGATTCTATGATTTCATTTTCCATCAAGACAACTTCAAGTTATGTCTACCCTAAGAACAAGAGACCTCCATGGGGTCATCAACTGTCCTGATCAGGTCTTGCAAACTCAAGGCTATGGCTTCCTTAACCAAATCAATCTTCTTGTAGCACAGTCTCCTTCTTTTCCTATTCTCTCTCACTTTACCAAGCATTACTATTTTTTCCATTAAATTCCATCATGTCATGGTATATCCAACGTATAACAGCCACAATTTAATCATCTTGAATTCTCATGAGAGTTCAGACTTGATTTGCTTTAGGGACCATTAATTTGACTTTTTAGCAGTCCATGGGATTTGCAGAATTTTCCTCCACCACAACATTTCAAAAAAGTTGATCCTCTTCCATCCAACTCTCTTCACTGTTCAGCTTTCACAACCACACATAGAAATTGCAATTGAATCAATGTGATTTAGACTCATCACTGAACAATTGACTTAATGGGTCTACTCTAGTTGCAACTACCTGACTGCCAGCCACTGTTTATATCCTTATAGGAATCCAAGAAAGAAAGGGGACCCTGGCACCATCTGCCCCACAAATGAGGTTAATAGTGAGATGGTCAACCAAGATGTTGCATCCATATTTCAGTTGAAGGAGTCATAGAAAGTCTTTGACATTGATTCAGACAACTAATCTGACCTGCTTATTCAGATTTACTAAATACAAGGAACCTGAGGATCTCTTTCTAAAGTGAGGGAGGAGGGATAGAAGGACAGGCAGAATTGTGTGCAATGTCTCAACATGGGTTCTTATAGATAAGGACAACTGGCATACAATAAATAACCATGCTTTGGACTGTAAAACTGCCAGATAAAAACAACTGGGCTTGAAAGAGAAGGGTAAAAAAAAATTAAAAGTTTGGCTGCTTTGACCTTCACTTAGCTATTTTAATTTCAAAACACAAGCAGCAGTCTCATTTGTAAAACAAAGGAGGAGCCAGCAATGCCTGACCTCATTTGCTTCATTAATGAGACACAAAAAATCCTTGCAGAAAGTTCCATTTTGTCTCTAAAAACAAATAATAAGAGGAAGGAAAGTCCTGGGTCAGTATAACATCAACTCAAAGGACTTGGTGGCATGTTTGCAGTCACGGCAAAGCCACAATATACAATTGACCTTGAAGCATTCATGCACAGGGATATTAGAAACTTGGCATGGCAAAATGGAGCAACAACAGTTGGTAATCCTGTGTCCCAATTTGGATGGGGGCAACACTGACAAAAGCAAGAGAAAGGGCCTTCTCACTAGTCATGCCAAAACATTCCCTTACCATAAAAGATTAGGGTGGAGTCCTCTTTGGCTGCATCCATGCTGCAGAAATAATCCAGGATGACACCACTTTAACTGCTATAGCTCAATGCTATAGAATTCTGGGAATTGTAGTTTACTGTAACACCAGAACTCTGACAGAGAAGGCTAAATGTCTCACAGAATTACAAACCCCAGACTTCCCTAGCCATAGCCATTAAAGTGGTGTGAGAGTGCGTTAATTCTGCAGTGCAGAGGCAGCATTTGACTCCAAGGCATTTTCTTCTCCAGTTGTATGTAATCTTGCATTTATATTACTCATTTTAATTATACATTTGCAGTTTTATTGCTTTTAATTGCTTTAGCTCCTCTGAGCAGTGTATAAATATTAGATAGGCAGGATATGATGTGTGTGTATAAATAAACCCTGTGTTATCAGGTTTCCTAGTCACAGGGTACACTACAAGCATATTCAATTGAGCATGGTTACAATCACCCTGAAGACTCAACACACAATGATCTACAGAGGAGCCAAGCATGTGGAGATATTGACAGCAAAGCTGTGAGTGTGACATTCTTTCCTCCACACTTTTAAACTTTTGCATATAGAACAGTCAGGGGTGCATTCCCTTCCCCATTTGTTGAGCTTTTGACATGCTTGGCTTTAGGGGCCACTCCAAAACATTATCTGCTTTTTGTGCATTCCTTGTGCTTTTGTGTCACACAAATGCCAAAGATAACCTCTTTGGTTTCCAGTCAGGCAGCCAGAAGACGCTGTGAGTTTTATTTGCATGTTATTATTTTCAAAACAATGCCATTATAAACTGGTGCCCTTACTTACAAGGGAAAGGTCTATTATAGAAATTTGCTAGGGTTCCGTAGGTGTACTCCAGTTCAGTGGATTAACATTCATGACAAAATCTTCTTGTCCCAATAATTATACATGCAGGAAAACAGCATTTTGTTGTTGTTGTTGAGGGGGTGCTTTCTGAAAACCCGTATTATCTTCATTCCATTGTCCAAATGCATACCATGTACAACACATTCTGTGCTCATTAGGGTATTATCAGCAATTAACGCTGATCCCCCATTTTCCTTGGCACATTCTTCCCTTTCTTTTGTGACAAAACTGCCTTTGTCCAAGTTGTGCTGACATGCACAAAGCAGGATCTGGCACCCACAGAGGAAGTGCTCTCCATGGCAAGGCCTGAGACACAGAGTGATGAGCATGGGAGAAACTCCCACAAATGAGGTCAACCCTGCCATAAAGTATCTTTTTCTGGTACACTACCCACAGCACTGTATTTGTCCAATCAGTACTCAAGTACTCAACTCGCTGATAAGCATAGCAATTCAAGCATTTTTCAGGACAACTTAAAGAGCTGAGTTCTTTCAGCAGAATACAAATTCTCATTCAGACTGAGAGGCATGCTAGGCACAGAAGTTTTTAGGATTCATTGTCTGGTTTACCAGTCAAAGGGGCAAGTCCTCTGGAGGGTGGTGAGCACAGCTCACGGGTAGGACATTGGCTCTGCATCCAGGGAGAAAAATAAATTTGATTCCAAGCATTTTCACTTAAAAGGAAGTCATGTTGTAGTTCTGGGGAAAATGTCTGCTTGAAACCTTTGAGAAACACAACTAGTCAGAATAAACAAGACTGGGCTGAATCCCAAGTCTCTGACTCAACATGAAAGGTTGAGTCTCTGACTCAACATGTGCAGGTTTCTAGAAAAGAATTCACGAGATTACACTTTTTTTTTTCCTATTGAGGGATTTGGGGAATGGCCATGTGGCTAAAAAGCTCTCTGATGGAATCTCCTTGGGCCAGTTGTTCATGTTCAAATAGCCTGCTGGAATATTCCATTGCTTTTTAGTTCATGGTGATGATCAAAACAGTTGGAGAAGGTCAAGAAAAGCAGGCTTTGAACAGGGAAGGAAATGTAATATGGAACTGGCCTACCACTGATAAGCAGCTCCTGACCTTTTAAAATTTAACAGTGATTTTCCATATAGAGCAATGATAAATCTTCAATTAATGATATATCTTACTTTCTCTTCAGTATGCTCAAGGAAGTATACACGGCTCCCTCCCCACATTTATCCTCACAACAACCCTGTGAAGTAGATCAAGCTAAGAGAGTGAAAGAGTGACTGATCTAAACTCAGCAAGTGAGTTTCATGACATAGTGAGGAATGAGGCTGCATCTACACTGCAGAATTAATGCAGTTTGAGACTGCTTTAACTGCCATGGCTAAATGCTATGGATTTCTGATATTTGTACTTTTGTGAGCTATTTAGCCTTCTTTATCAGAGCGCTCTGGTGCCACACCAAATGACAAATCCCAGGATTCCATTGGATGGAACCATGATTGTTATAGTGTCAAACTGACTTAATATTGCACTGTGGCAGCAGTCTTAGACATGGATCTCCCAATTCCTAGCCCAGTGTTGTAATTGTTCTGGCCTCCTGCTGCCAAAAATCCATCCAATGTTGAAGCCATTCAGAATAAGTTAAGCAACTCTAATCAGCAAGACACATTCTTGCATCTACAGCCCAAATGAATTTTCTTAATTTATATTTATGGCATTGTCTGTCCATCCTTCCTTTGGTATAATATCTTTCTTTAAGGCTGCTCTTCTTTCAGTGCACCTGAAGAGTATTTAATGGGCTGAGAGCCCAGTGTTGATTAGACTTTCTCCATGATGCTCTTGCCTGTATTTGACATTGTGTCAGTTGAATAATAAACCTAACTTCTGCTGTGTCAGAGCCTTGCCAGTATATGAGCCTCCTTCATAGAACCCATGGAACAAATTATAATCCAAAGTTAATTACATGCCACCCTTTCCTCAAGGATGCCTTGCCACCAAGAGAACATGTCAACTTTTCTATTCTGATGGTGAAATGTATCACTTTCTCTTATTTTCTTTTTACCATTCAGTTTCTTCTCTCATTCCATACAGGCAAATATCCACAAAAAAAGAGACACAAGAGACTGCAGCAACTATACAACCATAGCAATAATCTCCCACGCAAGCAAATATATGCTCAAAACCAGGGATAGGCAACCTTTTTGAGCCGGGGGCCGGGTTGCTGTCCCTCAGACAATTGGGGGGCCGAAGCAAAAATAAATAAATTTTTTAAATTATTTTTAAAAAAAAAATGCATGCACACTCTCTCAGCCCCAGAAAAGCCATGATGGCAAAACCCCTGTGGAGATTTTGCCAAGAAAACCCCCAAGAACAAGTAATAACAACAATAATCAATATCATCATGGCGGGCGGCTGTGGGCAGCAGGGGTTTTCGGCGGCGGCGGCAGGACCAGCCTGGGGCCGGTCCAAAGGCCTCATTGGGCCGCATCCGGCCCCCGGGCCGCAGGTTGCCTATCCCTGCTCAAAACACTACAACATAGACTCCAACTATACATGGAGAGAGAAATCCCAGAGGTCCAAGCAGAGTTCAGGAAAGGAAAAGGCACTAGGGATCACATCACAAATATACAATGGCTAATGGAGCGCAGCAGGGAGTTCCAAAAGAAAATCAGCATGTGCTTTATAGACTATATCAAAGCCTTTGACTACATAGATCATGAAAGGCTATGGAACATCCTTAAAGACATGGGAGTGCCAACACATCTGATAATCCTAATGAGGAATCTGTACTCTGCACAAGAGGCTACTGTCAGAACAGAACATGGAGAAACAGAATGGTTCTCAATTGGCAAAGAAATCAGACAAGGCTGCATCCTATCACCCTACCTATTCAACTTATATGCAGAACATATTGTAAGAAAAGCAGGCTTGGAATGGAAGAAGGAGAAGTGAAAATAGGAGGAAGAAATATCAACAACCTGAGATAAGCTGATGACATCATAATACTAGCAGAAAACCTCACAGACCTGCAGTATCAAAGAAGAAAATGCAAAGGTAGGCTTACTGTTGGACATAGAGAAAACAAAAATAATAACCACAGAGAACTTACACATATTCAAACTAGACACTGAGGAAATAGAAATAGTAAAAGAGTTTTCATATCTGGGATCAAACATTGATTGGAATGGGGACTTCAGCCAGTAAATCAGAAAAAAAGATTAAGAATGGGGAGGACGGTGATGAAAGAACTAGAAAAGATCCTAAAATGGAAAGACATACAGAAAGGTAAAGGTAAAGGTATTCCCTGTCAACAAGGTTGTCAAGTCATGTCCGACCATAGGGGGTGGTATTTATCTCTGTTATTAAGCTGAAGAGCCAGCATTGTCAGAGACTACTCTGTGATCATATGGCCAGCATGATTGCACAAGATGCTATTTACCTTCCCACCAAAGTGGTACCTATTTATCTACTTGCATTTGCATGCTTTTGAACTGCTAGGATGGCAGAAGCTGGAACTAGGGACAGGAGCTCACCTCGTCATGCAGTACCCAGGCCTCGAACTGCCAACCTGCAATCAACAGAGTCAATGTCTTAACCACTTGAGCCACTGCATCCCCCATACAACTCAACACAAAAGTCAGAATATACAAGCCATTGCATTCCCTATTACCATGTGTGAGAACTGGACATTTAAGAAGGAAATAGGATGAAAATAAATTCAATTGGATTGTGGTGCTGGAGAAGAGTGCTGAGGATAACATGGACAGCCAAAAAGACAAACAAATGGGTCCTAGAGCAGATCAAGCCAGAAATATCCCTAGAAGCCAAGATATCAAGACTTAAGACCTGTACAGACTGCCAGAAATAATTCAGTTTGAGACCACTTTAACTATCCTGGCTCAATGCTAGGGAATCATGGGAATTGTAGTTTTTCTGAGATATTGAGCCTTCTCTGTCAGAGAGCTCTGGTGCCACAATAAACTACAGTTCCCATGATTCCCTAGCACTGAGCCAGGGCAGTTAAAGTGGCCTCGGGCTGGATTATTTCTGGCAGTCTGTACAGGCCCTTAGGCTGTCATACTTTGGACACATTATGAAAATGCATGAATCATTGGAAAAGACAACAATATTCGGAAAGGTGCAGGGAAGTAGAAAGAGAGGAAAGCCACATGCTAGATGAATGGACTTTGTTAAAGAGACCATGAATATGACTTTGCGGGAGCTGGGCAGAGCAGGAAAGGACAGGGGGGGCCTGGAGTTGTCTCATCAGCAGGGTTGCCATGGGTCAAGATCAAGGAGGCAAAGACAGTTAATAACAAACAACAAAGTCCTCCTATCTTCTATGGAGCACATGTTAAAATAAACAAAGAAAGAAAGAAACAAGCATCCTACTGTCAGGTTTTGATGGTGGCCACTCAGATATTCCTCCTGGAAGTCCACTAATAGGGTATGATAGCAGTGAGTGACCAAAGCACTTAGCAACACAGGTCCAACCTACAGAACTCCCTTGCCATCTTCAAACATTGCTGTAAACCCTCCCTACAACCTTCTTCTTATTCAAGTGGGAGAGTGCTGTCATAAGGGCTCACAGCAATTTCACATCTCAGGTCAACTCCTCAGAAGGCACAACATGTGCAACAATCTTGTAAGCATGACAAAAATCATGCAAACCATATGTACTGCAAGAGATATGTGTCCTCACAAAGCCCATCAAGCACATGTATCTGGCCCATCATACGTTAAGCAGCAGGACAAAAGGTGAACCCAGTTTCAACATTCCTTTAAAAACTGGAGTGTGAAATGTGCAGTCCTCTAAATATAGCATCATAGAATTATACAGTTGGATGCTGTCAAAGTGTATCTTCCAGAATTCCTTACCACTGTATATGTTGGGTAGGGCCATTCTGTAACATCTGTAAGGCCACTCAATTGCTACTTTTGCCTTAGAAGTATGGCTCTCTGTGTGGAATTCTTCTATGTCATAAAGGAAAGGAACAGTAGCCTTACACCCTCAGTACTACATTGTCCATGCTTATTAATGAGATTCCTTCTGCCAAATGTTGGTGTCATCAGTCAGGAGGATTCCTTCCCTATTTAATTATCATAGCCAAAAGACAACTTGCTCTCCCCTCAGCAAGCTGTGTGATTCATTTTCTCAGACGACATGGCATATATTAGATGAAAAAGGGTAATCTTACCAAAAGAGAAACCCTAATCGCAGAGACATTGATAAGTTTATCCTTTTTCCCCCTGCAGCCAAAAGATTTATTCAGTACTTCTTGAAACAATGAATTTATTTTGTCATCATAGTTGTGATTTACGATGACAAATCGGATGTGTTCTCTCTCCCAGTGCCTGATCATTATGGCCAGTTCTAAAACTTTGTTAATTATACTGCCTCGCATTGCTTTCCATCTCCTTAGTAAACAAGACATTTTTCTAAGCCTTCACAAGGAGTTACTTGGGGGACAACCCAGATAATGTCAGTAATCAATTCTAAAAATATCTTTTCCTAAAGCAGAAAGGACATCTTCTGTATAATACTTCACTTTGTATTTACACTAAATCGAAAGCTAGCTCGTTCCTTCACCCCTCCCTGAGAAGGAAAGAGCTTCAAGATCTAGAAAATTTTTAAAAAGGAAAATGATGGATAAGGATGAGTGGATAAGGTCTTGCTGCTTTCTATTCCCTTATAGGAGGATCTGCCCAGTTTAATTCACACCAGCATCAACTTTTTTTTTTTTTTGCTCTAAGCAAAGCAAGACTATTTGCTGTCCGGGAAGGACTTAATATCTGTGCTGTCATTCAAATGCTAGAAAAGGAGGTCCTGGCACACTATTTTACAGCATATGATCAGAATTATTATTATGAGAAAATAAGCAATAATAATAATAATAATAATAATAATAATAATAAAATTTATTTATATCCTGCCCAATGGTAATCCAATCAGGGTGGCTTACAAGAATAAAACATACAAACCCAATAAAAACATATATAATACAACATACCCCCTCCCCCCTTAAAACAATATTAAATCAATAATAATTAAAACAACACTTCAATTTAAAACCCCAATACAAAGAAAAAATCCAATAAAAAAGCCTGACTCAACAATCCTCTCCATCTATTCGATGGGGCCGCGTGAGGATCATCATTGGTGCGGCTGTTTACATCCGAGGCGGGGATAACTAGTCTGGAAAGGCCTGCCGGAAGAGATCCATCTTGACAGCCTATTTAAAGCTGTCTAAAGATGTTAATAGACGGATCTCGTCCGGCAGGTTGTTCCAGAACCTAGGAGTAACAACTGAAAAAGCCCTCCGGGAGGTAGCCGCAAGCCTCGATTTCTG
>CM034706.1:259967752-259986108 GCA_020142125.1 Phrynosoma platyrhinos | reverse complement strand
AATTTTTCGTAAGATGAAGCATTCATAAGTAGAGGTACCACTGTATTTAACTAGCTCTTTCCTTGTTTTGGTGATTTCAAATACCTTGATTTAAACCACTCAACTCCATTCTTTTCTGTAATATTTGTGTAGTGTTTGTGTTCTTGACTATGGTCTATGCATCTGTGGAAAAAAATGTGTAGTCCTTTAAGTTGGATTATAATAGCTCCATGGATCTATCAAATGATTTTACTGTGGTGATTTTAAAAAGTTCTTTCATAACAGACCACGTAGTGTTGTTAAATGAAAGCAAACTAACATACCACTCAATTGAAATCTCTAGGTTCCAAACTGTGAAGAAGGAAAAAGTGCAACATTTCTCCATAAACAAATTATAGGTTTCCAGTTTCTCTGATCCTTTGTTTACATGTACTAACAAAACACCGTATATACTCCACTATAAACCGACCTCATGTCTAAATCAAGTGCAGATTTTGGGGCCAAAATTATGGATTTTGATATGACCCATGGATAAGTCGAGGGTAAAACTTAGGGACATATAACAAAGGATGTAAAGGATGATGCAAAGGAAAATGATGCTAAAGAATTTAGAAAATTCTGGCAGGCATAAATGTTTGTGCTCATCCTAAAGAGTAGATGGATGAGAGAGGAGAACAGATCCATGCTTCTTTTTGGTGCTCTCAGGATAGACTAAGGGCCTTTGCAGACTGCCAGAAACAGTGCACATTAAATTGAGGCACTGCTCTGGCTCAGTGCTAGGGAATCATGGGAACTGTAATTTATTGTGGTACCAGAGCTCTCTGACAGAGAAGGCTTAATGTCTCAGAAAAAAATACAATTCCCATGACTCCCTAGCACTGAGCCAGGGCAGTGCCTCAATTTAATGTGCACTATTTCTGGCAGTCTGCAAAGGCCCTTGAACCTTTTACCACTCTATTCAGAGAAAGGGGATGGTTCGTTCTTTATATACACAAGAATTAAAGTACAGTACTTACATTGACCAGTGGACAAGTTGACCCATGTTTTTTGGGTCAATTTTTTGACTAAAATTTCCAGACTTATACATGAGTATATACCGTAAGTGAAGGTATGTTTTACTCACCAAGCTTCTACATCATTGTCAGGAAAGTGCCAAAGATACGGACAAGGAAAATTCCTTGATGTATGTTATGTCACACATTTCATTACTACATATATATATATATTCTCCATTCCCTTGCAAATTGTTTACTTCTTGAAAAAATGTGTGCACTATTAACAGGAAATAATGTACATATTATTGAGATGGTGGCAAAATTTGCTCTGGCTACAATTAAGAGCTAGATATCAAAATCATTAGTTTTATTAGCAAAGCATTTTGTTGTGCTAGTTTGTCAGAACAATGTCTTAAATGTATTACCTTTTTATATTTTTGGCATTTTTTATCATTTCTATTTTATATTTGTACTTGGTGCCATATTTTAAAGTTATCCTGCCATTTGGCTTTTATTTAAAGTATATGGACTTGTGACAGCTTACAGCTTTTAGCAATAAAGTTCATATCACTACTACATATAATAGGGGAAAGGAGTAGCAGCCTAATATTTTCATTATTTGTTAATTCTTTCCAAAGAGCTTAGAGTAACAGAGGTTGGGGAGGCATCTTTCAGGTGTGCTTTAGTTGTGTGTTCCTACATTGTAAGATAAATGGCTCTTGTGTTTCTTTCCAGCTCTAAGATTCTATGGCTTAGGTTTTAGATAGTTTCCCATCTGGACAGTGTTCATGAAGTGCCTGTGAACCCTACTTCACTTTTCGCACATGAGTTGCATTATTGTATATTTTCAGACCAGGAATTACAGATCTTCAAAATCAAAGGCCAACTACTAAAAACGTACGGTATATACCAAATTTAATTTAAACCCATTTTTCTTCTCATTTCAGCATTTCAGCAATGTTTGTCATAAGAATCAGCCATTTTCATTAGAGCTTTTTTTGTGCAAAAAAGAAAGAAGGGGAGGCAAACACAACAGAAGTTGGAAGAAAAGTGCATTTCTCAGCAGGAAAACTTCACCCATGAAAGCGTCTTTTACTTTTATACAAGTTGGCTGATGGAAGAGGCCTGCCCAATTAGTGGAGCTGTATGTGGTTAGCAAATGAAAACTTATTAAAAAAAGGGTGACAACAAACTGGTGTGAGCTTCTAGACAACTGAGGTGCCCTTGGGGGATAATTAGTGAAATTTAAGACTTCAACAACAACATCTTAGCATAACTAAGCTCAATTTGTGGCTGTCTTGGAGGAAAAATTATCCCTCCCCCCAAGAAAAATAAATGCATGTATTAACCCAATAAATAGAGGACATGGAGAATTCTACAGAGATAAAGATAAATGAACACTAGCTAATATTGTAAAGCTTTTCCTCCTTCACATTTCCAACTATGTGGACAACAAAAAGCAATGGCCATTACTCTTCATTCAAGGTACCCACAAAATGGAGACAATCCCATCCAAAAGAGCTCTAGAGTCATCCAGAGTCTGTTGGGATCTTACCATGCTTTTTGAATCTTTTCAAATATTCTTTCCATCCCTAACAGGGAGATGCACTCCTAGTGGAACATGGAAGAGGGCTTTTCCAGTGGACCTCATTTCTTGCACAAGTGTATGAAGAGGCACTCCTTCAAGTAGCAAGTTCCCACAAATATCACACAAAGATATTTGTAATGTCGCAAATATCACACAAAGATTTAACTAAGCATTTCCATCACTGCATCTTGAAGTGGTATAGAATGTTTGGTCCATTCCCATCATCTGTTTAAAGTCTTGATCCCAGAATCCATAATCTTTTTCAGTACTGGGTTGGAGGAGGCAAGAATCAAAAGAATCAATACTGGATCCCACCAACTTAATCACATTTACTGGGATATACATCCTACTGATTAGAATAAATATTCCAGTCAAAGACTTAAGTCTCAGTGTGCAATTTAATGTTTCACTTTTTCAAATACATTTTTCCTCCTAAGTGCCACCCTTTTATTTTACTGGAATACATTTTTTCTCCCATAGCATGTTGTCTGCTGCTTGAAATGTTATTATATTCTGCTACAGAGAATGGCAAATGAAGTGATTATTAACCTTTACCTTTTTCACAGGATGATGTTTGGCTTAATTAGCTAATATTTGTAAAGAGCTGAGAGATCCATTGGATGGGAAATGTCAGAGGAGAGCTAAATAATCTTTTTTTTACCTGACATATTGCTAACTTTGTATACATTATAATGTTTCTTATTATTTCCTCCTTTCCTCTTAGTAATCTTATTATAGAATACTGTCATTCAGCCAGCCTCTGTTATTTGGAGGGGGAGAAATTTGATGGCTCAGCGCACCAGCTAAGGAGACCTAAGGATTACAGGACATTTTTGTTATTGGAAATGACAGAATAGGGAATGTGTGCTATGCAACTACAATCACATTTCAATACCTTTTCCAACAGTTAAGGAAGAGCAACCACATATCTTAAAGCCATTGTTCAAATTAAACTGGTTCAGCCCAAGATAGGGACCAAAGCTCTATAGCACAGACCATTGTTTTCTTAACTATCTCAATACTTTACAGCACAAATCTATGCATGTTTATTTTAAAGGTAAATAAGGTAAACACTTACATCTAAGTAAACATGGCTAAGATATGACTATTAGGTTCTTTAGAGACTTCCATTTATCTGGGCAACAGCTGTAGGGTCTCATGGCAATTTGTTGTGCACTTAGTTGACAGTCTTTGAGGAAAATAAAAGATGACTAGTGACAAAAAACACATGTCCTAACTGTAGTCCAGATCTATTTGGAAAGGGATTAAGTGAAATATGTTTTGTAGGAAAAAACACAGGGGGAATTTAATTATTTTCTTTTTTTCATTTATGTATTTATTGGATTTATGTCCTGCCTTTCTCTCAAAATGAAATTCTGGTGTCTGGACCCGCTACATGTCCTAGAATATCAGAAGCAAAACAGAACTCAAATTTCTAAACCATACCTTCTGAATTTTCAAGACCTAATTTTCATTTCTTCAACATTTGTAGGATTAATAGGTTTTTGACTGTTGAGACAATCCATCTGCTTTTCCAGGCTTTGGTTATATCACACCTGAATTATTGCAATAGCCTACTAGTTGGTTTGCCTTCTTGTTCTCTTCTTCCTCTGGTTTTAATTCAAAATAGTGCCAACTGGGTTGTCTTAAATCTCTATAAATTCTCAAATGTTTCTTCTCCCCATAAATCTCTTCACTGGCTTCACTGATTCAAGGTAGGGCCCAATTTGAACTTTTGGTTCTTGCTTTTGGGGTTCTGTGCTCTAATCTCCTACCTGAACGCTCAGCTAGCATAGTATGTACAATCTAGTAATTTAAGATTTATAGTCAAAGGATTATTATGAAGTTGAAGGCTTTCATGGCTGGCATCTATAGTTTTTCGTGGGATTTTTAGGTTATGTGGCCATGTTCTGGAAGAGTTTATTCCTCACATTTTGGCAGCAGCTGGCATCTTCAGAGAATGCTGACATAGAAGTGAGTGAGGTATATATACTGTGTGACCCTTGGTTGAGATGAAGTGATTTGCATATTTGTTAATCTGTTGTTGAATGACAAAGCCTCAGGATATTATTTGATTAGTAATCAATTGTCTTCTGGGGAAACCCCAACCCTGGGTGGTAGATGGGTGGAAGATGACTAATCTTCAACACTAACTAACTGGAAATCTTCAATTCAAAATAGCACTTTGCAAACATGGAAAAGTTCACTCTCTGAATGAGTGGTCTCATCAATATTATCTACAGATCCATTTTGGATCATCAATACTATCTACAGTTCTCAGCAACTCCAGGACATATCAATTAGAAGGCTCTTTCTTTAAATTAGATATCAGGGAATCCTGTAGCACATTTGAGACTGAGGAATTTCTAGCACAAGATTTTGTGGACTTCAATCTAACTCATTAGATGAAGTTTAATTGGATGTACCTTGCTTTAGTGCACCAAAGGGGCTGAGCAAATGGGCAAGGAAAGCACAGGCTGAACACTTGCTTTCCTGGGCAGTGTCCCAACCCAAATTGGTCCTCAGGCTGGTGCAGAGATGGTGTTTTTGTGTGTGTGTGTACTTTAACACCTGCCCATTCCAACACGATGGACCCAGTACCACTGTGTGCCCCTTACCTTCATCCATTGCTGCCACTAGTGAGTAGACCCATGCTGCCACTTCTGATGTGGAAAAGGTGTGCCTGGGCATACATATGTCCAGGCACCCCATTTCCCCATCAAACACAATGACAGGGGTCTACTCTCTAGCAGCAATAATAGATAGAGGTAAGGAGCATGTGTGGCCATTAGATCAGCCAGGGTTTTCTGGGGAGTTTCCAAGAAACTCTATGGCAAACGACAGGTTATCTGACCTGCATTAAGGCCCGTTTGAACCAGGATCATGTTGGATCCACTGGATATGTGTCCGGTTTGGAAGGATCTGTCCAGATCTGGCCCCATGATTTTATTGTTAGTATTATTTATATGGTGCCATCCACGTACATGGTGCTTTACAAACAGTTGCAGAATAAAACATTTAGCACTACTCCACTAATATAAAATATTAAAATACAATAAAAGGAACCTGGCCTGCATCTCCACACGGGATGACATGAGGCCAGGGGGATCTCTCAGTACCCACATGGTCAGATGGAGTAGGCACTCACCTGGATGAATACCCTTCCATTTGATCTGAACTGAGGACAACAACCACAACATCTTGCCCAAATAAAAGTATAACTATTTGGTGGATTCTGGATGATACTTTTCTTTCACACAGTCTCCAAGGTGCTGCAAAATCCTTTAGAATACTGATATTCCAGATTAACACAGCTATGTCTCCACATTTATCTCAGTAGCTGATAGTACAGCAGCTTAGCATACTTAATTAAGTAGCTGATACAGAATTCTGGCCATGGCCTTTTTTATTCTCACTCAAGGATGCAAAGTCTTGCATCACTTGACTTTTTTTTTTCAACAAAGTATGCTGATCTGCTGAGACACCTTTTCTTGCAAGACACCTTTTCTTGAAGATGAGAATATTTATCAGCAGCACTAGACAGACAGTAATTTTCTTGGAAGCCACTGGATAACACAGAGTTAGATATAAGTAAATTTTGATTAAGGAACTTGTTTACCTGACACTTTACTGTAGAAACCATTTCAGAGAGTTCTGTAGTGCTACAGACTGAGGTCACCCAGGGAAGGTAATCAAAAGTCTTCAACAAGCAACCAGTTGCAGAAAGAATGTTGAAATGGGATCAAGACCTCCCCTTTCTAATCCCCTGCTCAACCATAAAGCTTGCTTGGAAACCTTGAGTGGTAATTTCCTTTCTCATTTACCTTGACACTTTTGCAAATATAAAATTGGGGTGGGGAAAACCATGTGTGCCATTTCCCAACAGATAATAACCTGAACAAAAGAAAATGTCTGTAAGTGTGGACTGTCAAGGGTCTACTGTTTTTTATTTAATACAGTCTCAAGACAAATTCCAACATTAACTGAAGTGGCATAGTTGCCATGAAGCACTGACAACTTCCATGGCTCTTGTGGTAATGTTCTGCCACTCATACAGTTAAGGTGGCCTGCCCTGTAACATAAAATACCAGACATAACACCTGATTGTGTGTCAGGTGTTTGACACAACTATATAGTACTATGTAATTAGACTTACCCACATGAAGAGAGGTTGCATAAATCATAACTAGAATTCTGGTTGCACTCTGCTTATTTGGTGGTAGAAGAGCAGAATCTCCAGATGCCATCTCTTGGAAATGATTTATAATATTATGCACTATATTTTATTTTATTTTGAAGACTAGAATACAATTGAGGTGAGACATACATGTAAGATAAAAAAAAGAACCCTGTAATACAGCTTAGAGGTCTCATGGGGAGGTGAGGAGGTGAATACAGGACAATTGATCAATATAAGCCATGTACTCCAATCTGATCCTTGTCTAATATACATAGTGGCCTTAATTGATCTTTCTGCTGAGTAATAACTTATCTTGAATGGCTACTTGTTGTTAAAAGCTATTTGACTGGTCAGGTTATAGCCTCACACAGGAGAAGTGCTATGTTCATGTTCCAAGCACTATGTGACTCAGATCACACACACACAAAAGAATCTGAGATGCTACAAATCCCCAGCCCAGCCTTGATTTTTGCCAAGCTGAGAAACAGATCTATCACACCCATTTAAATTATTCATTCATGATATTTCCTCTGAATCCCTCACCCTGACCCATCTCCCCCAGCATCTATAGCACCTTCACACTGATTGGAACACAAAGGAAGATTAAGCAAGCCTCATCTTTAAGGAAACTCCTTTCCTTTTGGTCCAAGACTTACTGTCTGAATGTGTGCCCTCATGCTTTCTATAAAATCCTAACAACTATACAACTTATTTTGTTTAACTATGGGTCACTAACCCCAATAATTGCTGAGCTGTTTGAAAATGTGACAACTACAGTATGACTAAATGATGAGAAATTCAGTAATTTCTCTTACCTTGAAAAGACATGCTGCATAAGATTGACTAAAACTTGCTTCCAAGTGAAACTGCTTAGGGTTGTAAATACTTCTAAACTTAGAATTGCTTCAAAGACTAATTCAAGTATTTGTGGGGGGGAAATTGAGGGTGGTGGGAGGGGGGGACACTGTAGCACCAGAAAAGTTATACTGAGCGGTTATATATCTAGTAGTCACCAACATGATTCTGCAATGTTGAATCCATACAACTGAAAACCTGACAGATTCTCTGTGAGTATCCAAAGCCATAGTCTGTGTTGAACATGAGCTTTGATGCTGCATGGATTCATAGAATCACAGAACCAGAGTTGGAAGAGACCACAAGGGCCATCCAGTCCAGACAGATTGTCATCCAATCTCTGTTTAAAAACCTCCAAAGAATGAGACTCCACCACACTCTGAGGCAGCATATTCCACTGTTACCATCAGGAAGTTTTTCCTAATGTTTAGATGGAATCTCTTTTCCTATAGACTGAATCCATTTCTCCATGTCCTAGTCTCTGCAGCAGCAGAAAGCAGGCTTGCTCCATTATCCAAATGACGTCTATTCAAATATTTAAACATGGCTACAATGTCACCTCTGAACTTTCTCTTTTCCAGGGTAAACATATCCAGCTCCCTAGGATGCTCATTGACCAACAGCAAAAGTCTCTTCAGCACTTTATTCACCAGGAACCTGTGATAAATCTTAATATACATATTGCTAGTGGAAATTCAATGGTCCCCAGATCAATCTGCATGTGCCTTCAAGTTATATGCCAACCCAATGAATTTCACAGGATTCTCATAGGCAAGAAATAATCAGAGGCGGGTTTGCCAGTTCCTCCCTCTAAAAACAGGGGTAGGCAACCTTTCCCTTTAAGGGCCGAGGGACCTCAGCTCCCAGAATCCCAGGAGCTACTGGCCAACATGGGACTATTGGCCAACATGGCTGAGGCTTCTGGGAGCTGAAGTCCCTCAGCCCTTAAAGGGGAAAGGTTGCCTACCCCTGCTCTAAAATATGGCCTATGGCTCCTGATTTCCACTGGCAGTTTCCCATTCAAGTATTAACCAGGGCTGAGCCTGCTTGGTTCCAAGATTAGATGGTTCTGGTACCTTTAGGGTATTTAGGCAGCCACTAGATCAATTTTTTGTTGTTGCTGTTGTTATGTGCCTCCAAGTAATTTCTGACTTAAGGCAACCCTATCATGGGGTTTTCTTGACAAGGTTTGTTCAGAGGAGGTTTGTCATTGCCTTCCCAGGATAGCTCCCAAATAAATTCTTCCTAATTATTTTTCATAACAATGTTATTTGACCTTTTTCTCATATCAGATAAATGCAGAATTCTACCAAAATACACATTGCTTAACATTACCCAAAAAAAATATAGTTCAAATTCTAACTTGGCATGCAAAAAACATAAACAGGAAATATTAAGTCATTAAAATCAATCTACTATATGTTACATCTACCCTTTATTACCACTCTTCCTCATAAATATTTTTACTGCAGACAGTTATCCCACAACCAGATTTTCCACTTGCACCCATCAAATCAATAGCTTTCAAGGCCACAACACTGATGCAGCATTTCTTAGAATAGTTTCATCCATCTGTAGTAGCTAAGGAAACAGCAATGAGTATCTTGTGATCCCTTATTTCATGGAGCAATCTCCAGTTCAAAATGTCTGCAGAACCTGATGCTGCAATAATTCACTTTCCAGTGAAGTTACACAAGGCTGTTCTTTTTGCTTCAACAGTGGATACATTGAATCCCATTTTGAGAGAAAGGTGAGATATAAACCCAATAAATAAATAAATACTCTAATGGAAAGACAAAGCACTTCTGTGCTATACTCCTAAGATATAGATATATCTAGTGTTTAGCACTCCAGAACAAAAGACTCAGCTTCTCAGAATGGAGAGTGTTTAGTGTACTATCAAAACGCAGAAGACTTATTTAATTCTTTCCTTTGCATACTATGGGCCTAAGCAGATGGCTTATTGGGCCGTCTTCAGTGCAGGGAAGGGGAGGGGCAGCCGCATGCTTGGTACCCCAACCCCCTCCCGAGGTGGTCCTCGGAACAGCCGGCCCTCCGCATGGCCGGCGCTCCGAGGAGAACCTCCCGGCACAGCGTCCGGACACGCTGCGGCAGAAAAGTCAGCGAAAGTGCACCGCAGCCTTTTGCGGTGCACTTTCGCTGACTTGTGAAAGGAGCCCTAATTTAGCGCTCCTTTCAGGGGTGGCAAAGTTGCGCCGCAGGATCGAGGCATGGGGATGCCTCGGTCCCGCAGCGCAGTTTCCCAGGGCGGCCCATGGCCGTCCGTCTGCTTAGGCTCTTAGTCTATGCATGGAGAAGAGGAGGATGACTTTTCCTTCAGCATCTTTTGAGATCTGTTCCATCGGTTCTTTGACAGACACTGAAGGCAAAGGAGTCAAGAGTTGCATTTCAGATGTCAACACACAGGGAAACAGGAAACCTATGCACTTCCCTTCTACTTCTAAGGTGGGAGAAACAGAGGTATTGATCACATGTGTGTCATTGTTCAGTGAACAAAATTCTTCACATTTCTCCCCACCTATCTGGAAAACTACAGCAAAAATTAACAGCAAACTACTGAAGTAAAGTTTACAGTGTACCACAGGATTCCTTGAGACCCAACCAGGCTAGAAAGACAACCTAGAAAAACCAATACAGTGGGCCCTTGGTATCTCTAGGGTTTGGTTCTAGGAACCCCCTCCCCCCAATATATAACAAACTCAGTGGATGTTCAAGTCCTATTAAATAAAAATGGCCTGCAAGATACCAAATACAAAATCCTACAATGCTTTTCGAAATTTATACATATGTTTTCATATTTTCAAGTTGTGGATGGTTGAATGCATGGATAAAGGATCTGTGGATACGGAGGGTTGACCTGTACATGCAAATAATCAAGGCCAGCTCCAGTATTGGGGGCAGGTGCTCTGCAAGGCATTCCTCAATAACCCCAACCAAGATTGTACATGCCCCCACCCAGTAGTTGTGCAAAGGCAGTACACTTTATATTGTATTTTATTTTCCTGTCTTTCTGCTGGGATAGGGCTCAATGCTGAATAACACACCTCTTATGAAGCAATCACACTCACAAGCTCTGTTGCAGTCCCATACCAGGAACTGTGAGCATGTCAAAATGACAGCCTCCTACTTACCTATTACTGTAAATCTATGCCAGAGAGCAGACACTGTTTTCCCTCATAGTTACCCAGACATGGAGGCCAGTGTTGCTGGCTCTACAAACAACCTTTTGATAAAAGAGCCCTTGGGATCATATGTAATTACTGCAGGCTAGAGCAGAAGTCTTGGTGCTGAACAGCAAAGTCCCAACAACTTTAAGTTTCAATGACAATGGTGATGAATGCTGGGAACAGCAGTCCAAAAATATCAGAAGAGCCATGTGATTCTCACCTCTGTGTTTGGGTTATAAAATGGCCTAAAGCCAATTGATAACTGAACTAGAGTAGACCCACTCAAAGACTGGGATTTACATAGATGCCCACTAACCATTTGTCAATTGAGTCAACAGGCCTAAATCTAGTTGATCAATATTCTCCAACCAAGAACAATATCTCCTCCTCCTAGACATCTCTTTTGTTTCATATTGCTGTTTAACTAAAGATACCATCAGCTATTCAGATAGAAATGGTCTTTTACATACTAGTCTCTGAAAGTCAACTTCATTTGCACTCATTTTGATGCACACAAAAAAAAGTCCAGAATGTTGATATTTTGGTGAGTCAAACTGGGACTTAACTGAAAAGCAAAAGAAATACTGGGATGCTTGGGTGAACCCTAACATTTGTAGCACTACATAAAAACATTTTAAAAATCTAAAAGGGCAATTCCTTTCCCTCTCCCCACAAAAAGAAAGCCCAATGAAGTGTACTCATTAACTTCAAGCCTAAATCCTGTTAATTCATCCCAACTATACTCAATTGAATTAATTAATTGTGGAATGGAGAATCAAGGCTTAAATAAATCCCAATGATTCAATAAGTCTATCCATTTCGTACTAATAGGATGCTAACTGGCATCTGGGGGAAAAAATACTGTACAGGAATATCTCAGTCAATGAAGTAGCTGTGTTTCTGGCCATTGCTTTTTTTAACAGAAAATCTGATACCAGAGGAAGAAATGATGGAAAAAATAGTGATGTTTCTGCATCACAAAAAAGAAGAGCAGCTCGACATGTTTCATCAAACTTTTTAAAATTTAAAACCAACAATTTGTACATGTTAATTGAAAAATCTAGATCTGCTAAGCCTTGTAGAAATAAACAAAAGTATTTTGAACCTTCTAGCAACCACTTAAAAGCTTTTTCCAAAATGTATCCAGTGATGACCATCCTCCACTTTTCTTCCGATTTCCATTTTGGTGACCTAACACATAGATCCACAGATCCTTTTAACATGTTGGGGGTAGCTGATGAGGCAGGCTCACCTGTTCTCTTCTTCCTTTTCTATTTGCTATTCATGCATTCTGGCATCCTAAAGGCATTCTGGAGGCACCTTTTGTTTACCTTGTCCGTTGTAGGCAGGGATACAAGACTGGCTAGAGCAGAATCTCACTCTTTCTCAGCTTAAGTATTATTGTATTGTTTACTGCAGAGAAGCAAGTCAACATCAAAAATCCATGTTTGCCCTGCCCTCCTTCACCATCCTCTTAATGCCAATGCTATTAAAAATCATCCACCTAAGTAAAAAGCAAGGAGGAAAAGGGGGCTGAGTGGGCATAAATAGCCTTCACAAAAAGGAGCTTCACTGTCAGAAGTTTTGTTAACTGTGGGATACTTGTATTTGTAGGTGAGGCTACAATGCAATGTTCTGTGGTAGATCTCATTTGTATTTTCTGAACAGCCTCCCACATTCTCTCCCATCTCCATTCTGGATGGCAGCATAACATGGGAAAGACAGATCTTTCCTGACAAGTGCAACAAACTGCATAATGCTGGCCTAAATGGCAATGAGGTTCATTAATTAGGTGGCTGATTTAGAGAGTGTTGTTCCCCTGCAGCTATATTCTGCTCAAGGGGCTTTTCAATTGAATGGATGAAACAATTACTAAACAGAAATCCACTAACTGATAGCCACCATCACTTTCCTGAAGCTATGATTTTCAAATAGGGTTTTTATATAATTCATAGAATGCATGATGGAACTGAGGAGGTACAGAAAGCGCAGACACAGTCAAATGCTGGTGATCCTGACTTCTGCAACCTCTTCAGTTTCTGCACATGCAGGAGAATGAAAAGCAAATGTACTAGAACAGTGGTACTCCGTGGATTGGTGCTTCCTTATGACCCTTCAGCTGCCGCTATGTAGCACATTTACAAGAAAGATACTAGCAGTTTCAGCCAATGGTGACAAATATGGTACTGGTTCCTGACATGCTGGGTCAGTGGGGGGGGGGGGGAATTGCTGGTCCTACCACATTAGATAGCTTTCTGTGAGAGTTCTGATGTGGCAATATAGATAGTGCTACTTCAGACTATGGGCATACCAATTTATTAACAACATTTAAAACTCTATTGAAATAAGGGGCATTCAGAAGAAGTTCTAATTTAGACTTTGGTTTACAGTTCAGTTGTGCTATGGGAAGGAACTGAATGACATACTCATACTTGTTGTCTGAAGTAATACACTCTGCTCAATCACATCAGTTTTCTATGACTTCACTATGATATATAATATGCAAATATTACTTGGCACATGGATTACGCTATGTAGACTGGCCACATCAAAATATAACACTGCTTTGACATTGGTGTTGTCATACAGTCTATACATAAGCAACAATGTAACTGTAGATCAACCTTTCACTTATGCAAAAATTAACATTTATACTCTATCTCCCTCCTCTGCAGCTCCACTCAGAGTAGACTTACAGTTACATAAATAAGATGTATTCTAAAATACAAATCAAAGACATCACCCCAAGATTCAAATGCAATAGACAAACACGAGGAGAGTAGAAAAATCAATGAGGTTTTAATAGCAACAGCAATAGCAAGTGCATTTCTGTACCACTTATCACTGAACTAACACTCCCAAAGTGGTTTACAATGTGTAAGCTAATTGCCCGCAACAAGCTGGGTACTCATTTTAGCAACCTACGGACCTTGGAGCCCCTGGGATCGAACTCACAACCTTGTGGCTCACAACCAGGGCTCCTTTGATGAAACAAATAAAAATAGCACTCAATACAACTTAAAAACCTGATAAAACAAATAAGCTGTTCAGTTTGGCTGGAAGGGGCTTAGAGAGGTTGCCAAAGGAAAGGAGTTGAAAGTGCAAGCAAGCATGGCACAAGAGAAGTTTGAACATTGGTCTAGGATTCTGGTGACCAGGATTTGAATCCCCGCTGAGCCTTGAAACCCACTGGGTGCCCTTGGCTAAGTCAATCTCTCTCAGCATCAGAGGATGACAAAGACAAACCCCTCTGAAAGAACCTGCCAAGAAAATTCTGTGATAGATTTGCCTTGGGGTCAGAAATGACTTGACGGCACAGAACAATAACAAGGAATGTAGCGCCACCACTAAAAAGATCCTGTCATGCATGTCAGGATATTGATGGGATACATAGTCAATGATGAAATGTAAAGATGTGTGTGTGTATATTTTTCCCTGATGAGAACATGCTTCTAGGCCGAACACAATAACTCAGTCCAGGTGTCCAAAGAGACAAAACAAATGGAAAACCCAAGTTGGAATAGATGGGAAAGTGTTCTTGTTTATAGAGTGAGAACAATAATAAAAGTTGTTATGAGAAAGTAGATCACATGGTAAAAGATGAACAACAAGAGGTTGGGTTAACATACGTCATGTACATATCAACCAATTAACCTGAGGTTAACACTCAAGAGGTGGAGAAAGGTTGGGCTGAGAAAATGTGTATCAGGCATAGAAGTCAGTCTGTTCTTGAACTTTCTATAGTATGGATTAAGTTTTCTTTATTTTTGCTGAAGCTGTAGCATGACTAACTTTTCCACAATGTAGCATTTAAGGATTTGTAGTTTTGTTCCTGTTAGCCACATCTGGCTGATGTGATGTTTTATTGGACTTTATAGTTTTTACTCTGCATATGTTTTTCTATAATAAAGCCTTCTGCTAGAAGCTTGGAGTTTGCCCTGCGTGGTGATGTCTTCTCTGCTGAAAGTTACTCTGCTGAATGGATTTATCCACACATACACAAACCTGCTCCTCCAACATTCCTGACAATGCATATTCACCAAACACCTAGCAATGCACTAAGAGAAAAGCTTCTGAAGTGATCTGAAAGTCCAGGCAGGTCCAAGGAGGCAAATTCAGGCTTTAAAGAGCTCAAGAATAGCCCCTCCTTCAATTGAGCCTAGAAATAAAGAGGTAATCAGTGAGGTCTTGTTGTCACTGATGCCATCGTCAGAAAGAATTATATTATCATATGCCTCTCTGTCATGTATACAATGCACATGCTGAGTAGATGTGGCTCATAATTTGTGCCCTCAAATAAACAAATATTTATATATTTAGGCAAGCACAGCCTACTTTTTTGGATGAAAAATACCACTCAAGGCATTGCATAACATTTAAAGATTTGCAGAAAAACAGTATAAAAGAATCAACCAAAGCTACAGGGTTAACAGTTAAGAGCAAAACATAAAAGGATTATCTGGGGCATTCACCAACATCCTAAAATTGTCTTTAACAACTAGTAAGCAAGCAAGAGTAAAGGAAGGGAAGAGAAGGGAAAGGTAGGGGACAAATACATTTCATAGTCAATAATCTTTTGTAATCTGGGAGCAGCCTCTAAAGAATCTCCTCTATTTTTGTCCTAGTTAGGCATGCTACAGTCCAGATAGGATCCAAGAAAGGTCACTCCTGATCTTACAGGATGATATGGAAGGGGGCAGCATCTAGGAATCTTGTGCCTGTACCAATTAGAGCTTTAAAAGAAACCGTGGTTCGAATGGCACCCAGAAACAGACATGTAACCAAGAGCAGCTTTTGAGGGATTAATGTAGCATGATCCAATAGGAAAGGGGCATATCAATATTCTTGCAAATGATATTATGGTCACTATGATTGATCATCCTCTCAGCTTCACCATGATACAATAATCATGTGGCATTCTTTCCAATAATCCCTCCAAATGACCTTTGCAATGTAATGATTGGCTCTACAAAGTTGGGATGTTCACCCAAATTTTCAATCCATTCCAGTTTGTAAGTGGCAGGATTTTAACTGTGAATACTTCTCATATAACATATAACACTAGAATACTTTCTACCCCTCCCCCTTTTTTAAAATATAAAGAGCATACAGACACACAACACATGATCAGAAGTCAGAAGTGGGCCAGTCCAATAAGAGATGCACCATATAACTCTTCTGATCATATTCTGATCATAAGATGCACTTCACTGAACACCTAAGAAGAGACACAGTATATTTGGATTATCCAAGCAACTCCATCCTTGCCTAAATTATGGCAAAATGTTATGTTTCACAATTTAAAAACACATTAAGCATATTTCTGCTGTTGCCAACACTGCTTTAGTTATGATGTTTATAATGCAGCTCATTAAAGTTGGTGCAGAAGTGAAACAACCTTGAAGCAAAATCATCACATTGAAGGTTTAGGGTATCTGTAATTCTAACTGATCTCTGGCTCAGCATTAAATCTTCAAAGAATGTCAAGGAGCACCTTAAAACCAAAGATGCTTGACTGTATATATAGATGAGGAACAGATGCAACTGTGTAATTTGCCCATAAACAAGTAAAAATGAACCCGTCAGCTATTCAGAGATCCTTGTATGAAAGCTGGCAGGAGCATCCTTTTTCATTGTCTTTTTGTTGTTGCAGTCTTTAATGCCTTCTGAACTGGTCCAATACGCAGTGCTGTTAAAAAGCTTTTACAGTGTCATATGTTTGCCTTCAGAGGTTTACCAGCCAGGATTGCCAACTCATAACTTGTGTCCTTGAACAAATCTATTGCTTTTAGAGGTTGTTCCCTTTCCTATTACAAAGTAGTGTTTAAAACTACAAACCCAGTTTTCTTTAAAATGGCCATCAGCTCTGCTCAAATAAAAAAAAGAAAAAGAGGAAAGGAAAAAGGTCAGAGGAAGGTTATGTCAATGAAAGGCCAAAGTCAATTTTCTGCATTCCATTAAAACCTCATAGGTGGCATGGGTTACCCTTCTATCATTTCTTCTCTCAGGGTTGAGAATTATAGTCATGGGGTTTTATGGTGAGATGATATACTAAACTTACACTGACACCATTGAAGAGTTGGAATTATACCAAATATTTTCAAAAACCATTCCCAGGTATCCATCTTATCCCAACTTGACACCTACATTCTCTGGAAACTGTTTATGCTGGTTTTTTTGTTTTTGTTTTTGTTTTTTTTTTTTTGCAGAACACAGAGATAGGAATAATGAAAACATGTAGGGTATTTCATGCAGACCATGTCCATTTAGGCCTCCTAATCCCCCCCCCTTTTTTTAATCCAGGCAGATAACACCCTTTTAAATTTTGCCTCAGTGAGACATGGTCTGCACTCCCAACTGAAAAATGAGACATGACTTGCAAATCCCAAAAGAACTAGTCACAAAAAAGTCCCTCTGAACCTCAGTACATGTATACCTCTAAGGTAAACCATAAGTCTGAGCATATCACCTCATTACAAATACTATATACCTTTTCTAGGAACACTTTCAGCACTTCTAGTTGATCATAACACCAGAGAAAAACACTAGATAGCTATCTATTTAGGAAGTGAAAACATTAATGAAATCCCACCAGTCATACAGACTGATGTGACTTCAAAATTCTAGATCCAGAAGATCCAAATGGAACCAGAGATATAACTTCAAGTTACATAATGGCAAGAGGGCAGGGGGGGAAATCTTGCTCATGTGCAATTGCTCTTCCTTTCCTCCCATGGGGATTTTTCATGGTTGTCTTCTCACATTGGGATGTTTCATAGAAATCCTTGATCTCCAACATGCAGAGATCTCTATTATCTGGTCTTGGTGTTCCAAAGTACACAGAGCCATGGCCTTCTTTTCCTGCCATACTTTGAACATATTGTATAATGTTATAAAAAAAATTATAGTCTTGTAGAACAGTGAACATGACAATAATGACCATTCAATGTAACTTATAGAGACCTCAGCTTGGGCAGAATATGTCAAGCAATTGAGCATGCAGACAAAGTAATTCGGAAGCTTTCTTCACTTCACAAAGAAGAACACCCAGCGACCTTGGAGCTGTTTGGCTGCTTCAGGGATGCATCCTCCTAGCCTCCGATGAAACAGACTGAAGCCAAGTTTAAACTCCAAAGAGGCACATTTATTCTTCAGTTGCAATATGTACAGAAAAGCTATATACACTCACCACCAACAAGAAGAAGGAACAAGGAACAAAGAACTAACTAAGCACCCACATGTTGTGGTCTTTGTATTTTTATATACACTTGCCATGTGGCCTCAAAGTCCTGCCTCTTCCTGTGACTTCATCCTGTGTTGCCACTCCAAACATGATGACATAATATGTTTACACTTGGTTTACATGCTTTCAGGCACATACTGGCCTTGGACACTGCTAAGATGTTTTGAGTTCCAGCTGCAAACAACTTTCCCAGCTAGCAAGCTGTAAAGTGACCTGTAGTACCCTTTATCACTTTCCCACATCTGGACATTTAAATTCAGGTTACAAATCTCAACAATATTGAGGACCTTGGAAGTGAGACTGCAGAATGAAGTTTGGGAAGATTAGT
>CM034706.1:259936168-259967652 GCA_020142125.1 Phrynosoma platyrhinos | reverse complement strand
CTGGTTTAGAGCATCCAATAAGATGTAAGAGATGAGTTCTTTGTCTGTGTATAAAAACAACAGCCATCTTCCCTGACCTTTGCCTAAGTTTGGAAATGCGAATTTCTCTTGGGCCTGTGCACATTAAATTTTGTGATTTGTCTTCTCATCTGTGGTCTTCCAATCTGTTTTTGCTCTATCAGGAGAAACCTGGGTTGTGAGGTTTTATTGCTCACAGTTTATTTTCTACAACATCTGTCCAACACATTTGATACATCAGCCACCTTGTTAATGCCAACCATTTAAAAAATTGTCTGAAAAACCAAACATTAACAGGAAAGTTTCACAAAGTTCATTTTCATTTGACCCCCCCAGTGGAATTGTATCTTAACATTGTATGGAGGGTAAATTCCAAACAGCTGAAAGTAATCCTACAGTTTGCTAACTTCAGTTATTCTCTCTGTGTGTGCTATATGAGAAAACATGAAAATATTTGTACAAGCTTGGATACAAGGTATTGTTGAATAGGTGAAAGGTTCTTAGATCTTTCCATCAGTCAGTTTCACTCTTCGAGAGAAAGCAGGGTGGCACAGCAGAAGGAAAAATAATGTTACTGTGAAGTGACAATGCTCTAAATCCTTATTCCTGTGTTCTCTTCTACTGCTGAGAGTTTGGCTCTCTCCTACATTGGTAGACAAATGCAACAGGTACATTTAATTAAGCCCTCTGGGGCTTTAATAAATGTGTGCCTCTGGAAAAAGGGAAAATGTGCTGCTAAGTAACAACCTAATAGTACTATTTCAAAAATACAGAGACAAGGGGAGAAATCTTAAAATCTGAACCTTCTTTCAACAAGATATCAACTTGAAGGGCCTGGAGTTGAGGTTTAGGCCAATTCATTTCAATTTAAGTGCACCTGATTTTCACTCTAATTTTCAACCCACTTATCATTAGGATCAACTATCAATTCTTAAATGAAGCCTATACCACAAGTTTTCTTTTCCTCCCTCTTACACACACACACACAATTCTATACCTGTTCATACTGCTTGCTATGAGGCAAATGACTTCACGTTGACTGGTACGGTAATCATAAAGGGCCTGGGAGACAGCAGATTCAAATTAACCACAGACTCAAAGAAATCAGTACTGCTACAGCACCAGAACACATGCTCTTTATTTAAAACAACCCAAGGTGCCAAGTGGTACATTGATGGAGATCAACCTTTCCAGCTACTGAAAATTCTTCCCTGTCACTTTTATGTCTGCTTCCCAACCAAGAATGCTACTTCCTGGTAAATCTAAAGAAAGTTACTGGAATTCAGTAGAATAACATAGCTGTCAATGTGCAGGATGTCACGGTCAGGGTCCTTAGTTAGACCTCATTCCATACATGTAACACATGTACTGAAAGATCTGTACTTGCTGTTCAACAGACTCCAACCTATGCTCAGGGTGTTATGTCTGGTCTATACGGCAATATACACTAATACATAGAGTGTAGGTAGTGGTGGTGGTGGTTCCTACTAATTCTACCATGGATTAATGGGGGTTTTATAGGATGCTGGATGGAGGACAGTCTTCTCTGTTTTGGGGTGTCCCAATGTTGAATGCTTCTGTTGCCATTGAAGACCTACCAGTTTATCCAGATATTTCCTATTTTTTTAAGCCTAACAATTAGCCCTGGTTACTAATAAATGTTTTTTTAAATGAATTTTACTGTTTCTTTGATTATCCTGTTGTTGTTGTTATTGTTGTTGTTGTTGTTGTTGTTTGTTATATCCTGCCTTTCTTCCAATATAGGGACGCAAGGCGGCGAACAGCAGATTTAAAACAATACAATTTCAAAACAGTACAACATTAAAATGTATAAATATAAAATTTAAAAAAAACAATTAAACCATTTTAAAAGTTATGAGTTAAAATCAAATGTTACTATACAAACCTTAAAATTTAAATAGCACATCATTCCCAGACCTTATTGATTTGCAAAGGCCTGGCCACACAAGAACATCTTGACCAGCCACCAGAAGGATAGCAGGGATGGAGCCATCCTGGCCTCCCTAGGGAGGGAGTTCCAAAGCTTGATAACAGCCACTGAGAAGGCCCTCTTTTTTTCCCCCACCAAATGCACTTGAGAGGGTGGTGCAACAGGGAAAAGAGCCTCTCCTGATGATCTCAATACTCTGGGGGGCTCATACAGGGAGACACAGTCCTTCAAATAGCCTGGACCCGAGCCGTATAGGGCTTTATAGGTCAAAACCAGCACCTTATCAATCAAAACCAGGTCAAAACCAGAAGTTATTGTCCCTGATAGTACTATGAACCCTTTTGAGATTTTTAAAATTAAAAGCAGAGAAATAAATATTGGAAAATAAATAAATAATTCTGTTCCAACAGGAAATCTTGTTGTGAAATCCAGCATCCATTCCCCTTCCCTTCTTCTTTCCAAACAGTTTCCCTTTTATTATTTTAGTTTCAGCCCTGTGGTGAAGATTTCCAGCTTTCATCTGGATGCTTTTTTTGATCGTGACCTCCTCTCTTTTTGTAGCTATTCTCCAAGCATGGGCACTTTGGAGGAACATATGAAGCTGCCTTATACCAGATGAAGATTCTTCTTCATCTTGCCCACTATTGTCTTCTGTGACTAGCACTGTCCCTCTGGGTTCTCAGCAGGTTATCATTACTGCTGCTACCTGCTGGATTTCCCATCAGTTTGCACTCTATCCTGTGAACTGGAAATGCCAGGAATACGCCTGGGTCTTTCTGCATGCAAAATATTTGCTCTGCCACTGAGCTTAAGAGTGGGCACTACAACTGGTTTCAGGAGAACTTTTTCCTCTTTCTTTCTTCTGAGCAGACCACCTACTGTTCTCTCTAATGGGCTGGTATTAACAGATGTGGAATACACATCTATAATAGCTGGAATACACAGCAGGAGCAGAATGAAAAGGAAGACACCAGCTTGCTTCAAGTTATGGATCTGGAATTATTTCTGCCTGAAATCGTTATCACACTAAGGAAATCACATCAACAGTGTAAGGTTATCTTCATGATGGACAAATCTTGGTTTCTGACTTTGGTTTTAAGTTATGAGGGAGGCAATATGAAGTGACAAACTGTTCTGTTTCCAGGTCACATTTCAAGGCAGCTTACAAGAGTTAAACGTAACTAGAAATTAACAGCATACAAAAATTAAAAAAACAAATATAAGCCATCATAAAAATTTAAATTACTTAAAACAAATTAAAACACCATCAAATAAAAGTTCACCACATTATATGAGGTCTGTTTTTCCTCAAAAATCAATTCACAGAACCTGCTCAAATGGGAAAAAACACATTTTTACTTTTTTTTGCAGAAAGATTCTATGAATCTATGAGATAGTAAAGAGGGTACCAGTCTAACACCTCTCTGGGAATATAATTCCAGAACCTGGGAACAGTAACCCAGAAGGCTTTCTCCATGTTCCCACCAAAGGTACCCATGAGAGTGGTGAGAGATAGAGCAGGGCCTCCCCCAGAAGATATCAAAACATAGGAAGGGTCATGCAGGAGAGTACAAACCTTCAAATAACCTTTATGTGAGTTATATAAGGCTTGATAGGTCATAACCAGCACTTTGAATTGGGCCCAAGGATGAATGGGCACCCAATGTAGCTGTTACAAAAAGAGAGTTGTATACTCCCTATAGCCAACCACGGCTAACAGTTTTACTGCAGCTCTTTGGACCAGCTACTTTCTGAACATTCTTCAAAGGAAGCCCTGCATAGAACATGTTCCAAGAATCCAAACAGGCTGTAACTAAGGCTAGGTCTGGCATCTCAAGGAATAAGTTTGTAGCTGGTTCACATGCCTTTACTGTGCAAATGTACTCCTGATGTCTTGCTCTCAGGCTTCACAGAAAGGTGTGTAGAGAAAAGATATGCCCCAATATTGGAATATGAGTTTAATAACTTTTGTCATCTTGACTACATTCCAATATTGCTTGGCCACATGAGTCCACTTCATATATAATTCCTCAGCATTGCAAACCACAGTTTTAATGACACAGTATAACTTCCAGTGGATGTGGAAGCTTTTGTTTCCCACATTTCTAACCCTTTAACACAACTTCTATTTTGAACCCAAGTTAAATAATCCTAACACAAGGACCAGTCGGTCACTTTGAGAGTTAGAAACCTTTTGGTATTCCATAGTAAGTAAGTAGCATTTTCCTCTGAGCCCTTGCTCACTCTCATTTGTGGCAGTTTGAAAAGATTTCTTGCCCATCATTTGCAGGAAGAATTTCTTTAAAACAGTCCCAGTACAGAGGAAGAATTTTCAAAACAGGTCAGTATCCTGAAGTCATGTGTACTCTACTTCATCCTTACTTCATCAATATCATGGTGTCAACTTGGATGGTGTTTCTATTTGGCAGTTCACAGCATACTGCAACATAAACTGATGTTTGTTATCAGTAATAGACTGGATGAGAGCAAACAAATGGAAACTTAATCCACACAAACCTGGGGTATTCCTAGTCAGCTAAAAGACAGATCTAGGAATAGGGATTCCGCGTCTGTTAGATAAGGTTACACTCTCCCTGAAAATGCACACTTGCAGTTTGGGTGCACTCCTGGAATCAGCTTTGAACATGGAGCCCAGGGTTCTGTGGTGGCCAGCAGTGATTTTGCACATTTAAAGCTTGTGCACCAACTATGCCCATTCCTTGAGATGTCAGATCTGGCCACAGTGGTACATGTATTAGTTATATCCTTTCTGGACTACTGTAACACACTCTCCTTGGAGCTGCCTTTGAAATGTGCTCAGAAATATCAGCTGGTTCAAAGAGCTGCAGACATTATGTTAACTAGGACAGGTTGCAGAGACCACACAATGCCCCTGCTGAAACACTCAACTCGTTGCCAGTGCTGTTTATGAGCTACAAACCCTTATGTGGCTCAGGTCCAGGCTATCTGACAGACTGTATCCCTTTATGAGCCTGTCCAGGTCTTGAGATCATCAAGAGAAGCTAATCTCTCAGTCCTACCACCATCACAAGCATGGTTGGCGGGGATCCAAGAGAGAGCCTTCTCAGTGATGGCCCTAGGCTCTGGCACCCCATACCCAGGGAGGCCAGAATGACCCCTTCTTGCTGTCTTTCCACTGGCAGACTAATGCCTTTTTAGTCTAACAGGCTTTGAAAACAGAAAGTTTTTAAATAACAATCTAGGAGGTGCTATATTGTTTTACCCTTTTAAATTGCATTTTATTCTTTCAACTGGTTATGTGAATTGATTTAATATTGTAAATAGTTTGATTCTATTTTAACGTCCACTTTTGTATGTTTTTAACTGTATTGTGCTTTTACATTGTAAGCTGCTCTGAGTCCCAATTTTGCATATTATTTATTTATTTATTAGTAATAAATCACACACACTGGAATCTTTTAGTATTGGTTGTGTATCCCTCTTTCATACTGTATATGTAATCTTGTGTTCCATGAGTGGCTTTTGTGTTATTTAGTGTTTTGTGGTCTTTGGTTTTGTGTATCATGATTTTGTAATTGTATAATTTAATTCACATCTTTTGCAGTTGCTTGCTTTTCTATCATTTTGATTGTTTGGTTTTTGACTGCTGCCTCCTTTTTGTGATTTACAGAAGCATACCAACAGGTTGGCTAACACTTGAAATCAAGTCACAGAATCAACAACAAAACCATCTTCAAAAGCTTTTGCATGCATATCCTGATCAATTCATACAACAGTAAACTTGTGTAGCAGAACATCTGCAAGTACAATGAGCTAATTTAATCACATTTTATCAAGCATTCACTGCTTTCAACTACTGTTGTTCCTGGCAAAATGAAGCCTGTGTAAAAATATGTCACGAGTCAATGTGGTATTCTATAGAAAACTCCCAAAAAGTTTTCTTTTAAATGAAAGCAAGTCTTCATTAAACATAATACATCAAATTAGTTTCTACAAAAGAATTTAATTAGTAAACACATGCAGACTTTAAAATCACATGCATACAAACCAGAACACCTCTCTCTGTTTCTCTCTTTCTTTCAGTTTATTCAGTTCCTTAAAGAAAAGATTTCTTTCCTAAAAAATGATGCTCAGCTTAAGAAAGGAGCTTTTTCAGGAAAGACAGAGCAAATGACAGAGCTTGGTCATATACAACAATGATTTTAAAGCTGTCAGAGAAAAGTCTCAGTATCTGTGAATCTAATTTTAAAAATATAACCCATGTATATTCAAACAAAATTGAAGGATTGGTTCTGCTTCCAACACAGCATAGATGCAATGTTCCCAAACGCTCCATAGTAGACAACCTACTAGATGAGAAGCAGGCAACTGCAAAGGTAGCTGGGTTCATTCTCCTACCCCTCCACAGTATATACCATCACTCCTGGTGTGACCAGAACTGATGTAATGTCACTTCTGCTTTTGGCTTTTAAAAAAGGCATTTTCCATGCTGGGGGAAAAGGGTCCCAAACTGCCACATCATTTTCAAGATGGCGAGTATCCAGGGGCCAAAAAGTGCTGTCTTTCAGGTTTCAACATTTATGGCTTTGTGAGGTGAGTAGAGTTCAGCATAGGGATGCTAGGAATTTACAAAAATATTGAACTAATGGTCAAAGATGTCTTTCAATTGTCAAGAGACCCTAATGAGAAGAATTTTGGACTGATGAGAATCTTTCCAGTTTGGGACATATTCTGTGCAAAATTTGCATGCAGTTGTTTTGTGTGTGGGTGGGGGGGAGCATTTAATGTTCATGAAACAGCATTTTATGTGTGGAAAATAATATCTGAATGCAGAAATATTAATTCCTGCGTAGACAATGCTGTAATTGGGGATTTGTTGTACTTTAAATTTGCATATGGGTGGCACATAAAACAACATTTTCTGCACAGGAATTAAAAATTCTGTGTTGAAATATTATTCTCCATACAGAAAATGTTGTTTTCTGCAAAAACAACCAGGTATAAAATTTTGCACATGAATAAGCTTCGAATTACAAATAGTCTTCACAGCTGGAAGAAAATTGCTGAAATTACTCATTGGTACCTTCAAACAGAAACTTAGGGCCTTTGCAGACTGCCAGAAATAGTGCAGATTCAGTTCACCTTAACTGCCCTGACTCAGTGCTAGGGAATCATGGGAACTGTAGTTTACTGTGGCACAAGAGTTCTCTGACAGAGAAGTCTCTATGTCTCAGAAAGAAATACAACTCCCATGATTCCCTAGCACTGAGCCAGGGCAGTTAAAGTGGCCTCAATCTGCACTATTTCTGGTAGTCTGCAAAGGCCCTTAGAGAAGAATTAGAAACATGGTCCAGCATATTCTTTCTATGACTAATAAGACTATGTTGGAAACTACATTATCATCATGGCACTGATGAAGACTCATCAAAACAACTCCACATTCCTGGATAAAGCTGAATCTGCTATTCAATTGTACACAGCTTTTTTTTATTCTATTTAGCTCACATCTCCAATTCACATGGATATTTGAATAAACAGATATTTTTCATGGCTTCAGAATTCCATGTCTGGTATCAGGACTATAATATTGAAACTGTTATTCTTATATAGTATTATCTTCATGCATATGTCTTTACTAGTTGTTATAAACCCCTATATTCTGTTATACAGTGGTCCCTTGGTATCCACTGAGGTATCCACTGAGGTTTGGTTCCAAGACTCCCTGTAGAAACCAAAATCCATGGATGCTCAAGTCCCATTAACTACAGTGGCACAGTAAGATGATGTCTCTTGCATAAAATGGCAAAATCAAGGTTGCTTTTTGAAAGTTATCTATTTTTAAAATATTTTCAAATTGTGGATGCTTGGATCCATGGATAAATATCCATGGATATGAAGGGCTGACTGTACATTACTTGAGAGCCAGTGTGATACAGTGATTTGAATATTGGACTACGACTCTGAATCCTGGCTTGGCCATGAAAACCCACTGGCTGACTCTGGGAAGGCACATACTCTCACCCTCAGAGGATGGTAATGGCAAACACTCTGTAAACCAGGGGTAGGCAACCTTTTTGAGCCGGGGGCCGGGTTGCTGTCTCTCAGACAATTGGGGGGCCGAAACACCAAAAATAAATAAATAAATAAATAAATAAATAAATATTAAAATTAAAAAAAAATTAAAAAAATAAAAATGCATGGACACTCTCTCAGCCCCAAAAAGCCATGGCAAACCCCCTGTGGAGAGTTTGCCAAGAAAACCCCAAGAACAAGTAATAATAAATATGATCATGGCAGGCGGCGGCGGCGGCAGGACCAACTTGGGGCCGGTCAAAAGGCCTCGGGGGGCCGCATCCGGCCCCCAGGCCTTAGGTTGCCTACCCCTGCTCTAAACTAAAGAAACTTGCAAGGAAACCTTCATGATAGATTCACCTTAGGGTTGCCATAAATTGGAAAGAACTTGAAGGCACACACCAACAACAGTACACTCCTATATTATACTGCTTTTATCTATATTGGCTGATGAAATAATTATATAGTTATGGTTTGCATATAATTATATAGTTATGGCTTTCTCCGTTGTTATATATTGTTGTACTGTATCACTTGTAAGCTTCTGTTGTTTTGTATTCCCCATGTTTTTCACAGTATTACTTATTGTTCTATGAATCCAGATAATCCAGATAATCTTCGGATAATCTGTGTAGAGTTTTCCTCTGGTTTTCTTTTTGATGCTTTGCTTGTTTGAAGACCCTCCCTTGTTTCCTGTTGTCAGATAAAAATTGGCATTTTTTCCGTGTTGGGGGAAAGGGTACCCAAACTGTAATGTCATTGTAATAATAGTAGTAGTAGTAGTAGTGTGAAGGGGGTATCTGGTGGGGCTACCTGTTGTTTTTGTTTTGTTTTTTTAAATGGAAGGATTCATAGTTTTTCTGGAGGACTGTGGGGGCCACAGAATTGGGTACCATGGGCATCATCCAGCTCAATATTCTCCACCCCTGAGCCAGCATACTAGGTTTATTGGCTCAAATCATTTTGGGGAGCCCAACCAATATCAGATGTATAAGCATCTGGGACTTGAAAGAGACAGCCGTGATTACTCCACAATTTTGAAAAAAAAAAACTGGCCTCAGTGCTCAAAAACATTTTTTGCCCTGTGCAAGGTCCTTTACAAGAGAAAACTAGGAAATACCTCTAATGCTTGAAGAGATGTCCCTAGTAAGCAGTGAATTACCCTCAAAGTATTGTTGGACTGCAACTCTCATCAGCCTCAGTTGGGAACTGCAGTCCAACCAAATCCAGAGGGATACATTTTGCCCATCTAAGGGACCATTTCCCTCTTTGGGATTCAAAGCTTTTTCCAGCACTTCTATAGTGACCATATCCTCTTCCGTCCATTGACACTGGATGGCCATTCAACATACTTCTTTGTCATCAGATATAAAAATGTAAAGATCCCTTTGTGTACGTAATCTGTGTTTTCACTTATGGAAAATCTGGAGCATTTCTATTCCAAAGATATTTGATTACAGCCACACTCCATCACAGGTAGCCACCAGGAACAAACAAACCTATGGAATCTTGCATTGGAGATTAGCTTAATCTAGGAAACATATTCAGGGGTAGCTGTGTTGGCCATGCAGCAAAATACAACAAACTCCAAAATCCAGTGATTAACTTTATTGGACCAACTAAAAGCATAAAATTTGTCACTCAAGCTTTCAAACTTTACTTGCTTCTTCATCAGACAAAGATGTTTTGAAAATCATACGGGAGAGATAAAGTGATGACCTTAGAGTCACAAGCCTGCATTCTGTACCTGATGTTACTTCTACTAGGTTAATCTAACAATACATATCTCCTTCACAATCCATTCTCTGACATTCCTGTTTAATCTTTTCATCCCTAAAGTTAAAGGTGCATACTGTATATATTCTTGTTCATAATGTTCTGCCCTTCTGTCTGCTATTTTCTCTTGCCATGTTAAATATAAAAATATCATCTCCTTAGAAGCAGACACACTTCTTTTGTTCCTTATATGCTTCTTTGCCATCAGGTGCTCCATTCTGCAGTCTACCAAGTTTGTGTGTATCTAAAGATAAGTGCCTGGAGCAAATTTTGTTTGTCTACTGCAAGCCCCATTGCACAACAATCTCTCTTCCTGTGATAGTCAAGATGGGGGGGTTGCAGACTGCCAGAAATAGTGTGAATTCAGTCCACTTTTAGGGTTAGGGTTAGTGCTAGGGAATCATGGGAACTGTTATTTTCCTGAGACATTGAGCCTTCTCTGTCAGACAACTCTGGTGCCACAATAAAATACAGTTCCCATGGTTCCCTAACTCTAACCCTAACCCTAAAAGTGGACTGAATTCACACTATTTCTGGCAGTCTGCAACCCCCCATGGACTCACAGGCACTGAGGGCCCTGGTTTTGTTGTGCAGGAGGACTTCAAAATGCACACTGAAGCCACTCTGTTGGGAACAGTTCAGGACTTCATTGTCCCCATAATTCTTCTCTTCCATGTGGCATCCATCCCATGTATCTGTCTCAAATGGCAACTAGCCTCTCTCACTATGCAGGACACACCAGACCTAGCTTTCTAAATTAGTCAGATGATGGTGATCTGGAAATAAAGAAAATCTCTGTGATTCCATTACCCATAGCACCAAATTGTTACTGGTGGGATTCTAATTTACTGGGACATTGAGTCTCTGCGCAGGTTGGGGAAGCAATTATTCAAACTACAGAAGATTCCACCTAAACATTGGGAAGAACTTCCTGCCAGTAACAGCTGTTCAACAGTGGAATATGCTGTCTTGGGGAGTGGTGAAGTCTCCTTCTTTGGAGGTTTTTAAACAAAGGCAGGATGGCCATCTGTCAGGAATGCTTTGATTGTGTATTTGATTGTGCATGGCACGGGGTTGGACTGGATGAGTCTTGTGGTCTCTTCCAATTCTGTGATTCTACAAAAATGGATGAAAGGCAGAATATGAATTAAATAAACAAAGAGGTCCAATTCCATCTCCAGTGATGCTTCACAGATCCCCTTCAAGGCAAGGAAATAAGGTGCCCCACTCCACTGTTTTTAAGGTTTCTAACCAAATAAGCAAAATAAGCAGAAAGCAGAATTCTTTCTGTTCTAACCAAACTGGACACATTAACCTACAAAACCAGCTGCTAATTTTGCAGCATCTTTTATCTGTCATCTGCATGGCTATGCAGCCATACAGCTACCAAGTGATACAGAGCTGTAGTATGAAAAAGAGAAAGAAAACACCCACTGACGGTTCATTTTTGAGACGCTTCAGGCTACATGTAGCACAGAGAGGAGATGAATCAATAAAATGTTATCAGTAAAACAGTTTGATTCCTGCACAGTTAAGCAAGCACATGGCCACCTTGGTATCTCCATCCCCTCAGGTCAATATAATTTTACTCAGTTATCCAGTTTTCAACACAGAAACGATACTGGCAAATGTTAACAGATAATCTCAAGTGCTTACTTCCGTGTGGATGGAAGGAGGGGGCAGACAGAGAAAGGTTCTTTATCCCCCTAATAGTCATAGTCATAATCATGATCACCATCACCACCAACAGTGCACAGAGAACATTATTTCTATTCACCATATCCCTCCAATTTCAAAAAATGGAGAAACAAAACTAAAATGCAAGCAGCTGCACAAGCCAATTCCAATTCCAATGACTCTTAATGGGTAAAATGGTGGCCCAGTGAGAATAACATCAGGGAATTTTGATGTGGAAATGTAACAAATAATGTTTCTGTGGAATTGCGGGGGACATGGCATTGTTTTCCCTGTATAAACAGCTTCAGTGAATCCAGAGCCCCTCTCATCAAAAGATAACTGATTTTTTTTTTAAAAAAAATCAATTAATACATGCACAATTGTGAATGTACACACACATACAAATGCACAGAGAAAGGAGCGTGTGTGTGTGCAAGAGAGAGACTGAAGTAGGACAAACTCTGTGTACCCTGGATGGTGATGGACTCTCCCACTTTGGAGGTCTTTAAGCAGAAGTTGGATAGACATATTTTAGCAGTGCTGTAACTGTGTATTCCTTCATACCAGTGTCTTGGAACAGATGGCCCCTTGTGGTCCATTTCAGCTCTCAGATTCTATTATTCTGAATACTCTATTATCTTATTCTGTGATTCTGTATTCACCTAAAAATATTTCTTTTCAAAAGCAGGTGGGGCCAGCTTCCTCTAGTGTCCATCTAGTTGTCTCTGAGAGACTTTAATGTTGTATTGGTTCCTTTTCTGCTGTTCAGATCATTTATGTGGCTGGGCAATGCTGTGTGAGATCAATTCAGACTGGAATACATGGAGAGGAAAGATATTGCATTAGAAGTCTGAAAAGACAAGTAGGAGACAAGAAGATTCAGAAATCTCACAGCCAATCTCTCTTCTAGATATTAGTTATCTTCCCAATGTGCCCTCATGTCTGCTGCTATTGCTATGGAACTCCAGGGATGACCAAAACATAAATATCTCCCAAATCCATGATGGATGACAAATGAAAAAGCTGAAATGGCTGGAATTACTGAGAACTAACTGGGAGGATAAACTGGCTGGAACTGTTCTCCCAATGGTGTCATTTGAGAAAGACTGTTCAGTACTGGTGGCATTTCAAAGGTCAGGGAGTGAGGGTTTCGAGGTATATAGGACTGCTTTCTACTTTTTTCCTGTCCATTTGAATGCCGGTCTTATTTATTTTTTGCTTTGAGCACTGGGGACAAGTTAGGGATTCTACTAAGGATTTGCATGCCAAAGTCTCCTCAGATTATTCATGCTATGTCCTCTGGTTGAGTATGTTTCAGGATTTCCAGGTCACTGTAACAGTTATATTACTCCACATACAGGTCACTAGCTCAAAATACGTTAAGCAAACATGTATTCATCTGTATCACAACTTCTCCAATCACTATTTGGTGCTAAAGAACCCTATCAAGGCCATGGGAATTTCTGAATAATGCACCTGCATTTCACTTTATTGTTGTTGTTGTGTACCTCTAAGTCATATTTCTCCATGCCTCAGTCATCGGCTATGACTTCAGATGGCATCTTTCCCCTTAATGACTTTCTTAAGGCATTAATGGGCTGGATGAGGAAAAACAGATTGAAACTGAATCCAGATAAAATGGAGGTGCTAACAGTAGTGGCCCCAAAACTAGGTATTGGGATACAACCTCCAGTCCTGGATGGGGGTCACACTCTCCATGAAGGACTGTGTTTGCAGTCTGGGGGTACTCCTGGACCTGTCACTCCAGATGACTAATCAGGTAAATGCAATGGTCAGGAGCACCTGCGATCAGCTTCAGCTGATTCGCCAGCTGCACCCTTTCCTGGAAGTAAGGAATCTTGAAACTGTGGTACATGTGCTGGTGACCTCTTGTCTTGATTTCTGTAATGAACTCTACATGGGGCTACCCTAGTGCTTAGTCCGAAAACTTCAATTAGTACAGAATATGGCAGCCAGACTGGTCTCTAGTACATCTAGGAGAGACCATATATCACCTGTCTTAAAAAGACTCCACTGGCTGCCGATTAGTTTCTGGGCTCAGTACAAGGTGTTGGTCATCACCTTTAAAGACCTAAATGGCTTGGGTTAAACCTATCTTCGGGACTGCCTCCTTCCATATAACTCAACCTGCATACAACTTATTATTATTATTATTATTATTATTATTATTATTATTGCATCATTGATAGTTTCCCTGATTTCTTTTATGGAGATATCCTTATTCAATATTTCTGATAACTCTTAATTTTTTTCCAACTCCTTACATTTTTTAAATACTCTATTATCTTACCCTTGTGGGTAATGATAGGTTCTATCATTAGTTTTTCTATATAAATCTTCATAATATTTAAGAAATATCTTCATATGTCATTTTGTTCTGCATATTTTATATCCCCCTCTTGTATTTCCATTATTAAGCTTTTTTCTTTTTTCTTTCTAACTTTATATGCTAAATATTTCTCTGCTTTGTTTCCCCCTTCAAATTGTTTTTTTTAAATATATTTTAATTTTTTGCTTATTTCTTCTGTCATTTTGTTTTCCAATTTTTTTTCCCCAGGAAATGTAGCCTATTTTTAATTTTCCTACTATTTGGGTTTTTTCATCAATCTCTCCTCCTGTTTGTGTATTTTCCCTGAAATTTCTTCAATTTCTTTTTTCTTTGCTTTATTCTTTTCTGAATTTTTTTTTATCGGAAATCCCCATATATATGCCTTCAATGGATCCCAAATTATTTTCATTTCTAATTCATCACGATATTCTCTTTAAAATACCATTTTAATTCTTCTTTGAGCTGTTTTTTATATTTTTATCATTAAGTAGATTCTCACTGAGTTTCTATTTCGAGCCGCTGATGAGCTTATTCAGAAAATCTTGTCTACATCCATATCTAGATATTCCAGTGTACAGTCAATCAAGTTTGCCAAGGCTGGTATTAAAAATTCATACAAGTCTTAGTTAAACTATTCTTCAATCCTCTGATTTTTATGCATTTTTTCCTATCCTTCACTTCTCTCAATTTATTAATCTCTTTATCTTGTTTTTCTTCTTGGGGCTATTATTGTTTTAGCCATTTTTCCACTTCTGTTGTTCTCTCTTCTGACACCCCCACTCTTTTCTTCACATCTTTTAATTCTTCTGTTATTCCTTTTATCATTTCTTTTAAGTCCTCTATATCCTCTTTAAAGTCCTGTCTCAGTTCATTCCATGAATCTTTAATTTCTTGCCTTATATTAATCTCAATCCTCTGGATCGCTTCAAGAATTTTAGAGTTGGGGTCTGATGCTTTCAATTCTAAAGATGGTCTTCTCCTGGATCCTGGCCTTATATCTGTTAAATGTAGTAGTTTCCTTTCCTTCTCTCTATTTATCATATCTCTTGTTGTCATAGTTGTTATAACTGACATTCCTTTCTTTCCTTTATGCTTAATTTATTTACCACTTAAGTTTATAGATTTATTTCAGAGGTTTCTATATTTCAGTTTTCATTATTATTTTCAAGAATAAATTTGGGATAGTATACTTTTTTTATATATATAAACTTCTGTTTATCCCCTATTTATTTTTTAACTATCCAGACTCACTTTTAATTATACTCTATCTCCTCTTTACCCTTACTGGGCTTTCTACATTTATCCAACCCTTCAAATTTTTTCCCCTTCAATACTGTTTAGTCAACCCTCATAGAACAAGATAAAGAACCCTCTATCAATACTCATTCAAAAAGAGAAGTCTGCTGTTAATCCTCCTTCCACTAGGTGTCACTATATCCTCTGCAGACAGTCCTTTTTCTTTTGCTCTTTCTTTATTCCTTTCCTTCTCTTCTCTTCTGCTTACTTCTGGTATTATCTCTTTACTACTTCACATGTGCTCCGTGACCTTGAAAACACCCAACTTCTCATCAATGTCTCTTTTTCCTCTCTATCTTCCCTGTTACTTTCCCTTCTCCCCCTCCTCCTCAATCTTTCTTCTTGATCTTTCCTCACTCTCTTCTCTTCCCCTTTATCTTCTTCCAACTTTCTCCCAGTCTTAGTCCATATTCTTCCCCTTCTTATCCTGGTCTGGGGTCGTCTGCTTCCCCTTCTGATCCACAGACATCTACTTCTCCTCTTGGTCTGCAGTTGTCTGCTTCTCCTCCAGGTCTGCTTTCTTCAAATCTCTTATCTTTATCTCTTCACCACTTTCTCTACACCTCAAAGATCATATTTCTTACTTCTATCACGTTCATCAAGCCCTCCTTCTTCCCCTACTCCAATCCCTTTTCTCCTTCTCCTTTATCCCTTCTCTTTCCAGCTCCACTCTGTCACCAACCTATTTATGTTTTCTCCGGTTTCTCTTTCTATCATCACTCCTCCCTTCTGTCTCTTTCTCCGCTCTTAGCTTCTCCTCTTCTCCCAGTACATAAACTTTCTTTGTTTATCTTCGTTCCTAATTACTTTGTTTCCAGTTTCTGGTTCTAATCCTCTGATAGGGATATTAAGGTGAGGATCTTCTTTATTATCTTTTATTAAATAGTATTTCCTTCCCACAGTTGCCTGTGAAGAAGGGGGATAGAACATATAAAAAGAGCTCGGGGGGACTTTGCTGCCTCTTCAGCTCCCAATTCATAGTCCTAGTCTGCCTTCATCCTCTTCTTTAGGGTCCACTCCGATCCACTTGGAATCTGAATGAATCCTCCCTCTGTGAGAACCCCTGTCAGACCTTCTGAATCCTCTTTATCAGGGGGATTTTCAGCTGGTTTTTAACGTCTCAATTTTTGTTTGAGACAAGCCGTTAGGACCACAAATTGTATCGCAAATCATCCGCTATGATAGATTGCAATTTACCATCCCGCCATCTTGGCTCCACCCTCCACCCAGTCAGTTTTTATGCTCTTGTGGGGAACTGAACTCTGATCTCCAGAGTAATTGTCCAACACTCAAACCACGCTGAATTTTATTCTACTAGAAGCCTTCTTTCCAAAACAGTACTGTCTACAAGTAATGTCTTCTTCTCCTTGCCAAGGATCCATATTAAATAAGAATATGACTAGAAAATGTATAAATTATATTATAGCCTAACACCTTTTCTTAGATCCTCCTTCCATTTCTTAATAGTGTGAGCAGCCTGAACAACAGATTCTTTCAGACTCCCCTCCCAGCAAGGGGGAAAGAGACAGCTGGTTCCTGTATACTTGGAATGACGCTATCTCATATTCCCTTCTTGGCAGTAATGGAAACTTATCTTGTGGGTCACTGAAGACTCAAAGCATAAAATAAAGTACAATTATAACATACCATTCCCCTAGAACGGGGTAGGCAACCTTTCCCCTTTAAGGGCCGAAGGACTTCAGCTCCCAGAATCCCAGGAGCTATTGGCCAACATGGGACTATTGGCCAACATGGCTGAGGCTTCTGGGAGCTGAAGTCCCTAGGCCCTTAAAGGGGAAAGGTTGCCTACCCCTGCCCTAGAAAGTAATACCAGTGCAGTAATTCTCAACTGTGAGCACAATTTTTGCTAAACCTGTGCTAAAAAGTTTCCAGGGTAGCCATGTTGGCCATATAGCAAATCAAATAACATCCAAACAATGATACCTTTATTGGCCCAACCGAAATGCACAATTGCATGTTGCAAGCTTTCAATGCCACACTGGTTTCTTCATCAGGCACAGGGGGAAAAATTGAAAATATTAGTCATAGGCCTGCATTCTGTTGTTTCTGGTCTTAATTCAGATGGTAGGTAGGGCAATTTGCAGGCAGGATGGCACCTCCTCCTTTGGCCATGTGGTCACTGTTAGATTCTCCAAATCAAGGAAATGTATTGTCCATTTCCTACTCAAAGAAGATGCTTTCTTTGGAATCCAGCATGTCTCCTTCCTATGTGAAGCCACAGGCTCCTTTGTAGGTAGAGAACAATACATTTCTTCAGAAGCCTTCATGTTTTAATCAGGAAAACTTTAGGTGGTGCAGAGGTAAAGTATGTGTTAAGAAGTGTTGGAGAAAGCTTCATGTCCTCAGTGTCAAGAAACTGTTCAGGAGAGAATCTTGAGGAGAAAGAGCAGTTGCCCAGTTTTTGCTGAAATGACCTACTGACTGGAATATGATAGTATCACTAGTCGAATGCCCTCTACTTCAAGAAGATATGGTAGGTGTATATCAATCTGGAATGAAAACATGTATTCTCTGATCATCCTTTCTTCCAACAGAGATATATTACAGTTTCTTGTGTTGGGAATATAAGGCTATCAACCTTTTGCAGTATCAGTATTACATCTTGAAGTCTTGGTGGTGCCAGGGTTGTGTGGTAGGTTTTGCCAGAATGCTCGGTATTGTTTTACAGTCTGTTTGCATTGTGACCAGATGTGCATATAAATCCAAAATAAAAATCCAAACACTCCTGACACAATAGCAAGCAGATCCTCATCATCGTTCTGAGCTGCAGTTAATGCTCTCTGCATTTGCTGATGTAGTTTGGGAGACATCTATTTATAGTGTTTATTCTTCCCTCCAAAAATTAATTTTGTTTATAGTCTGATGCCATCCTTTGGATTATGCCTCCGATGTCTTTGTTCCATTACTTACTACATTTATTCTTTTTACTACATTTATCCCTTTTTAAAATATAACTAAAGCAGCTGATTTGGCTTGCTTCTTTTTACAGCTTGCATTTTCTTGGCATTCTTAGCAGTGGTTTATTGTTCTACCTTCATCTCATCATTAAATCTCTTTGGTTTTTGTTGTGGAAACTCTTGGGAATACCGTGAACACTGCTTTGACACCCTCCAGGCCCTGTACAATTTAATGGTTCTTCTCTTTGGAAGACCTGTGAAAGAAGATATGCCAAAAGGCAATCTTCCAATTTATGCATTAAAGTTGGTGAGTTTGCTGCTCTTCTCATCCAGTTTGATCTGCCAATGCCCCAACCAGGTATCTAGCATGCTTAAAATACTTTTTGCCACCAATTTTTAAGCAATGTCATCAAAAATGAGTCAATGGATGTTTCCACATTTTTGCTCTGTTCTTCTCTAAGGTCTAAGCATTGAGAAACAACTATGTTTGGACAGGAGAGAGTTCCAACCACCTCCCACAAGGGTAACAGGTGTAAACCCTCCTGCTGTTGACCCACCCAGGAGGACAAACTTTACCCTTCCAACCCACTTGAAAGTAGTCTCTGCCTCCAACATGGATGAGCTTGCCATTCCCTCCCCAAGCCATCTTGCCTCCAAAAGCACAATCTGCTCTTGATTCCAATTGAATAATTCACTTTTAAAAATTAGATATTGGGATCTTTCACTGAATAGGTTTTTTTTTTCCAGTATATACTCATTGATGCTATCATCATCACTATCAACATCATCATCATTATCACAAGGTCTAAAAACACTGTTTAAAAATCCACAAAACACAAAGTTAAACAATAAAAAAATTAAAACCAGGTTAAAAACATATATTTTAAAAAACAACAACACACCAGCAGAGTAATGAGCAATATCCAGCACATTGAGTAAGATGGTATTGTCACTCTTCAAATGCCTGTCAGAATAAAAAAAAAGTCTTTGCTTGTCTGCAAAAAGTTAGGAGGGTGCCAGTCTAACTTCTCTGAAAAGGGAGTTCCAGAACCTGGGGTTGCCACTTAAAAGGCTCTCTTGTGTATTCCCACTGTGAGAGAAGTGGGACAGAGAGAATGGCCTCCCAAGCAGATCTCAGAGCACAGGCTGGTTCATAAGGGGTCTGATAGAATTGTGATCCAGTGGACTTCAAATAATTCAAATTGTCTATCTGAACTCTTGCCTGCCTGCCTGCCTGATCTTACTGATGTGAAACCATGCTCTGCACTTGGATCAATGACCGATGAAAGTGGGGGCTGCAGATTACTTCTCTGACTCACAATCTGCCCCCCCCAAAAAATAGCATTGCAAGTTCCTTTCATTTAGCTCAGTCTTCTGAAGTTTTAAACAGTTTCAGAATTCATTAAGAGGCACAACTCTTATACTCATCTATGTGGAAATCCTCCTACTTTTAACAGTACATGCTGCTTATGGACATGGACTGTTAAATTTAGGTTCTGTAAGTGTTGCAAATAACCAAGTTCCATTTCAAAGTAGACAACATGCTGATAGGAGTTTCTGGTGTGAGCCTAATGCACAGTTCTCTTAGATCTAGAAAAGATCTAGAGGAAGTCTGGAACCTGGATTGAGCTTAAGTGAAGCAAGCCTAAAGACAATAGGATTACATTCCAAAACACATCATTTCTATGTGTATCTATGAGTTCTATGATCCTTTATTGAATTATGAATCCAAAATTCAAGCTGGAAAGTATGCTTATTTCAATAATTACCCACTACTGTTTAACAGGGGCAAACAATTGTCGCAAGTAAGACTACCTGTATGTATGGCTCCTGTTTTCGTGCATTCATACAGACTTAAGGCCACTGGAACTTCAGCAAATCCTCCAATATTATTTTGTAGTTAAGAATAATTGGCTTAAGAGTCTGTGCTTCCCAAATATGGTTAAGACATAACAGGCCTTGAGGGATCAGATTAAATCAGAGTTCAGTATCCTGTTTCTACAATAGCCAACCAGACACCTATGAAAAAAAAACTCAAGTACATCAGTGCAACAGCTTCCTCCAATCTGTGCCCCCACCAAATGTTATTGAAAGACAAACTGTCTGCCATGCTAGGGTTGCCATACAGCCACCATGACAAGCCTCCATTGATATCTTTATCCTCCAAGAACCCTCTTTTGAAACTGCCTCTCCCCATCGCTATATTTTGCAGTAATGAATTCCATCATTGAAATCAGAAGTAGATTAAGAATGGGGGAAGCAGCTATGAAAGAACTAGAAAAGATCCTAAAATGCAAAGATATACAACTGAGCACAAAATTTAGAATTATACAAGCATTGTATTCCCTGTTACCATGTATGGATGTGAGAGCTGGACAGTTAAGAAACAAGATAGGAAGAAAATCAATGCATTTGAGTTGTGGTGCTGGAGAAGAGTGTTGAGGACAGCAAAAAGACAAATAAATGAGTCTTAGAGCAGATCAAGCCAGAAATCTCCCTGGAAGCCAAGATGACAAAACTTAGACTGTCATACTTCAGACACATCATGAGAAGAGAGGACTCACTAGAAAAAACAATAATGCTAGGAAAAGTGGAGGAAAGTAGAAAGAGAGGAAGACCGCATGCTAGACAGATGGACTCTATTAAAGAGAACATGGCTATGGGGTTGCAGGAATTAAGCAGAGCAGTAAAGGATAGGTGAGATGTCTCATCCATAGGGTCACCATGGGTTGAGATCGACTCAAGGGCAGTTAACAACAACAGTAAGTATGTGTGGTATAAAGAAATACTTCTGCTCTGATTTTTTTCTGCCATTCAAATTCATGAGAAGCGTATGCTATTAAAGGAGAGAGAAAGAAAATCCTTCCCTTTCCTCTTTCTCCACTCCATGAATAACTGTAAACACACCTGTTGTGTGTGTTCCTTATTCTTTGTTCCGAACTAAAAACGATAAATATTGTTATATTTTTTCACAGCATGGTTGCTACTTCCTTTAAACATTTTCATTGACCTTTTCTGAAACTTTTGTAATTCTGTTAGGTTGTTTTTCTAAAACAGCCCCCAGTATAGTAAATACTGTTCAAACTCTGGTTGTATTATACATATAGGCCAGGGAAATCATGTAGGCCTCCACATGTTTCTAAATGACAACTGCCAGCAGTTCTGCACCATTGATTATACTGGTTGGGACTGCTGGAAGAAACATCTACAAGGCCACATGATCCCCATCCCAGATTCCCAGCTAAAGGCATTATGACCTCAATTATTTTATTTTCAGTTTGTTTCCTAATGATTCTTCAGGAAGAATCTAGCCTTCTTCAAAGTAGCTGAATCCTGGGGCTAATATTTTCTGCAAGCTATCCACCACTTCTCTCCTGGTCAGTCATTTTCCATTGTAATGCTCCCTGTAAAGGTCTTTTTGCAGCTTTCTCTTGTGTTCTGTTTTAACCAGCCTAAATAGTTTGGTGTCATTCATAAATGTGGCCACCTCACTACTCCAGGTCACTGATGAACAAGTTGAAAAGCACTGATCTCAATAAATATCCTCAAGGGACACCATTCTTTACATTCTTATAGTGTTAAAATTCTGTACTTCTACTGTGCTTCCTGGTCTTCTGCTGATCTATAAGAAGATCTCTTATCTCATGACTGCTACAACCTTCACTCAACATTAGGTAAATACTTCACCTAAGCATATGAGACATAAGCATTTGTGGCAAAAGGCGGGATATAAGAAATATATCATCATCATCATCATTTTTACCCTATTAGACTTTGTTTTTGTTGAACTGTTTTATATAGCTGAGTTGTGCTATTGACTGTACCCCACTCCTTCATCTACAAATACAGTGAAGGATACAGATGTTTTAAACAAGCAGGAGAAATTGTAGGATTTGCAGAAATATTTACAGCTGAGTCACAAAATTATTGCTAAAGTCTGCTTGGAAGCTGTGAAACAGAAGAAGGAGAGAGCTGCCCTCGGTGTACAATACATTACAAATCTAGAAACTGCTCTGACACACAGGCTTGGCATGAAAAAAGCCAAGATGACTGGCAATCAAACATATGGGGGAGACATGAAATGCTTATGTTCCAAAGCAAAAACAAATGTCAGAACCCTGTTGGCAATGTAAAATATCCACTAGTGTTTCGTGCCCTCAGTTATAGAATCAGAACACTCAGTCAAATATAACTTCTCTTCTTTAAATGTACTCAAGAAATAGGTATTCACTTACTCAGCTACACTTATTCCGCCTCTCTTTTTTTTTTAGCAGCTGGAAAGCAATTTGGGTGACTTCAGACAGGAAATCCATATTTTGGCTTTTGTTTAAAAGACTTGCATACAAAAATAATTTAGAAAATAAAAGGTGTATAGCTTAATAGCCTGTAAGAGCTAGGACAAAGAGAGTTATTTTACTGTTTACTGTATTTTATTGTTCAGCAGCTGTTGGAAGGCAGGGGGCAGACCTACTAACACCAGCAATGAGGGAAGATGATATGTAACCACACTGATCTGTGCTACAGTAAATAAGGAATTAGGGTTAGAATTCTGCATCATCATCTTCGTTGTGCTTGCCTGCATAAGCAAGTTGTGTCTCCTGGCCTGAAACCCCACCATCACCCTACTTTAGCAGGCAGCCTCTCGACTGGGCAAAGGAGATTTGTTGAGCTGGCATTTGGAGTGCTGGGAGAAGGATGTTTCCACCAGCCAGCGAGGATGAATTGAGGACTTGTGAAAGAGGACTGCTTCTGATTATTGTAGCTTTGCTGGCTTGTGAAAACAAAGCAGAAAGGTCATCCTCCTGCACCCCAACTGTCAGCTGAACAAACCTCTTTTGCCCACTCTGGCAGCTTTCTGGTAAAGTAAGTTTCTAAGGGTATTCACAATTGTGGCAACAGTGCAATGACTGTGACTATGTAGCATTTATGAATATAGACTCATAGAGTTGGAAGAGACTACAAGGGCCACCCATTCCAACCCCCTGCCATGCAGAAAGACAAGCACTTTTGACAGATGGTCACCCAGTCTCTGTTTAAAAATTTCCCAAGAAGGAGACTCCACCACTCTCCAAGGCAGTGTATTTCCACTGTCAAACAGCTCTTATTGTTCTTCCTAATGCTTAAGTGGAATCTCTTTTCCTGTTACTTGAATCCTTGAATATGGATCAGTTATGGATCTGTAACTTGTGGTAATGATTCCTTAATTACAATACTAAATTTCAGCATAGGTTTTAGTGGGGAAATCATAGGTTATGGATTTTTTTTCTTAATATTCTGAGGCAACAACAGTGTTGGCCTATTCTCAGAATGGAAAAGTACAGGGTTGGCAATATGATGTGCAGTGAGAAGAGAATTTGTTTCATGGAACAATGGGCTAACAATATAATGAAGACCTTTGATTTGCAGACACAAACACTAACTTATTTGCTGTCATGGGAAGTGTAACCAAGACATTAGCCTAGATACCTAATATATGGTGCTTTTAAAAAGAGAAATATATTACAATGGCTTACCAAATGTACCTTAGAAAGACCCAAAGCTGTTTTTGAAAAAGCATCTGAGAATGTCATCTGTGGCAGTTTGATAACAGATTTAAAGGCCTCCATGTTTGTTACAGATTAAAGTTTTCCTCCCAGTCTGTGATGGACCCTTATTTGAAAGTGGCATTATCTGGTTGCAAAAGGAAGCCACTCACCAGAAAGCCTTTTGTTCCTTCTCCTGCACCTCCTCCAAAAGTGACATTGTGACCAGTCAACTTCAAGAAGAATTCCACATAATGTGGGAGTACAAAAGGATGTGTACCCACTGTCAGAGATCCCAGTCTATACAGTTGGCCCTCCATATCCATGGATCCTTTATCCATGGATTCAACCACCCACAGCCTCAAATATATATATATATATATATATATATATATATATATATATATATATATATATATATATATATATATATATATATATATTCCAATAAGCAGATCTTGATTTTGCCATTTTATGGGATACCATTTTACTGTGCCACTATATTTAATGGGACTTGAGCATCCATGGATTTTGGTGTCAATGAGGGCCCTGGAACCGAACCACAGTGGATACCAAGGACCCACTGTATTAATTTTGAGCTTGATCTGAAAATATGAAGAGCACCTATGGAATGATGTGCAGTTTCATATGATCTAATAGGAGCCATCTCAGAAAATGTGCTCAATGCCTTCACCCGAAAGGCAAGATTTTTCTATCACTCTGTGAGCTGTATGTATTAAGAAAAAGGCATTGTTTTATCAAAACCTAGCTAACAGAAGAGTCTGGAGAACAAAGAGGATCTTGCTAAAAACCAGTGTGGGGCTTTTGTTACAGTTTTATTAAACTTTGCTTTCCCTTTGATAAATGGACTTTAACAGGTAATGGAATATGCTGGAAAATGTACTTGGTCCCTAGCCAACATCTAGAACAATTAAAGGGCTTCTCTGCTAAGGAGGAAAAACTTCCAAAATGCTGCAAACTATTCCCTAGATACTGAAATGAAGAAGATGCTTGAAAGCAGTGACTTAATGAAATCTGAGAAGGCCAAGCATTATGAAGCTCTGTTTTAAAAATACCCAGCTCATATCAAGCAGCAGGAAAGAAATAAAGAAAAACCAGTCCTACTTTTAGCAGAGATTACATCTGAAGAAGCCATAGACAGGGAAGGGAAAAGTGCTTCCCTCCAGATATTGTTATACTCCAACTTTCAGCAGCCCGATTTAATATAACCAATGGCGAATAATGCTGGGAGCTGCAGTCAGGCAATATGTAGAGGGCTACACTTTGCTCATGTCTGCCCTAGATGAATTTTTAATGTGGTTTTTCAAGACATTCTAAATTCTGTCCAACAGATATACCACCACAAAAATGCTATTAGGGGGGAAAAAAGACCTCTCCTTGGGACAGGACTTCCATATGCTATATTTTTTCAAGGAAATTATTACAGGTTGAGTATCTCATATCCAAAATGCTTGGAACTAAAAGTGTCTCGTATTTTGGATTTATTTTTATTTTTTTTTTGGATTTTGGAATACTGCATATATGTAATACACAATGCACAATACAACAAAAGTAGTGTAGTATGTACTGTATTTGCAAGGCTAGGGTGAGATGTGGTTGGAGATAGTCTGGAGAAAGGTGTAAGGATCTGTGAAATGGTGGGAATCCAAGAGTAGGGTTTGGCACAAATCCATGCCTCACATCATTTCACAGATTCCTGTGTCATTCTCTAGTTGCATCTTTCTCCAGCCTCACATCTCTCTCCAGCCTTACATCTTGTTCCTTCACTACTTGTGTTGTGTATGAGATGTAAGGATGGAGAGAGGGTGAAGATCTGAGAAATGAACAAACAAGAACGCATCAGCCACTACCTTGAAGGTGAAAGTGGATGTCTGGAGGCAAATACTTTTGGGTTATGGAGGTTTTCAGATTTCAGATTTCTGCATTAGGGATGTTCAACCTGTACTTCATATTTTATCTAGAAGGTACAAGATTTTTATGACAGTCATGGATGACTCAAAACTTCAAGCCTCACTCATGTCACAGATAACCCTGTCAGGAGAAAAGTTGAGGCACCTCTTAAGAACCCAGCCAAGGCTGCTTTTTCCATGTTTGACTTCCTGTGCCTGTAGTCTCCAAATTACAACAGGATAACATCTGAGTCAGAATTTCAACCTAAATCTCTCTGGTACAAATTCAAATCTATCATACCATGCTAGTTCCAAACACCATCAGATTCATGGACTTAGATGACTATATTTAAATCATGTCTTCATGTTGCCTCATAGCCTCATCTCCCAACAATTGCATCTCCTGGATAAATAAAAAATTCCCTGCACTGAGGAAGTAATCACAGCTCTTGAATGCTAGCTACAACATCTGAAAGAAGATAATATTCAGAAGAAAATGTCCTCAGTTACAGATGCATTTTCCTCAATTTTATCTGAGGTTATCACAATGGGTATAATCCAATTATGGGTCCTATCCTATGGAAAACTCATTCAGGTCTGAAGTGTACATACAGATCTACTACTCAGGGGATGGCAATACACTGTTCTATGGATATTTGCAGATATATACATTAAGTGCTCATTTCCCTCTAATTATTTCTCATCCATTTTCCTCAGCACCCTGCCCTGTTCCCAAGAAGCCAAGGCAGCTGCCAATCCCAAAGCCATTAAAATGTAGTGGGCACCTGCAGTGCAAGTATGGTGGATGAGGCAATGCCTGTTCTCATATTCTCTTTTGCAGAAGCAAAATTAATCACTCATTGTACCACTAACCCAGTTTTCTACTCAGAAAAGGATCAAACTCCTCACTCCGCTATCCGTTCATAAGCCTGTTCTGTGGACCTTAATCTATGAGAACTACTTTAAACCAATATTGTTAAACTAGGAAGGTCAATGCAATATCACAGAAAACAAAGGACAATGGAAAACTGAAGTAATTTATTAAGATAGGTATATATTATGAACATACAAACACATACACTTTCTCTGTTTTTATCTATGTAACACACATTACATGCAACATACTCTCATCATGTTGCCAAAGTCTTGTGACACCACATACAACAGGGGTAGGCAACCTTTCCCCTTTAAGGGCCAAGGGACTTCAGCTCCCAGAATCCCAGGAACTATTGGCCAACACGGGACTATTGGCCAACATGGCTGAGGCTTCTGGGAGCTGAAGTCCCTTGGACCTTAAAGGGGAAAGGTTGCCTACCCCTGACATACAACATTTATGGCAGTAGGGCAATGCATTGTTTATATATTCATCTTTCAGAAAACAAAGGTGAATGGGAATTCAAAAATACAGCTCTTCCTCTCTGCCCTGGCTTAATACTAGGGAATCATGGGAATTGTACTTTTTTCTGAGTCAGTGAGTTCTGGTGCCACAATAAACTACAGTTCCCATGATTCCCTAGCACGGAGCCAAGGCAGTTAAAGTGGCCTCAAACTGGATTATTTCTGGCATTCTGTTCAGGCCCTTAGTAAGGAAAATAGTTTCAGTAATGCTATCTAAATTCTATAGATCCCACACAAGTTGTCAACTTGTTGGTGTTATCACTGAGGAAAGCTGTTGTAGGACTATTTTATATGTAATCTGAAAAATAGGGAACAGTGGGTTACAATGAAAGTAACACTTAAACTGACTTCATTTGCACTGGAAGAAAAGAAGAAGGAGGTGATGGTGTCCCCCCCCCCTTTCCATGTAGTTCTCTGTTGCCTACTGAAAAACTGCTCTAGACACCAACAGATCCGTCAGAACAAAGTAAGAGGCAAAGTAGGGAGAAGGGGCCAAGTAGGGTTCATCGATTCACTCCTTTCCTTCTGGAAAGAACTCCACCAGATTCCAGGATCTTCTATCAACAGAAGAAGCCCATTTGCTCATAGAGCAACCAAACTAGAAGTACCCAGTATATATATATTGATTAGACCAATTTTTGTTGGTTCCAGAACTGGGACAATCATTCTGCCTGTTCCAGGACCAGAATAATTTGGCCATAGTAGTCCATGCCCTAATAATCTCCCACTTTCACTACTACAATGTAGTCAATGTGTGCTTCCCTTACAGATGTTGTATAGCAGGGGTCGGCAACCTACAGCCCGCAGGCCGCACCCGGCCCACCGACCCCCACCACTGCGTGCATCGCTGATGCCATTTTGTTTGCCAAAATGGTGGCTGTGACTCATTTGCGCATGCGCAGTACTCTTGCGCATGCACGAAAGAACTGTGGCCGCCATTTTGGCAAACAAAATCACGGCCGCGACTCGGAAGACCTGGGGACCAGTGACCAGCCCAAGGTAAGTAAACCTTGCCGACCCCTGGTCTATAGAGTAAAGCTGGTACAGGGGACTGCTACCCAGGTTGTGACAAGGGCCATAAGAGTTAAACATATTTCACTCATTCTGAAAAATCTCTGCCAGTGAACCATTGAGTCTAATGTAAGATTCAGTGCCCAAGGGCAGCCTTATCCATAATCAGCTCACTTGAGGTTTGCATTATCTGGGGAGCTGTGCTTGTGGTGGCCTGGAACAAGGTGGCCTGCAGCTATACCCTTGCAAGGTACATACATCACAGTATGATGCATCATCTACCTTCCAATTATTAAAATATTCCATTTATTTTTGAAATTTTTAAAACTCAAATTGTCCATGTAGGGGAAAGGCATTTCCCCCCCTAAACTGGGGCTCTAGAGGCCCTTAAGAAGACCTGGCTTTTTTAAAAAAAATATTATTTTGTTTATGACAGAATTACTGTTTTCTGTGTTCATTGTTCCCTGCTTTTCAGATAGCATTAACTATGAGACATATGTTTTTGAGGTCTAAGACAACACTTTGCAGCTCTGTTTTTGTTGTTGTGTATCTTCAAGTCTTTTCTGACTTATGGCAACCCTAAGGTGAATATATCACAATGTTTTCTGGGGCTGAGAGTGTGAGACTCACTCAAGATCACCCAGTAGATTCCCATGGTTGAGAGGAGAATCAAACTCTGGTCTCCTGTCATAGTCCAACCTTCAAACCACTACACCAGGGGTAGGCAACCTAAGGCCCAGGGGCCAGATGCGGCCCCCGAGGCCTTTGGACCGGCCCTAGGCTGGTCCTGCCGCTGCCGCCTGCTATGATGATATTGATTATTGTTGTTATTACTTGTTCTTGGGGTTTTCTTGGCAAAATCTCCACAGGGGTTTTGCCATGGCTTTTCTGGGGCTGAGAGAGTGTGCATGCATATATTTTTTAATTTTTAATTTAAAAAAAATTATTTATTTATTTATTTGTTTGTTTGTTTATTTTTGGTGCTTCAGCCCCCCAATTGTCTGAGGGACAGCAACCCGGCCCCCAGCTCAAAAAGGTTGCCTACCCCTGCACTACACTAATATAAGCTATATTCACAATTTTGCTCATACAACCCTAAAGTTTTTTATACCATTATGTTTCGTAAATATGCCAAATAGTGCAATTCTATATGCTAATTAAGTTATGCATAAGGCATTTTATGTTGCTGAAACAGTAAATCAGTTTGGGTTTGATAAAAGTATGGCATATATTTCAATCCCCCTCCCCAATTTCTATTTCCCAAGGAGGAAAAAAGCAGGGGAAATATTCACCACCACCACCCCAGCTTCAGCACCTCCAGACATTTTACATCTCTATCCTTGAACTCAGTTTTGTTTTGTTTTAACCTTTCTCCATCTTCTTCTAAAAATGATGTCTAGGTGCAGAAAGCTTGCTGGTCAACACTTTTAAGTGGCATTAAAGAACACAGAGATCCACTGTGACTTCAGCTATTTTCTTGGAAAGGGATAATCCCTTCCCATTTGGCCACATTCTATTTGACTACTGCTCTTTGCTGACTAACACTGTGAAGGTCTCTCACCAACAAATCTATTCACCAATTCTTCTCTTATTGTTTTGATATGACAGCTGTTCCAGCTGGACCATTATGTCTTCTCACCACAACTTTTGACCAGCTCAGAGCCAGAGACAAGAGGTGATATAAAACACTGAGCGCTGACAAAGGTTTCCTTTTAAACCATATTCATCTTCAATCAACCAATGCTAACTTGAGGATGGGGTAGCTGGTGAGATGTCCTGGAGAACAGAACAGTCAATGTGAACCAGGCCAGTCTGGTCTGTATCACCCACCCATGCACCATTGCTCCACCCATGAATGCATGCAGACACAAGCACAGAGAAAGAGAAAGAGAAAGAGAACATTCTGCCTAGAGAGCAAGAAAATGTGTTCTGCATAAGCAACTATTCAGAAGACACAATCACATGCAACCATGTGCGAGAGCCATGCTTATCACAAACACCACAATATCCCCTTCTTCCTTTGTAAGAACCTGAGAAATCAAATAGCTTTCCAAAGAAAGATAGATGGAAGCCTTCTGAACAGCAATTCCTCTGGGAGAAAGTGGGTTTAGATTAACACCACAATATGTTCAGAAATAAATAGATAAGCTCTTCGTTCTGCAGTCCTAGCTTATGGAGTGGAACTAGGTCATAGAGAACTGTTAAGATCAACTCTCCATCCATTTGAGTGTTGGGAGGGGAGAGGGAATGGGAGCCAACCATATTAACTGCATTCCCCATATCCCACCAGGGATTACAGTCACATAGGGGAGTGTTCTGTATTGATAACACTTAATTGTAAAATTGTCCAGCTTTGTATTTAGAGTGAGTGCAGGAGAAAAGAAATGGTTAATAAAAAGAAGAACTACACTGATAAAGCTCAAAAGCAATAAGGGAACTGAAAGATAAGCACATGTATGGCCCGTCTTTCTGATATAATACAAGTGGAAAAAAAACAATGCAATTAGATACTTGCACTTGGTTGGAAAGATAAAAGTTGGCAGTTTTGCTTTATCGGTGCAAATTTAAGCTTTGTTCTCATTTCATTTGAAGGAGGAATTGAATCACCTTGGCTGTTCCTCAGTTTTCACGCTAGCTCTTCATGGTTTTAGAAGGAACGGCAACAAAAAAACAAACTACTAGGATACTTTGGCCTCTTCATTAGCCATAGAAATTAGGAATAGTAAGAAACCTCCCACAGAGACATCAAGACAAGAAGTAGGCTGATGCCCAACAATCTCTGCCAGAAAAGGAGCAGCTGTAGGGTGCTTGTTTTTTTACTCGCTGCCAGAAAGAATTCTACTCCTACTGTCTGTTGCTGTGGACTGTGAGAACAAATAGAAAGGTCTTTCTAGCCATTTTGGCCAGCTAAAGAATTAAGGATACTGGATAACTTTTGTGGTCCATGCTCCATTGGGGATCCTTTTACAATAAGGTGAGATATACAGCTTGAGAATAAATAAGCGGTGTTGCCTTTTGGCAGATCAAGGGCTGGTATCCAGACTATGCATATCTGGTATTCTCCAACATTTCTTAAAGCTCTTGACCTTCATGAACAGAACCAACTTCTGACACATCAAATACAGGGCTATATAATTTCATGTAACAAGGGGTGGGAGAGAGAACTTCTTAACTGTTCTCTCTCTCAAACACACACACACACACACAGATTCACATATGAGAAGTCAATGTGAAGCTAGCCACTTTGGAAATGTAGACAACTGTCTATGGCAGGGGTAGGCAACCTTTTTGAGCCAGGGGCTGGGTTGCTGTCCCTCAGACAATTGGGGGGTCGAAGCACCAAAAATAAATAAGTAAATAAATAAATAAATATTTTTTTAAAAAAATTAAAAAATATGCATGCACACTCTCTCAGCCCCAGAAAGCCATGGCAAAACCCCTGTGGAGATTTTGCCAAGAAAACCCCAAGAACAAGTAATAACAACAATAATCAATATCATAATGGCGGGCAGCAGCAGCAGCAGGGGGTGGTGGCAGTGGCAGTGGCAGGACCATCCTGGGGCCGGTCCAAAGGCCTTGGGGGGCCGCATTTGGCCCCCGGGC
>CM034706.1:259884834-259905173 GCA_020142125.1 Phrynosoma platyrhinos | reverse complement strand
GCGCCGCCATTCCCCCCCCTTGGCCCAGCTGAGACCTGGGCTAGTGGACACTGGCCCAGGTCTTAAAAAGGTTGCCGGTCCCTGTTCTAGAGAGATCATTCTGGCTCAAGGATCTAATTAGAGCTCTCAGGGTCATGACAACTACATAGGAAAGTTGAAGAGAGGTTGAAGACTATACACAACTACAAAGTTATGTGGGAATTCTAAATTCACTTCCACTGAAAGCCACATTTAAGGCACTTAGGTTAGAACACTATTATGAATTTCAACAAAAAGAAACCCACAGAATCAATGAAATTTGCCTACATGTTGATTCAATTGATTTAATCGACTTATTATTGAATTCAACAACTAGTTCAATTGGTTTATTCTTTCTGGGAATAACCAAGAGAATTCACACCATATATAATCTGGAAGACCATATACAGTGGGCCCTTGGTATCCTAGGATCCCCTGTGGATATCAATTTGTGGATGCTCTAGTCCCATTAAATATAATGGCATAGTTAAATGGTGTCTCTTATATAAAATGACAAATTTCAAGGTTTGCTTTAGGAATTTTTTTTTAAGATTTTCAAACTGTGGGTGGTTTAATCCATAGATAAAAAAATCTGTGGATATAGAGGGCCAACTGTACATTAATCAGAGAGAAAGCCTCCAACAGTCGTCCTGATGAGGTGCCACCAGTGTGCTGATAGTGCCCAGCTCTAATTTCCCTTTCCACCCAGTTCCAAAGAAAGGGTTTTTATGCTAAACTGGTGCCTAGCACCTGTAATGGATGAAGGTGAAAAAACTGAAGCTTAATCCATATAAGGTTCCTGGTCTGATCAGTGAATAGTGATTCAGTCAACTGGATGACGTTATGCACCCATAGAAATCTCAGCTTTGTATCTTGGGCATATTCCTGGATTCAACCCTGAGCCCGGAGGTTTGGTGGTGGCTGGAAATATGTTTGCATGGTTAAAAGTAGAGTGTAAGCTGTGTTCATACCTGCAGAAGCCTCATTGGGTCATGATCACATGCCTTGGTTACATACCATTTGGACTACCACCATCACAGGTACATCTGGTGGGAACACAAGAGAGGGTCTTCTCAATGGCTACCCCCAGGCTCTGGAACTCCCTTTCTAGAGAAGTTAGACTGCCACCCTCTCTACTTCCTCTTCACAAACAAGTAAAGATTTTTCTATTCTGACCAGCATTTGACTATATAAGGCCCAAGTCACACAGTTTGCTGGATATTGATAATTGTTATGCTTGTGCATATGTATGTGTGTGTGTTTTAAGGAGGTATGTTTTAATCTTGATGTTTTAATGTTGTGCCTCCCTACCTTTCTCTGGTTTTGGCTTGCCTACGGCTTGTACTTGTTTGCAATTCTTTTAATTATCTTAATTTCTTTCCTGAGATTTCATGTCAATTTTTAATATATGTAGTTGAATACTTTTTTAAGGGGGAGGGCAGGGTTGTGGGGTTTTAGTTTGTACTTTTGGTGTAATTTTAACTGTTGTAAGCCACCCCAATTGTTTTTAACAGAGGGGCGGGGTATAAATAATAATAATAATAATAATAATAATAATAATAATAATAATAATAATAATAATAATAAAAAATCTAATTTGAATTTTGAATGATCGTGCAAAGATTATCAGACACATTGTGCTTATCCTGTGATTATCCTGTCAATGAAGAGGAATTATCACGTCACTTCAGTATTAATGGATCATCTCATTATTAAGAAATGGAGGTAAATGATGGGACAATTTTTCTTCATTGACAGGATAATAACAGGATAATCATAACGTCGTCTGATAATCTTCGCGCAATTGCATAATAAGGATGGGAGCATTGCACTTCACCCCGATAATCTACATAGTTAGAAAGTCCCTTTTCATTAATGGGAGAAACACATCAATGAACTTGCAATCATGATTGTCCCCAGGTACGAAATTTTACTGCCAGGGCAGCTGCATTATTAGCAGCCACATAGTATCAATGTTCCCTCCTCTCCCCCCTCCCCATCACTATTCCCAAGCAGGCTGATTTCCTTCAGAACTCTGGAATTGCATGGAAAAAAGGGGGGCATGCTTAGTAGGGCATAGAGCAGGGTGGTGAGACTAAAGGTGAGTCCAGAAGAGTGTGTGATGGCAGCACCAGCCCAGTCACACAATTGCCAAGACATGCAAAAATGGATGCTCACAAACAGGTATAATTATATATTTAAAAAAAAAAAAAACCAAACCAACATGATCGCAGTGAGAATGGGGCTCATGTGGACTGTTCAATGTCTTTAACTGTTGTAAGGCACTTTGAATCCTGATCTGGAAAAGAGCAAGATAATAATAATAATAATAATAATAATAATAATAATAATAATAATAATAATAATAATACACTCTTTGTGGGGGTTCCTGTGAAATGTACTAAGAAACTTCAATTGGCCCAAAAATGTGCAGACAGATTGTTAGCTGTGGCTGCTACAGGGAATTTTTGCATTATTTAACAACAGAGTTGATTCACTCTGTACCCTTTCTTTTTAAATAAATAAATAAATAAAAAGTGATCATAATATGTGAGGAAAGGGGGAAAGAATCACAGATGTAACTGGCTTGAGAGAACATGCCTGTAGTTTTTTTTCCAACAGTGGACAGATTTCTAAAATAGCTTCTGATAAAAAGTAATTAATCTAAGTCCCTCAGAAGAAAAGGTTATGGTCTAGGGACTCTGTAAAGAAGCAAGAGTCCTTTAAATGTTAAACATTGCTGGGTTTATGGAATACTTGAGCTCTAGTCCTTATCACTTATTATTTTGCTGCCAGAACCAAGATGTGAGTGATAGAGAAAGGCTCATAAGGAAAAAGGGAGACAGAATTCAAAATGAATTTCTAGATAAAGAAAAGTCAGGTCATGGCATGCAAAAAGTGAAATCTGTGAAATAAATTAATCAATCAATAATAAAATAAATAACAGTATTCATAACTCATTGTTTTGTGATTCCCCTCTCCCAATTACTTCTAATGAGCAAAAAACAAAAACAAAAACCAAACAACTCATACCTGGTCGCTTTCCTTCCAGAAGAGGAGAAAATCTTCTATTTATTTATAAAGTGTTCAGGTTGATCAGAGACTGTTTGGATTCAGAATCACCACACATTCCAGAAATGACATTTCCCAGGATTCCTTTAGAGATGGCGGTAATGCTTGCAAGTAGCAGGATCTTAATGTGTTTGTGTGTTCTACTTCTGCTTATTTCTATTAAGATCCGAATGTCACTATTCCAACATTCCCAGTCTTTTCATGATTAGTAAGGTATACTTCACACTGTTGTCATGATCCTGCACCTCTACGATCAGCACTCAGGAGACAAGGCTGATGATGACATACTGTTGGTTAAGAATGCAACTGCTGTCCTTCTTATTGCTCAAAGTTTTTCAGAACAACAGCCCAGGCCTGCAGCACTAAAAACTGACTCAAGAATGGCTCAAATCTAGGAAGTAAGGTATGCTCTGAGCTCAAGTATGGATATTAGCTTGGCTTTATTCTGTTGTGACCTTCACTAAAGAACCATACAGAAAAGTTAGGAAATGCATGAGAATATATAAATATTTTGGGGAGATGAACCTATATACTGTATCTCTATGGACAAGAAGCCTGCTTTCCCCACCTCAACCTCTCTTCCCACCTTTTTTATTCCTACTGCTGAACTTCAGCTTCATGCTGCTTAGGCTATCAAACATGGGAAACTGAATCTTTTTTTCCTAATGCATCAGGGATCAGTATGGTACTTGTCTCCACTGGCTACAACTGTTTCTTTCCTGGGAAGGTGCTGTGGGTCACTACTTCACGCACCACTACTTTGAACAGCACTTCTTTAGACTGTAAGGTTCTCAGGTCAAAAACTTGTACATCACTCTTCATACATTTTATGGAACCTCTTGTGTTAGGAAGAGAAGAGAATGTGCCAAATTGGTTGGGGGATATAATAGAGAGCTGTCTCAAACTACTATGAACACCACCATGCAAGGTGGAAGTACTCCCCAACTACTCAAATGCTACCCAAGCATCTTTCCAACAAAACAAGGGCCTCCTTCCTCTACAGATATTATGCCTCCCCTCCAAAAATAATCCCCTGAGAAATTAGCAGGAGTATTGTTTCATGTGTACCATAACAACCTGGAGATGCTAAGCTCCACAGTGTAAAAATGTCACACATGTTTGGGTGCAGGCATGTTATGTGCATGTGAATACCCTTCCCCATCAGATGCAGGAGGAGATGGAAAGGGACTAAGAATCAGCAATCTTGAAATGCTAGTGGGAATAATACACTGGCTGAGAACATAGGACAGGAGGCTTCCCTGATGCAGTGGTCCTGGTTGTGGCGTGCACTCTCCTTGGAAGCCTGATCAGCACTGGATTTGGTTTCATTCAGTTGCCATATTAAAACACAGATCTTTATTAAAGCCTTTGGAGCCTCATGGATTCATCCATATCTCTGCATGCATGCACATGGTTTTTAAAATGTTAGCTTGCTTTATCTTTTTACATGGTTTAATGCCTTTTAGCTTCTTTCTTATTTTAAATCTTGAATTGTTTAAATAAATGTTTAATTATATGCTGCCCTGAGATCCTATCACATAGTGCAGATGATACTTTTTAAAAAATAAATTAACAGACCAGAACAATTATCAAAAATGCCTCAGATTCAAGAATTTCACAGCTGTATGAATACAAGCATGAGAGCCAGAGTGGCGTAGTGGTTTGAATGTTGAACTACAACTCTGGGGACCAGGGTTCGATCCCCAGCTCAGTCATGAAACCCACTGGGTGATCTTGGTCAAGTCACATACTCTCAGCCTCAAGGAAAGGCAATGTCAAATCTTCTCTGAAATCTTGCCAAGAAAATGATAGGCTCACCTTAGGGTTGCCATGCATCAGAAACAACTTGAAGGCACACAACAACAAAATGGATACAAACAGCATAATGCCAGTTTCTTCAAACTGAACATCAATTATACTGGTTTTACTAGTATATTACCTGTAGTACTGAGTTGAATAACTTGTAGAATACCAGTCCAAATGCAACTACTTTCAGCCACATAACTGTGGTTTCTCTTGATACTTTACAATCCATGTTTGCTCAGTTTCACAAATGTAGCAAGGAAGGTTTATAGCAGCATTTATGGAGCACATTCAGTATGTTGGTTCAGGATACTATGTGAGTCTTCAACAGGGATTTATGAGGCTGTTAAGTGAAATTCTTGCACGATGCAGAAAATGCACAGCTGCATGGCAACTACACATGGAGAAGCATGCATTCCAATTAGAATGCATGTCTTGCACACCAGACGCCATTGCTGGACAGTATTTTTATTCCCTCCATTTCCTCGCTTCTCCACAAACTGTGGTCTTGGCCTGGCTAATTAAGCTAGAATTTGGGGGTCAGAGGTCTCCAGAACAGGGTTCAGGTCAGCCTGGACAGGGCATCAGGGTCTGAGAGTAACAAGGAGGATGACCCAGAAGGAAGAATGTTTAATTGAAACTAAACTAAATGAAATCCATTATTCAATGAACATTAGGGCTGGAAAGACAAAAAAATTACTGGCTAGAGAAGATGACAAGAGGAAACATAGTCATAGACGAACTTCAACCACTACAAGCAGGAGAATGTCTGGTTTTATTTTTCACTATCACTTTCCAAAATACTGAAAATCAATTTGATATAGAATATACTAATACACCAAACAGAAAAACTTGGTGCAGCTTTTCCCTTAATGTATGGCCTCTAGTTCACACTAGAATGTGTCCTCATCATTTTTTCTCACATGGAAAAGTCTTTAAAACTATGACACACCCATTAATTGATGTCTGTGGTTGTCAAGTCCAGAGTTGTTCCAAAAAACTTACTCTACATGAAGTGCCCCTTAGCATTACAATCCCTTGAAATAGCAGTTGCAACCACACTCCTTCATCTGTTGATTGGGGAAACCTTGACAGGCACCAAGGAACCCACAACATGGATCCTTCCTTCACCCCACTATGAACACCAACATGAGAACTACTTTCCTTTGTATTCCCTTCGTTTGGGGTATCTGGGGTCAGCTGGACAGCTTTTAGAGCAGGAACAGAGAGCCTGGGGCTGCCAGACGTTGCTGCACCACAACTCCCATCATCACTCACCATGGTGTTTGGAGTAATCCATCATCATTTGGGGAAACACTTGGTTCTCCATTAGGATTGCCAGAACAAAATCTGAAGGTGTTTCTTACACCTTTCAAGGTTGTGTAGAAGAGGGAATTTCAGTAGGTGTTGCTTGTCAACTGGTTGCACAACAAGCAACACCTGCTTAAATTCCCACTTCTACACAACTATTAAATGAAAAGGATCCCTCTTCAATTTTCACTCTGGCAACCCATCATTGTCTTAGGGGGGAAATCTGTTTTGTTTTGTTTGTTATTTTTTAGCAGAGAGAGCATGCAACTGGTTTACACACTCTTAACACTAAGTCAAAACAAGCTAGTAAAATCAATAAAGTAACTGTTTTTTAATAGCACAGGTTAGAGAACCACTAACAGTTAATAAAAGAAAACAGGTGGCAGCAAACACAATAGACAGCATAATTAAATAGCACCTTCTACACTCAATTGCTCAACCTCTCTTCTCCCGGCTCTTGTGAAAACCGCAAGTGACAGCTGCTAATCATGTTATTTAATGCAAGGAAAGCCAGGTGTTTGGGAATTACAGTGATGTGATCACCGTATGAACCCAAAATGGAAACAGCTAAAGCATCATTAACACCATTGTTCAGACCAATTGCAGCAGACAGCCTGAACTCTACTGAAGACCTCCTCACCCCATTTTCTCCCACAACTGTCAGCAACAAACCAGAAAGATCTTGCCAACGTTTCTCATATTGTTACCTTTAAATTCTACTGCATGATCTGCACTACATCATGGTTCCTGTACATCCGTGCCCTTGAACTCAACAATGTCCCCTTCTCACCAATATTGCTTTCATACCAGTCTCCCCTCCCTAGCATCCTCCCATCCTTGGCTCCTTTTCTTCCCATTGCTTGAGGCTAGTTTTCTCACCAGTTTAAGTTAACATTAATAATTAAACAAAGCAGAGAAAGAGATACCAGCTCAGTAACAGCCCTCTGCTACAATGCAGAATTCTCCTGCCCCACCCCCTCTGCAATCTTAGCCTACGGAAAATAGTGTAACCATCCTATTTCATACATTACCATGCACCAGTGATCATGACTGTAAGTTTATTATCCTCCTAAACCAAAAAGAGAGAGAAATATCAGAGAGAAAACATACAAATAACTCTTGGTTATAAAGAGGGGGGAAAGCTATGACAGAAGCAATCAAACCTCTACCAGCTTAAAAATCAGTTTGGCGAAACATGCCCATATTAAACTGTAGTCTGTTCAACCTCCTGGATTTGCCAGGCTATTGGGGGAAATTATTTTAAGCCTAATTAACATGAAATTTGGGAGAATGCAAATGCATTTTTTAATACTGAGACACAAACCAAAATGCCATGATGTTTCTTCCATCCATTTATTATAAACAAGTTAATTACTGTGTAACAAATGGGCACCCACTGGATTCTCAATGTTTGGAAGATGTTAGAGAGCTGAGTCAGGCAAAGAAGATGAACCACAAAGTAGTAGTTAATAGCTTATGGCATACTTATAATAAAACAATGATTCTGTGAAAGCTTTTGTTGTCAAATTAAGGCTAAGCCATTTCCATTGGAATAACTCGATTATAAAGTAGTCATTACATTATCTGTTTAACTTGATTCCAAGCAGGAAGAATGCTAGGAGCATGTGTGCTTGTCTTAATCTTGATGCAATGGAAGGAGAAGTTATGCCTGTCCAAAGATGAGTGCATAGCTGAACATGAAAACTGAAATATTGTTTGAATACCTACAACATACACACAAACACTACTCTAATTCATTTGCTGACCAAGTAGACTTTAAAATGAGACAAGACAGCCCTGCCCAGTGGCACTTGCTGGTTCCTATGCCAAAAGGGTTTTAGTCCAAACCTTGAAGGTGACATCCAGGTGCAGAACACTAAACTCAAAATTGTTTCAGCACATGAGGTAGCTCCTTGGGTGAAAATCTGAAATGGAATAACTCAGGGGTAGGCAACCTTTCCCCTTTAAGGGCCGAGGGACTTCAGCTCCCAGAAGCCTCAGCCATGTTGGCCAATAGTCCCATGTTGGCCAACAGCTCCTGGGATTCTGGGAGCTGAAGTCCCTTGGCCCTTAAAGGGGAAAGGTTGCCTACCCCTGGAATAACTGTTACATTGCCACTAGCTGTTCTGGGGAATGTCATCCCATCCCTGGTACTGAAGAAAGGATCACCTGTCAGTCTAGTGGGCTTTTATACATGAATAGAATGGGGGATATTTTTTTTCATCCAGGCCTGCTCACATGTGTTCTATTTCAGCAGGATACAATTTCTCCTTAAATGATAGATATTTGGAACTCCTTTTTAGGATCCAGATCAATCAACTACCAAGGGAAATAGAGATGGTTGTTGTTGTTGCTGTTGTTGTATGCCTTAAAGTCATTTCCAACTTATGGCAACCCTAAGGCAAACCTATCATGGTTTTCTGTGGCTGGGAGTGTGTGACTCACCCAAGGTCATCCAGTGGGATTCCATGGCTGAATGAGGAACTGAACCCTGGGTTCCAGAGTCGTGGTCCAATGCTCAAGCCATTACACCATGCTGGCTCTTACCCTTCCTCAATGCAGGCTCATACAACAGTCAAAGTCCTTGGAAAAGTCATTAGAGATTGCTTCCTGATGCCAACGTGGAGGATGGCCTTTTGGAATGCCCTTGCCTCTGCCACTTGGAAAGCATCAGCTATGGTGTGTTTTAGGCATCTGGTAAAGATTTGCCTCTTAACCTAAGACTTTTTATTATTATTATTGTGCTGCTCTGTTTCATGTTTGAACTTCTGGTTTTACAACTGGAATCTTCTTATGGCTTTACTACTTTTGTGACATTGCATAAGGAAGATATCCATCTAATCCTTAAATATTCTTACAAAAGATGGCACCTAGCATAGCTCCACACACATTGACTGACCAAGGGAGTGTGCCAGTTTCTCATCCCACCAGCCTGGCTGCTGCCTTCCCTTTCCATCACCCAGACCTCCACCTGAGTCTGCTGGCAAAACATATCACCCATCACAACATCACCAAAGACGAATGGCATAAGCAGCTCCTGTAGTATTCTTGTTCTTTCAGTATGGATCTATAATAAGCTTAGGAAACAATAGTTACACCTCAGCTCCCATCTTTTATCAACAGCTATGCTGACTAGGTCAAGCAGAGTTCAGGAAAGGAAGAGGCACCAGGGATCACACTGCAAATATATGATAGCTAATGGAGCGTAGCAGGGAGTTCCAAAAGAAAATCATCATGCTCTTTATAGACTATAGCAAAGCCTTTGATTGCATAGATCATGAAAGGCTATAGAATGCCCTTAAAGACATGGGAGTGCCAATACATCTGACAGTCGAATGAGGAGTCTGTACTCAGGACAAGAAGCTACTGCCAGAACAGATCATGGAGAAACAGAATGGTTCCCAATTGGCAAAGGAGTCAGACAAGGCTGAATCCTACCTATTCAACTTAGATGCAGATCATATTGTAAGGAAAGCAGGCTTGGACATGAAAGGGGGAGAAGTGAAAATAGGAGGAAGAAATATCAACAATCTGAGATATGTTGACGACACCATAATACTAACAGAAAACCTAGCAGACCTGGAACAACTACTAAGGAAGATCAAAGAGGAAAGTGCAAAGGCAGGCTTACTGATGAACATAAAGAAAACAAAAATAATGACCACAGAGAACTTACACACATTCAAACTAGACAATGAGGAAATAGAAATAGTAAAAGAGTTTTCATATCTGGGATCAAACATCGATTGGAACAGGGACTGCAGCCAGGAAATCAAAAGAAGATTAAGAATGGGGAGGGCGACTATGAAAGAACTAGAAAAGATTCTAAAATGCAAAGACATACAACTCAGCACAAAAGTCAGAATCATACAAGCTACTGTATTCCCAATTACCATGTATGGATGTGAGAGCTGGACAATCAAGAAAGAAGATAAGAAGAAAATCAATGCATTTGAGATGTGGTGCTGGAGAAGAGTGCTGAGGATTCCATGGACAGGCAAAAGGACAATCAAGCCAGAGATATCCCTAGAAGCCAAGATGACAAGAATTAAGACTGTCGTACTTTGGACACATCATGAGAATGCATAAATCGTTAGAAAAGACAATAATGTTAGGAAAGGTGGAAGGAAGTAGAAAGAGAAGAAGGTCACATGCTAGATGGACAGACTTTTACTAAAGAGACCACAAATACGAGTTTGCAGGAGCTGGGCAGAGCAGTAGAGGGCAAGGGAGGGGGGGCTGGAGATTTCTCATCCATAGGGACATCATGGGTCAAGACCGACGCAAAGGCAGTTAATAACAACAAAATGCTGACTAGAATAAATAACCGCTGGTATCCATTATCATCTATAGGGCAATATGGTCCCCATCCTTGACTTAAAGCAATCACTTTTTTCTGGTTAAGTTACTCCTTTCATGCCACTTAATAAGAATATCTCAGTATATAAAGGCATTATGCTTACTAGAATGAATTGAACCCAAATCAGCTGAAGTTACCCATCATTGCACTTGAGAACTGACAACCCAGAGGCAGGTTTGCCAAACTCTCCAGCCAGATTGTTCACCCCGACTTTTTTTTAACAAACTATACATATCAATATGTAGAGAGTTCTTGTAGCACCTTTGACACTAACTGAAATAAAGAAGTTGACAGCATGAGCTTTTGTAGACTTCAGTCTTCTTCCTCAGATGCATATAAGGCATATACTTATCAGGAAAATGTTTCTTCCCCTGACTGCTGCATTTCAGCTATATAACCAGCTGAATTTGTTGGGAATGATTCATTAGGTGGCATGGGATGACATGAGAAGGGAAAAGATTTCCAGATGACATTGGTCCCCATGGTAAATATCTGTTGTCTTCAGAATGACTGACTGATTTGATTGATCGGTTTAATTTATTATCCTGCTTTTTCCTCCAATATGGGACCCAAGGTGGCTGACAATATAAATTAAAAACAAAATACAAACAAAACAATGTACAATGCAAAAGTTTAAAAGACATTAAGGAGTATTTTTTAAAAAAAATGCAAAATTACTTAAAACATGTTTAACATAATAATAATAATAATAATAATAATAATAATAATAATAATAATAATATTTATTTATATCCCGCCCCTCTGCCACGCAATAAAAGTACAGCACTCTCCATTTAAAAGCCTTCTGCAGAACCAATTAAAAGTCAAAGGCCTGTCAAAATAAAAAGATACATAGAAACTAAAGTTATTGTTAAAATCATGGGTTCTGATCAATGATGGTTGGTGTCCCAAGAATCACTGGTGGATAAATTCACTCTGGTTGTAATCTGTTTTAAGGAACTATCCAAGAGGTGGGTAGTGTTTTAGCAAAATGTTTCTACATCATGGATAGCTCCTTTAAAGTTAGAGTCACTTGTGGCCTAGCCACCCACAAATTGCCCTGCCCCATATTAGCCTGTGGTGGCGCATGTGCTGACATGTGTGTGCAAGCATCACCACCCATTAACCAATATGGTTTTGAGATACTGAATTTTTTCCCATCTGCACCGGGGCAGAACCAGACTCACAGGAATGGGAAGGGCCCACTATACAAACTCCAAAGGTTTCTGATCTCAGTTGTTTCCCTCAACCATGTTAAAATTAAAATAATTAAAGGAACTGGATCTCCCATGATTGTCCTGTCCTGTACTGTCTGTCCTGTTTGTTTGTTATTTTTAAATATTTTTAAAACTTTTTTAAATTGTAGTTTTATCATTAGTTTAATGATATTTTTAACTTTTGTATTTGGTATTTTTTTTTTTTTTTTAGCTACGGTATGTTTTTCTCAGCTATTCCAAGCCACCTAGAATCCCAAACTGGTAAAAAGGTGAAATATAAACATAATAATGATAAAAATTAAGATAGTTTAACAGGTTTAGACAGAAGAAACCATGGTTAGCAGAAAGCTTCCACAGCCATTCCAGGGGAGAAAAACACATGCTTTGGAGAAGAGAGGAATATTTTATTACATATATACTAAGTTTTTTTTGAAAGAAAATTAAATGAAACTTGACAGTTTCATGTTACAGAACACTCAAGACCAACACAAGCAAGAAAAAAATTATATGTTTATGCAAGAATGGAAGGTGTTTTTAAAGTAGCAGATTTGTCCCAGATATTGTACCAGTTAATTGGGGAAGAATGCATTCTAATATGCAGACTCCAAATGGTGTGAAATAAATTTCCCAGACACTGGCAAACAAAGAAAAGTCTATTTCTTTTAAAATTATTGGTGGTTCCACTGATAAAATTGCTGCTCCCGGCAGGAAGAGTTTCATAAGCAAAGAATGGAGATAATCCAACCCAGGTTCTCCAAGAACATTTGTACCAACGTTTATGATTTCTGGGTTTGTTTTTTCCTTCATTTTCTATAGTAAAAATCAAGTTATACATGGACCCAAATTCATGATTTAGTTTTAACTAAAATCTTGGAGAGAAGTGACAAATGTGATACCACAAGGTTCTCTCTCCTGTTCATAATGGTGTTCAGCATCAACTTTAATGAAAGAATTATATACATGTTCATCAGATCTACTGATGAAAACAAACTGCAGCAGGTAGCTAATATCTCATAATGACCTCAGCAAAATGAAGACTGTTGCCAAAACTAACAAAACAAATTTCAATATGAGTAAACAAGATTTATGCTTAGCAATAACATTATGTTATTGTGTGACTTCAAGTCATTTCTGACTTTAGTGACTTTAAGGTAAGCTTGTAACTATTTTCTTAACATTACAAAGAGAGATCTCGTAGCAACTTTGAGACGAACTGAAAGAAATTGGCAGCATGAGCTTTCGTGGATTTCAGTCTGCTAACTCAGATGCATTGGCAATTTCTTTCAGTTAGTCTCAAAGGTGCTACAAGATCTCTCTACATACTGATTCTACAGACTAATATGGCCATATCTTTGATTTATATTTTCTTAACAGGATTTGTTCATAGGAAATTTACCATTCCCCTTCTCCCCAAGTCTCAGAGAGTATGTCTCATCCTAGTCCAACATTCAAATCACCACACTACTATTATTTCTCTGAACATAAGATACTATATTTTGATAGGAAAAATCAAACAAACAAATATTGGATGGAGGATACCCAGAATGACAACAGTGTAATAAGTGAAAAGGATCTAGGGATCATAGTAGACCACAAGTTTATGGGGTTTTTTAAAGGCAAAAGTGTGATGCAGTGACAAAAAAGCCACTACAATTCTAGGCTGGATTGACACAGCTATCCTGTCCATATCAAGGAAAGTAAAAGTGCTGCTCTATTCTGCTTTGGTCAGATCTTATCTAATGTCCAGCTCTGCAAAACACAGTTTAAAAAGAAAGCCTTTCCTCATGAGGAAACAGATACATGAACAAAATCTATAGGCTCACAGCCTATTATCATTATCAACAGAAGACATGAATAGAAGAAAACCATTTGTGAAATATTGTTAATTCACCAAAAAAGATGTTAATTCATCAAAGCTACCTAAAGGCCTTACTCTGGGCATAATTTCCTATTTATTTAAAAACCACAGTCAACTGAGGTTATAATTACATGACAGATTCACTTTCACTTCAGCTGGCAATGCCTTCAAACTCTCTTCACCAGCCCTTCTGTTCCACTGCCATTATCCAGCCAACTACAACACAACATAATGCATCAAATATCCAATCGTAAAAAATCCTTTCCAAGAGAGCAGACAAATTACACTGTTGCCTGAAAAGAGGAGACAATGGGATAAACACGAAAAAAGATACCAACAATCCTCAGACATGTAGGAATATTTGGTGTTTATAGGAAGCTTAGTGCAGCAGGCCTAGTGCAATATAAGCTTGCGGTAGAAACAGATGTAAATACTCTAGATCAGTGATGGTGAAACTTTTAGGCACCGAGTGCCCAAACTAAATGGCCTTCCAGCACAGAGTGTTACCCCATGCTGGAGTCGGGGCTTCCGGGGGGAACAGGACTTCCAGGGTGGGACATCCACCCTATTGGGTCAGGACTTCCAGGTCAGGACTTCTCTCCCCCCCCCCCCCCGGTACCTTCTCAGGCTTTCAGCTGCCTCTCTACGCCTGTTCCTCCTCCTCCCTGCCAGCCCCCTCCCTGGCCTTCAGCTGCCTCTCCAGGCCCAGGAGGAACAGGCGCATGCCCAAGGCCTGGGATGACTGGGAGGAGAAGGAACAGACATGTACCTTTTCCTCCTCTTCCCCGCTCTGTGTGCCGGGAAAATGGCTTCGCATGTCATCTCTGACATGCGTGCCATAGGTTCACCAACACATCTCTAGATGATCTTGTAGGGTAAGGTTATTTATTATGACTTATCCATCTCAGGACAGGAAAGGAGACAGTCACAAAAGGTTGCTTTATACTTGGTTAAAGAACCCCTAAAAACTGGCTCTCATGTGTGGGTGTAAGCTAGCAGCCTTTATTGGTGATGGAGTCCCATGAATGCTTTCTTCCTAGTCAAAGGGAGCCAAGAGATTTACTTACTGATGAAGGGGGAGGTGATCTCAACAGTTAAGAAGGAAGCCAAAGAACTGAGGACATACACCAAGGAAAGACCCAGAGAAGTAAAAGAAAAAGTAGGTGTTATTTAGACTCTCTTCTCTCACTGATCACTTTATACAAACATTGATGCTTCTTTGTTCCCAGCAAAATGAGAAGCAGCAGCAGCAGCAGAGAATACATATAAACAGAATTATCTCAAGTAGGACAACAGCATCATTAATCCAAGCATGTATAAAACCAGACACCTTGCCATTTCCAGCAAAGAAGATCAAATTTCAAGAAAGGCTTTATTAATCTGAAGGGTTAATTTTGTGGTAGAACATTTACTCACAGAAGGTTCCAAATTCAATCCTTGGCATTGCTAGATAAAGTATCAGCAGGTGATGAGGAAAACCCCTTTAGCTCAGCCAACAGATGCTCTTTGACCACCAGGCTAGAAGGAATAGTCTGATTCTATTAATACAGCTTCACATATCCTTTTCCTCCTCCCCCCCCATCCTTCTTTCAAGATGCCAATGAGCCACAAGTGATTAACATAAATATGCACTGACAGATGGGCTACTGGAAGTTTAGTAGACCAGCAGGGCTATGGTGGCCACCAAAATCACTTACAAACAGCTTCCCCAGGCCATTGGACCAGCTAATACAACCTAAGGTTCATTTGTCTCTGGAGTACTGGATGGAATAATTCTATCTAAAATAACTCCAACTGTGCTCATTAATTTGAAGATCAGGATGGGAACAAATTAAAGTGGACCACAAAAAGTAAGGCACTCAAATACAAAGACACAAAATTGAATGAAAGCCTAGAGTATACTAAAAGGGATGTAAAACTGATGTGGCAAAAGTGTGCACAACATTGCAGATTACAGTGAAACAAAATCAAAGATCAGAATTCATACATTTCTCGAAACAAATCATCAGCAACATTTGCTTTATTGCAGTGGTTCTTGATCTTTGCTCATCCTGTTGTTTTGGTCTTCAGTTCCCCAAATCCCTGACTATTGGCAATGTTGGTTTAGGGTTCAGGAAGCTGAACTCTTAAACCTTAAAGGCTGGTAACTGCTGCTGTACCATATGGGAATGTTATATATTAATATTTTGTCTTTAGCTTGATTAAAAGGAGACTTTAACAATCCAAAGACTTACTCCTTTCCTTTCTGTAGTATGAGTGAGATTGTAACCAGTGCTTTGTAATTTTTACTAGTGTGTGTCATCAATAAGTTGTATTGACTTTGCTAACCTTTTAGTGTCAAAACATACTTTCCCTTTCAGCATGGGGGGGGGAGGGTCCTTGCAGTTTTGTTCACCTGTTCCATTTACTTTGCTCTCTCTTGCTCATAATTGACTTACCCGACTTCAATAACATCTATCACATAGGAAGATTTAATTGGCTACAGGACTAGGAATCACTGTGACATCATACGGTTTGCAATGTGGTCCCTGATTGACTAGGATAGAGGGGAAAGGGATAGGTAGGAGAAAAGAAAACAGGGAGAGAGAGCCCCAAATAAGTTCACAGGGCATAAAACATTTTGGGAGACTTGCTGGGAATACCCACAAAACACAGTATTTTTTAACTTCAGTTCTAACACTAAACATCAGCGTGAGTGTTCTATAAACAGAAGAGTGGTGTATAAATTTAAGTCTGGAGAATATTCAGCCACATAAAACTATTTGCACACAAATACATTTTGGTGCACTGATCCCAGTTAGGAGGTAATCAATGTATCCAATAAACCCAGCAATTATGTCACTCTGTTCAGAGAACCTTCAAATCCTCAATCATATTCCCTATAAAAAAACTGCATATATCTATAAATTTTAGCCCCCACCCACAGTTTTGCATAAGAAGTGGTTCCTCGCAATGCCATGCCCCCTTAAGTCTTTCCCCCCTTAGCTATAATCCTGCACCACCACCTCCACTGACTCTTTCTAAACAGCACACACACAAGGAATGAGACCTATTTAGAGAAAGCAAGGGTGAAGGCAGACAGAAACCATTCAAGAGAACCTGCTTGGGCTTTAACATGCCATTTTGCTGTCTTGTTACATGGGTCCTCAAGATAACAGAACAGCCCATTGCAAATCAAGCTCTGTTGGCATCCTTTGCCCACTCATTTGCACTGCCATCTCTTCTTGTGCTGATCTCCAAATTGACTTCATTTCCTTCAACGGCATTCTAATGCCATATCAGATTGGCTCATAGCACTCTGACATCTACTGTGTCTATTAGCAATTAGGAAGCAAAATACAGAGATATGTTCCAGTTTGGCTTTTGAGATTCTCACAGGAGTAAACAAAGGCTGTGTTTCCTACACCGTGCAAATGGGACATTTAATTACTTTAATAACTTAAAAAACAGAGCAGGGAGGACAACTTTTTTTTGTATAAAACAAAAGGAACAACATTCAGGGCACACTATTGTCCTTTGGATTATGGAGCTGTTTTAACAGCTCTTAGTCATGCACAAAAGAAGCAGTTATAATCCCACAATTACTGTAAAGCTAATTGGTCATTTCTCACAGTGGCTACAATTCTGTCTTCTCAGTGGGGCAGTAATGAAAACAAATGCCATGTCTGAGGACAGAATGTCTATTGGTGTACCACACATCTCACAAGAACATTTGATTCATCCAGCTCTGCAACACAAGGTGTGTTTAAGGATCTTCAAATCTCAAAAAGTAAAACAACTCTCAGCATGCACGCATGCATGCATACACACACAAATCTAGAACACACAAAAAATAAATTTCTACCAACAGAGAGTGAAGGGGGGGGATGGAGGCACAAGAACCAAGTGCAATACAATACCACAAAATTCTTTTTTCCTGAGCCACACAATAAGCAACAACAGAAGGCTTTAGTCTTGCTACTGAGCTACTCACTGATAAGCAAGCCTGCAAGAAGCATTTTCAGATTGTTTTGTCAATAAAATATTTGAATTTGGGGCTCTCCTTTCCACATGTCAGCTATTTCCACTCCACAATCCGAAGCGTACATTAAGAAGTTCCATTCCAGTTCCAGGAACACTTCCTACCTTTGAGTAACTTCTGCCCCTCCATGATGTTTTGGGAAACCAGTGCTGTGTAATCATCTTCCGAGAAGCCTGGCTTGCAAGTGGGTCTGACTGTAAGATCCCCATTGTGTGCCTGCAGAGAACAAAACAAGAGCAACAGAATACCATGAATTGTGTTATTTCTGGAAGAAGAGGGCAGTTTGCAGCCAGCATGAAAGTGTCTCCAAACAAGACAAGCCTGAGCCACTGAAATAATGACAAACTACCAGCCTGTTTCATGTGATAATGGGGGGGGGGGGGGGGCAGGGCAGACAACACTTATCAGAAAACAGTAGCAATATTAAATCCAAATGGAAACCTTATGCTGGAGATGACTTGGGAAACATTATTAAACAGCATTGCTAGGAACGGCTGTGCAAACTGCAAAGCATCCCTCTGGTTATGTTAGAGACACCCTAATATCACAGATCAATACAAATCTGAGGTTGGCAAACCTGAAGAGTGACATACAAACAGTCCCCCAGGTTCTTTTTGTTGAAATCCATATGATCGCCATCTTTGGCTCTATTTGCCTGGCACTAAAAGATCCCAGGAGGTTCTGTTAAAGCTACAGCAGGATGCTGTTAGTCTACCTATATACCCAGGCTGTAGCTCCCTTAACAAATCAATGTAGAACTGCTGAGCAATCACCACCTGGCAGAAAGAAAGAGAGAACCGTGTGTAAGCATGCAAACATGCCTGGCTGAAATACAAGGAAAATCCAGGAAGATTAACAAGGCAATCCAGAGAATCAAAAATACACAGACCCACATAGATCCTCTCCTTCCACACCTCCAAAACAAGATAATTTAGAAGCATGACCCAGCTACTCTCACTAACAATATTAGATCAGCTTCTGCGGGGCAATTTTTGCCCTTTAGGGATAGACAAGTGAACCAAAATGTTAAAGTTTTCTTTCCAGATCCAAGTCATGGTAACTGTAGTTAGAATGAGAAGAACAGTTTTATTCTCAGACCTTGGATGGGAACTATGAAGGAATCAGTTTTGCTTTGGTTGAGGCTCTTCAGATACATCAGTTCAAATGTGCTCTTATTTAGCTAACATACAGGGAGGGAAATGCTGAAGAGCTTGTTAAATGGCAATTTTCAAATCATAAATTTCTACTGCAAGGGAGGAGGAAAGGTTTCTGGGTAGAAGGCATCACTATCTTTTGATGGCCATAGTTAAGATGTTTCTAGTCAAAGGGAGATGCTCTCCACAATCTGGTTTCTTCAAATATGTTGGACTACAACTCCCATCCACCCTGACCAGTCACAGTCATGCACTAGATTGGGGATGACCAGGGAGTCTCTCAGGAGTCCAAGACACTTCCAACAGGGGCAAGGTGAGCACAGATCACAAAAGCAAGCAGCCAAAACCCCAGGAACAAAACAGAACTTTATTTCCAGCAGCCAAACCAATCATGAGAACTCCAAATAGGAGGATGCTTGGAAAATCCAACAACTTGGAAGCCAAATAGTATCAGCAGAAGATTGGTATTAAAGTGATTATGAGCAAAAGGAAACACTCCATTAAACCTGTGTGTGTGTGAGAGAGAGAGAGGAGAATATAGAGTCTGTCTTCTAGCTTCCAGAGAAGCTTACTAAGCAAAAAAGCAAGCCAATGTAATCTCGGTGAGAAATCACACTTGGAAGAGAAATACCAGCTACCTTCTATGGAAAATGCAGGGGAGCAACTCCTCTATGCATAGCGTAGAAACTGCAATTCAGAAACATTTCTGAGTCTGACATTAGATAATAGGTCTTTGGATTACCAGGTAGCCTGATATTAGGATGGACCTATAAAGGCAGATGCAAAAGCATCTGAGGAAGTAGGAAGTCTACAAAAGTTCATGCTGCCAACCTCTTTCTTTCAGTCAGTCTCAAAGGTGCTACAAGATCTCTCTACATACTATAACAACAGGGTCACAGCAACCTGTCTATGGCTGGGCTACTGCTTGGATGAAATCTAGCATAAAACCTCTCATTTGCTAGTCAATATCAGACATTCAGATTTGTGCAGAACTTCCCAGGAGATCCCTTCCACTGTCAGCCCAAACTGTTTTACTGGTAATAAACTTCTAAAGGGCTTTTCATTCAGACAGAGGAAGACAGAGCAATTTGATCAATTTGTTTTTTTTTTTAAAGGGAGGATGACAATACTAGACTCTTAAGAATCAGACTGGCTTGGCCACTGAGAATGTCCTTTCAAAATCATTTAGAAAGTTCAATTGCGGAATCAGAAGACTAATAAAAATGCAGGTTGGAAGGGGGGAGACTTATGCCTAGGAAGTCTCGCATTACTCCTAATAAGTCAAAATCATGCATCCATATCCTACAATTTTCCAATATGTGGCAAACAGATGCCTAAACTACACCCAGCGCAGCAGACCAGAATATACAGAGGCAAGTTACATAGCAGTCACAGCCAATTTTAAAATGCATTGATACACATTTGCAGGCAGCCTGTTCTGCCCAGAAAAAGCTGTAAAAATGAGTTTGTCTGGGAAATGCTTATATTATTATTATTATTATTATTATTATTATTATTATTATTA
>CM034706.1:259871687-259883965 GCA_020142125.1 Phrynosoma platyrhinos | reverse complement strand
TTCCCCTGAGGCTGAGAGAGTGTGACTTGCCTAAGGTCACCCAGTGGGGTTCATGACCGAGCTGCGACTCGAACCCTGGGCTCCAGAGTCTCAAACCACTAGCCATGCTTGCTCTTCCTCTCTTTCTTTTCTTAGGGGGAAAAAAGGGGTGCATCCCATTTTCCAGTTGTTCAAGAGCAAGTCCATTGGACTCAATGGGATGTGCTTCTTGCACAGAAAAAATGACCCCTGAATGTCTTAATAGAGGGTTGTGCAAATGTAGCTGGAGAGGAGCTTGCCTGAGTTCAATGGAACTTCCTCCTAAGTAAGAGTATCTATCCGATAAAAGTTTGGCATCCCAGGTGAAATTTTACCAATAATTCCCAACAATAAGGATGTTGTGTGCCTTCTAGTCCTTTTTCGATTTAGGGCAACCCTAAGTTGAACTAATCATGAGGTTTTCTTGGCAAGATTTGTTCAAGGGAGGTTTGCCATGGCCTTCCCCTGAGGCTGAGAGCATGTGACTTGCCCAAGGTTACTAAGCGGGTTTCGTGGCTGGGCTGGGGATCGAACCTTGGTCTCCAAAATTAAATACTCAAATTACTCCACCAAGCTGGCTCTCCATGAAACTCATGCCAACCTTCCATGTATGAGCAGATTGCAGATCCTTGCACCCTAGCTAGCATAGCCAATGGTGACAAATGTTGGGAATTGTAGTCCACTGGGATTTTGAGGGCTGCCTGGTTCCTGGGATAGCCGCATGAAAAAGAACCAGACCCCAACCCTTTAATAGGTGTTAATAGAACTTCATCTGTCAAGCTATACCTACTAAAATTGCTTGTTCTACATGTCCATTAAAAGCACAGGAGCCCTGCTCATTTTTTCATATGGCCTCCTCAACAGTGCCATCTAAGTATAGAAATACTGGAGATCTTTGCTATGAATGGATTTGGGGAGAGGGGTGAAAGAAAGAACAACAGCATGTCTTGTGCATTTGGCAATAGCTTTGGACACAAACAATATCCCATCTGTTGGTGATTCCTGGCACCACCACCACCACCATGAAACCATTATATTAAAAAAAATAATGTTAAATCTATAGGAACAACATAAAAAAAGGAGCTGTTGATCACCTGCCAGGCTGTGAGAAGGTCCTTGGTCATCTTATAGGTCATCTCAGGTAACAAAGTTGATGTGTTCCTGACCGTGATTTCTTTAACAAAAAAATTTGGTGACGGAGGCAGAAATAACAAGGAAAGAATAGAGAGAGGTTCCTACACCACAAAAAAATTGAGGATCTTTAGCAAAATATTTATTCAAAACGAACAATATGTACATGTGAAATGAAACACCCAGGTCAGGCAAGCCTTCCCTAAATAAACAAGAATGTTTTGAATCTTCTATAGACCATTTGAAAGCTTATTCCAAAATGTATCCAGGTATGATACTTTTCTTCTACCACTCTCTGCTTTTCTTATGATTTCTGTTATTGGTGGCTAAATGTATAAATCTATGCTTTATTAACATGCTATGGGGGGAGCTGGTGAGACAGACTTATCTGCTCTCCCCTTTTCTCTTTGTTTTGTTGTTCATGCATTCTCAGTCAGGGACTCTGGAGGCAGCTGCTCTTTGCCTTCCCTGTTGTACACAGTCCCATTCTTTTCCAGCTCAAGATTTACTGCATTATTTACTACAGACACATTGCTGCAACCTGATACTGGATGTTTCTGTTTCTGCAGTTTTCCTTCACTGTCCTCCCAATACCAATGCTGCTAAAAAAGAATCCAGCAGGAAAAAAAAAAAAAAAGACAAGAAGGAGAAGCAGAAGGTTGGCCACCTTGTAAAAAGGAGCTTCTTTGGGGTTGTCCTCATGAGCAATAAGACATGGTTTCACCTCATTTTGAAAGCTACCTGTTTCAGTGATATGTGCTAGGAATCTGGGAGGAAGCAATACTCCAGAGCTAAATGCTGAAGCAAATCAACCCATGGTTTCCTCTGATCCAAGGCAGAAAGTGCAAATTATCACACTGGCGTGCAGACTGCATGCCAATGCAGAGATGGGAAAGGGCCCAGTAAGCCACCATCACCATTGCTGCCCACACTACTTTTGTCACTTCCCCGCAAATCCATCAAATGCCCATGAGTAGGGAGCCCTGGTGGTGCAGTGGTTAAATGCCTGTACTGCAGCCACTCACTCACAAACCACAAGGTTGTGAGTTCAGTCCCAGTCAGGGGCTCACAGTCAACAGCCTAGCATGTTTCTGAGGTTGCTAAAATGAGTACCCAGCTTGTTGGGGGCTATTAGCTTACACACGGTAAACCGCTTAAGGAGTGCTTAAGTATGTGTGCCATATGGGTTGTCAATTGCTTGTATGATTGGGCAGTTGCATAGGGCAGCTGACTGGGACAAGGGAGGCAATTGATAGCACTGGCATATGCCCATGCGCATGTGCACATGTGTTTGGGGTGGAAGAAGAAAAATGGTGTGGCAAAATTTGTACTCGAAAATGTTTTGGAGGCTCCATCCCCATCCATGAAGGGAAGGAGGGTTCGGAGTCGGACTGCCCATGGGTGTTTAGCCCACTTTGGGAGCTGGCAGTGCAATTAGCAGGTTCTCCCTGTGAATCAGGAAACCCTGTAAGCAAGCAGGCTTTTGCCCTCCATCTGCTGAGCTACTTTTTCAGAGGCTTTGTGAAGTGGGGCATGCCTGTATTGCTTTGACATGCAACCTTTGTTCCAATGGCAGCTTGCAACAAAATAACATGACTTGAAACAAACTAACAGCTAAAAACCAATCAGCTGTAACATTAAAGAACAATTGGAAAATAAATAAGATTCCATTAAAACCAAGCCCTAAATTCACAAAGTGGGGAAGGATTTAAAAACAGAAGAAAAGGAGGGGAAGGTGTAGCATTCTCCACTGAAAAAGCCCCAGAGCACCCACCAAGAAGGCCCTCTCTTGTTTCCTCACCAAACAGGGTGGAACTGAGAGAAAGCTTTCCTTGAAAATTTATCTCAAATCTCAGGCAAGCCCCCTTTGACCAGTCCAAACATTATTGCCACTTCTGCCGCCCATATTGTAACCACTGGAAGAGTCACCATGCAATCCACCTCCCACACTCTCTCCTATGTCCTGCAATAGGGAAGCAAGAAGAGCTTCAGGCCTCCTGGTCTACTTCTCCAGAGTCAACTGGAAGGGCACCAAAATGAGCCACATTGAGACCCGCTCTGCAGCATGAGGTGACTAAAACAAGGTCTAGTCAACAACACATGAAGGTGGTGGGACAGAATGAAAGGCTTCTCCATTCCTCACCTGTCCTTTTACAATAGAGTGCAACCTGTGGCCCTCCAGATGATCTTAGACTCAGCCCAGCCATCTCAACAACAGTTAAGGGTGGCAGGAGTTTGTTCCAGCAACACCTGGAGTGCCACAGGTTGCCACATTAATGGGTCATATGTATTAGGCAATGGGAAATTGCCTAATGTCTTGAAGAGACACTAAATATGTGTTCAGTAGTAATAAAGCTCTGAAGATTAGTCCTCATGCATTGACAGGAAAGGACTGGACCTAGTGGTCAGGCCTCCCTCCAAACTATCACCACTGGTTGCATGTCAGCTATGCACTCCATATACATATGCAGCAGTCCCACATGCATGCATAGAGTCCCCCGACAAGGGTGGGTCCTGATCAATCTTGATGCTGCCTTGCATGGAGGATTTCTGTGCCACATAGGCCAATGCAGATAGTATTGCACAGCCTTATACTGTTTCACATTGGCCAGAAACACAGCCAGCAGTTATGATCAGTATGAGCACTGGCAGAGATCTGCATCCACCAAATACAGCTCCTCTCTCCATCAGTGTACAAGGCTGTTTTTCTCACACCCCTGGCATGTATCCCAGTACATAAAACTCACCTATGACGAAGATGATAAGCTCATGTTTGGAATGTATCAGTTCATGCTGCAAGTAGGGACCAGCCTGACTGGATTGCTGCTGCTCCTCCTCCATTTAAAATACACCAATAAATATGCTTTAGAGTATTTAGGCTCCCTAAAAAATGGGCAATATTTAAATTCATAAATGTGTGGCACTCTTGCCAGCCCCACTGCAAATATCCCCTTTGTAGCATCTCTCCTGCCCATAATGGAACCATTAGAGGAGTCACACTGAGGTCTCACTGAGGATACTATTTCGTCCTGGGAAGCTAGCAAAACTCTACATTTTCTTACGCAATCACAATTGCAGTGGTGGCAAAGTGAGTAGCCTCTGTGACCTTCTTAGCAGCAGTGGAGGGAGCACCAAAAAAGTGAAGATTATGGAAACTTCGTAGACTTAGAAGCCACTAGGATATTCCATCTACTTTCTTACATTACTGTCTATGAACAAAGGTGGACAAGTAGTGACCGCAGGGCTACACGTTCCCCCCCCCAGCTGTTTTTGTTGTTTTGGGTTTGTTGGAGTGGGGTTATACCCCTTCCTACCTGGGCCTCTTTTATACTGTACAATTTTAGTACTATGGTACTACTCTAACTGCTATGGCAAAATCATATGGAACCAGGGATTTTCAGTTTTGAAAGAGAGATTTAGAATTCTCAGCCAAAGAGCTTTAGTGCCTTATAAAATTACAAACCCCAGAAAGCAGCCCTGGCAGTTAAAATGGAATCATAACCTTATTTTATTTTATTTTATTTTAGGGATTTATATCCCACCTTTCTAACAAAATGGGATTCAACCCCACCACCACCACCATACAGGAATAGACAAAGCACTCCTGACAGATAGCCATCCAACCACTGCTTTAAAACCTCCAAAGAAGGAACGTGTTCCACTGTCAAACAGCTCTTACCATCAGGACGTTCTTCCTAATGTTTAGATAGAATATCTTTTCCTGTATTTTGCATCCATTGCTTCATGTTTTAGTGAATCTGAAACAATGGAAAACAAGCTTGCTCCATCCTCAATATGACATCACTTCAAATATTAAACATGGCTATCATGTCAGCTCTTAGCCTTCTCTTCTCCATGCTAAACATACCCAGCTCCCTAAGCTGCATCTCATAGGGCATGGTTTCCAGGCCTTTCACCATTGTGGTTGACCTCCCTTAGACATGCTCTAGTTGGCTACATCCTTCTTGAATGTTGGTGCCCAAAATTGGATGCAATATTCCAGGTAGGTCTGATCAAAGCAGAATAAAGTGGCATTATTCCCTCCCTCAGTCTATAAACTATACTCCTACTGATGCATCCTACTGATGCAGCCAGAAATTTCATTGGCTTTCCTAGCTACTGCATTATACTACTCACTCATGTTCAGCCTGTGGTCCACTAAGGGCCGATGCAGACCGACCTAAAGGAGCGACACAGAACCACCCGTGGGAGCAGCGGATCGGGGCCGCTGCAATGCACGGCACGCCCCCAATCCTCCTCTTTGCTGCCCTTTCAGTCACGGTGGTGGCTGTGCCAAGGGGGTGTCCTGATGCCACACACTGTGCAAACAGACACACAGCATCAGGAAAGCATCGGGGTGGAGTTGGGGCAGCCAGCGTGTGGCTGCTCTGCCCCAACTCCACACCCAGGCCGGCCCTTTAGGCCAGTTGCAAAGCCCCTAAGACTCCTAAATCCATTTCACATGCACTGCAGTGAAGCCATGAAGTTGACCTTGATGACTTTATGGGGACCCATTTTTGTGAGGGGAGAAATGGAGGGAGGCATCGTTGAACATTGCTATAACTGAGTAATCAAATGTTCATACAAGACTTTACTTGCACAGCAAAAAGGCTTGTACTCTATTTCACCATCCCCAGGGAAGAAGTGTACTTGACCAGACCTTTCTGTTCATCTGCTACTTTCTGTATGAGCTTGAGTGAAGGCAGTTCATACATTTCAGCACCAGCTAATGTAGTACAGTTGAGACAGCACACACCCTATAGAGAAGAAGAGCAATGTGGGCTGCAGATGCTTATTTATTTTTGAGAACTTGAACTTTTTTTAAGTCTTCTAAATGGTGCCTTTGTCAATAATATTGAATTAACATCCCTTCGCCTCTGATTGCCTATGTTTATAGAATGTGTACTGGGGCAGGGGAAGGCAGCTGGGCAGTTTAGAGGAAGCCTGCCATAGCTGAAAGCTAAGTTTATCATGACCATGCACCTGCAAACACCCTTCTGTTCCTAGATCAGGGGCTGGCAGTTGTGGCATGTCCTGGGACCAAATATCTGACACAGTTGGTTTGAGTGCTTCACGGACAGCCAAAGAATGGCAGAACAAAAACCTGGAAATGGAGTAGGGTTTTTAAAAAAAGAAAACACACAGGAGGGGCAGAACTGCAACTCCCTGGTTCCATGGGATGTTGCTATGGCAGTTACAGTAGAACCATAGTCCTATAATTGTGCAATGTAAAAGGGACTCAAATAGGGCTACAACTCCCCTACCCCCCCCCCAAAAAAAACCCCAAAGCAACAAAAACAAAAATAACATGGGGGTCTCTTTTGGTCTCTTCCAACTCTATGATTCTATTCTATAATTTTGCTGCTTAGTGGAAAGGGCAAACTAGTGGTCCTGTTCATTGTACCGAAGCAAAGTTAACATTCAGTGAATAGGATTCTTCGCAGTATCTGAAGCAGCAGGGTCGCTCAAAGGTCCAGGGTTGTATCCACACAACATACAGTACTTTAATCTCCATAGCTACATTCCAAAACCTTTAGTTTTGTGAGGTGCTTAGAATGGTCCATCAAAGAGCTCTAGTGCTGCAGCTTGGCCACTACAAATTCCAGGAGTCAAGGACAGAGCCATGAAAGTTAAGGTGGTGCCAATTTGCTGTGATAGTGTGGTGTCGATGCACTCTAAGACAGGCATTGTGGCACATGCAGTTCCAGCTTCCAACGGATGGGACATTAGCATCGGATGGATGGCACATTAGCACTGCTGCCTGAGGCAATTTTGTCATGGAGACTAATGACAAGGCCTGCCATGTTGGTTTTTCTTGTGGCAAGTTCACAACACAAGGTGAATACCAGCCCATGGGAACTAATGTGCTGGTTGATTGTTGATCTTATATGCCTTCAAGGCCAAACCACCATAGTTTCAGCCACAAATCACAAACAGAATTCACTTTCAGTTGGGATATCCAGGTCTGTCTGGACACTTTTCTGGGCTGGGAGGGAGTTCAGAAAAACCCAATTCCCAGAAGCCTCCAAAAACACTAATATACCTTGTGAGGGCATTCATCCCCATAAAAGAAAATGCAGGAATTGGGGAGAGAATGTAATCCACACCCCACAATGCCTCCTAGTAGCCATGCTGGCTGGGGGATTACGAAAACTATAGTCCAAACAATAACTTTTCCAAGTTCTCTCTTCAAAAGGAATAGTTATTTATTATTTATTATGTAATTACTATTTCCTTTGCATGCTCCCTTTCTCCCAGAGTGGGACCCAAGGTGATTGCCAGAGAGAGGCTGCTGTCACACTGTGGAATTAAGGCAGTTTGACCCTGCTTTAATTGCCATGGCTTCATCCTATGGAATCCTGTGATTTGTAGTTTGTTGTGGCATCAGAGCTCTCTGACAGAGAGCTAAAGATCTCACAAAACTACAAATCCCAGAATTCCATATCATTGAAACATGGCAATTAAATTGGTATAAAACTACATTAATTCTTCAATGTAGATGCAGCCAGAGTCAGGCAGCTCCTAGAGAGTGTGATTCAATGAGAAGCAATTCTGGATCATTCCTTGCTCTGATCTCTAGATCTTTTCCTTTTGTTACTACTATTTTCCCCATTCGTGAAAGTTATTTATAGTGTGGTTTAGGACAGATTAGGAAGGATTTGGGGTGCGGGAAATCTTTTGTAGCAGTGAGACTGTGGCACACTGGGTGTTTTCTTGTATTGTTCATTTAATTTGGATGACTCACTGTCATATCATTCTTTTTAATCCCAGGAAATTACAAATGTTTTTAAAGGCCCAAATTAAATAATCTTAAATTTTCATTTCAGCTGTGTGCGCCATTCTGGAAGACAAATTTTGCAACAGCTCAGCTGGGCAAAGCAGAGCACCGTTGTGTTCACAGGAGTGAGGTTTTCATCTTTAAAATGATTAGGTTAGCCCATTTTAGTTCTTATTTATGCTGTGTAGTGTAATGTCCTGTACAAAAAAAAATATGAGGTGGGGGGACTAACATCACTAGGAGAGAGCACAGCACGAGCTCAAGCTTGGAATAGATTCCTTAACAAAGCCACTTGCTGACTGCAAGGCTAGGAGAGTCAATCGTTTCTGCTGAATTTCAAATGTTTTGAATAGGGAAAAGAGGAGGGGGGTGATGTTAACACAGGTTCTGGTAGGTATTGCTCTGAAGGCCTGACGGAATCCTTACAGAAGAAGATGCTGAGTTTTAAAAGATGAGGAGAGAGAAGCCTGATGTAAATTTTTAACACAGGGATAATAGTTTTCTTCCTTATTCAGACACAAGGAGAGATGGGGTGCTTTTCTTAGTGCTAAGTGTAAATGCATAAAAAAGGGTCAAGGCTAGTGCAGCAAGCGCAAGCAACTTCACCCATAAGACAGCTTCAGGCAGGGTGCAGGTAGGAGGTTGTGTTTGCTAGCTGACAAATTACATTGCCACATTGTTTCTGTCTGCTATCTTTTGTCTTAGGAGTTTATCACATGGGGGCAAACTGCAAAAATCCTGTGCAGAAATGGGATTTAAAACCCAGAAAAATCTGCAAAAGTGAGTAGTTTTTTTACACACAACAGGATGAATGTAACATTAACACAAATAGAAAGTAGACAAAACCCACCCCTTTTTACTTTTGGGATTTTCCAAAAGTAAATAGGAGTGGGTTTTATCTAGTTTCCTGAACAGAAAGTAGGGAAAAAAATCCATAAAAGTGGGTTGTTTGTCAAACAATGTTAGCGTTAATGAGAATTAATGTGACATTATCACAGATGGAAACTAGACAAAATCAACTCCTTTTTACTTTCAGAAAATCCCAAAAGAAAAAAGGGATGGGTTTTGTCTACTTTTTGTTTGGGTTAATTCACATTAACCCAGTTGTGTGTGAGAAAATACCTGCTTTTGTAGGGTCTTTTTCTGGTTTTTAAATCCTGTTTCTGTACAGGATTTTTGCAGTTTGCCCCTGTGTGATAAACTCCTAAGTTAAAACAGTATAAAACATTAAAAATACAAAGTTTAAAAACAATTAAACAATTAAAACAGTTAAAAACATAACATTATTAAAATTTAAAAATTATTATTATAGCGTTGCCACTCTTATTATTACCCCTGTTTCTGTGCTTTCAACAGGAGTCTGGTGCATACTTTGACATGAAGAAAACTTGAAAGTGGTATGCATTGAATTGCCGTGCATTAGTCTGCTATGAAAGGTACAAAAGCAGGTCAATGATAAAAGTGGCAACCCTACTCAAAAACAGTGGAGAATTCTGTTGGCTCTGGTCTGTATTCCTAGCAATATTCTGCAAGTTAATTCAGCTTTATAAAAACTCAGCGTGAAACTCATATGAAAGATGTAGGGTTTTTTGGATGTGAACTGGTCTAGCTTAGTGGTTTTCAGATTGTTTCGGACAGATCCTGTAATACTTTGGGAACTTATCAGTGGTTACTTAAAGAGATCAATAATGGCAGATGAGTTTCCCAGAATGGTGGGCTGACCACCATTGCAAAATATTCCTTACAATGGAGAGTCTGGGTGGAGATGAGCATGAGGAATTGCATTAAGTTCTGAAGCTGATGGTGAGGCCCTGAAGGAGCAGGGCTAGAATGTGTCCAGAACCCTGTGTATAAGGCCTCCAGGTGGAAAGCATTTCACTGTGCCTCCCCCTCCCATGTTTTCACTTAGTACATTGTTTACACTGTTGGGACACAGAGAAAGGTCATGTCAGTTGGTCCAAAACATGGCTGCTAGGCTTGTGTCTGGAACATCCAGGAGAGACCACATTACTCCTGTTTTGAGGTCCCTCCACTGGCTGCCGCCTATCAGCTTCCAGGCCCAGTACAAGGTGTTGGTTATCACCTTTAAAGCCCTAAATGGCTTGGGTCCAAGCTATCTCAGAGACCGCCTCCTCCCATACAATCCTCCCCGCGCTCTCCGGTCCTCTGGGAGGAGCTTACTGCAGCCTCAAAAATCTAGGCTTGAGTCGACCTCCCAGACTTTTTCTGTTGTTGCTCCCAGACTCGGGAACAGCCTGCCAGACGAGATCCATCAACTAAAATCTTTGGACAGCTTCAAAAAGGCTGACAAGATGGATCTCTTCCAGTAGGCCTTCCCAGACTAAACTATCCCGGCCTCAGGATCTCCCCCCCCTCCTCCTCAGCAGTGTCTCCATAGCTCTCCTTTTTAGAACTGTAGTTGGTGGCGCAGTGGTTAAATGCCTGTATTGCAGCCACTCACTCATAGACCACAAGGTTGCGAGTTCAATACTAGCCAGGGCTCAGGCTAGACTCAGACCTGCATCCTTCTGAGGTCACTAAAATGAGTACCCAACTGTTGGGGGGCAATGAGCTTACAGTTGTAAACTGCTTAGACATCCCATAGCGTGATATGAAGCGGTATATAAATGAAGCTGCTTTGCTTTTGCTTAGTTACAGGGTTTTTAAATTGGTTTGTATTATTTTTTTGTTTTTAATTTGTTATTGTGATTTTAATTGATATACAGTTTAATAACTTTTTAAGGGGGGAGGAAAATATATTGTTTATGTTGTATGCTTTTAATAGTGTAAACCACCCGGATTGGTTCACCAAAGGGCGGTATAAAAATAAATTTTATTATTATTATTATTATTATTATTATTATTATTATTATTATTATTATTATTATTATTATGTCAGTGAAACTCAGTAGACAATTATGGAGGGAGGTGTTCCTTCAGCTATCAAAGTCCCAACAATTGGTTAGCTTCCAGTTCCCATCAGTCGCACTGCCAGTATGGCCCCTGGACAGGGCATGATGCAAATTGTTGTAGTAGTCCAATAACATCAGGAGGGCCACTTCTATCTTAAAGGATAGGGATAAAGCAAAGCAAAAGTCAATATCTATTTGTAGAGGTTCTGCAGAAGATGAAATAGGGAGTCTACAGCCATTGGGGTAATGGTGAGATGCTTTCTTGAGAATGCAGTGCCAAATAATCTCTGCAGCACATTGACCCTTTATATAGTTGGGTTAGGTAGATGCTGCTGAACTGAAACGGCCATCAACGTTCTCCAACATAATAGAGAAGTCCTAGAAATTCTGGAGGACCACAAGTAGCCCATCTCAGATCTATGAATTATATGAAAAGAAACAAGACAGATTTCTACTCACCGCAGGCCCCAACCAAAAGAAGCATGAGGGAGAGTGCAACATGCTGTTCCTCTTTCAGCACAAGTATGAAGTAGGGTGGCTACTTCAAAAAGAGAATAAGGGTCCTGTGCCTTTCCATGACAAGCTACATAGACTGAAATGTCTGCTTCTACACATCTATTGAAGGGATAGGAGTCTTGTCCTCTTTTCCATGTGTCCACCCTAATGTGAGTTAATTCTTCATAAAGCAGCTATGATGCAGGGCAGATTTTTTCTCTGCAGGTGAGACTCCTATTTTGCTTGATTATTGACTATACTATCTCAGACTGATGGGAGTCAAAGTCTAACAACATCTTTCCCTATGGTTCATCTTGTCCTCAGGACAAACCCCCTCAATTTTCACTTCCACATATTAGATTGCTTGATAAAACATAGGGCCAGGGCTAATGAAAGAAAATTTGCTATCATATACCAACAATGTTTGAACCTGAACCATTTGGTGAGATAGGAGATTAGAATTCTGTATGTGCATACTGATATTTTTTACCCACAAGTAATAATAATAATAATAATAATAAAATTTATATATATCCCACCTCTCTGTAAAAACAACCATGGTGGCTTACAAGATAAAACAAACAATCCCTTCCCCCAATAGCCCACCCCCCTTAAAATGCAATTAAACAAACAAAATATAAAATCATAATTAAAAATTACAAATAATAAATAATTTAAAATGGCTAAATGAAAATCAGGGACAAGCTTAACTGTTTTCAGTGGCCAGTTACCTACTCAGGAAAGGCCTGCCAGAAGAGATCTGTCTTAACAGCTTTTTTAAAACTGTTTAGGGTGGTCAAATGACGGATCTCATCCTGCAGGCCATTCCAAAGCCTGGGAGCGATAGCTGAAAAGGTCCTCTGGGCAGTTGCAGATAATCTAGATTTTATAGGTTACAATAAATTCTTCCCAGAGGACCTTAGTGTGCAGGGTGGATTATACGG
>CM034706.1:259861306-259871587 GCA_020142125.1 Phrynosoma platyrhinos | reverse complement strand
GGTAATAACCAACACCTTGTACTGTGCCCGGAAACTGATAGGCAGCCATTGACGTGATCTTAGGATCAGTGTTATATGGTTTCTCCTGGTTTTACCTGAGACCAGCCTGGCTGCCATATTCTGTACCAATCGAAGTTTCCAAACTAGGCACAAGGGTAGTCCCATGTAGAGTGCATTGCAGTAATTGAGACGAGAAGTTACCAGTGCATGTACCATGGTTTCGAGGTCCCTAACTTCCATGAAAGGGTGCAGTTGGCATATCAGCCGAAGCTGATAGCAGGCGCTCCTGACCACCGCATTCACCTGATTTGTCATCTGAAGTGACGGCTCTAGGAGCACCCCCAGACTGTGAACACAGTCCTTTGAGGAGAGCGTGACCCCATCTAGGACTGGGGATTGTATCCCAATACCTGGATTTGGGGCCGTTACCGTTAGTACCTCCATTTTGTCTGGATACAGTTTCAATTTATTTTTCCTCATTCAGTCCATTACCACTTTAAGACATTCATTGAGAGGGGAGACACCATCTGAAGTCAAAGCTGTAGACCTAGACGTGGAGAAATATATTTGGGTGTCATCAGCATACTGATAACATCCCACCCCATGTCTCTGGATGATCTCTCCCAGCGACTTCATATATATGTTGAATAGCATCAGGGACAGGATGGCAGCCTGAGGGATGGCACAATTAAGCTCCTTTTTGCTGAGCAACTGTCCCCGAGCATCACCCTCTGGAATCTGGATGAGAGAAAGCAATGCCTCCGATTCCTAATTCTCTCAGGCATTCCAAGAGGATGTCATGATCTATCACAGGGGTTGGCAACTTGCGGCTCGCAGAGGCCTTCGGAATGGCCCCTGCCCGGTCCTGCCACCGCTGCCGCTACCACACCGCCACCGCCGCTGTCTTTCGCGCCTGCAGGGGTCCTCCGGGCCGCTATTTTGGAATCCAAAATGGTGCCCAGAGTCTCAAGGAAAAGGTCGTGCAAGACTCTGGGGAGCCATTTTGGAATCCAAAATGGTGCCCCAGAGGAGCCCCGCAGCGGCACTGGGCCTCTCAGAGGCCTGGAGCAGCTGAAGGAGCCCTCCTGGGGGGCCCTCGCCATCGTGCACATGCACGCGCGACACATGGGGGACAGCCGCCATTTTGTTTTTCATGGACCCCAGCGCCATTTCCCCCCCACACCTGGCCCATTGGCAAAAAAAAAGTTGCCAACCCCTGATCTATCATGTCAAAGGCTGCTGAGAGGTCCAGTAGCACTAACAAGGTCACACTACCCCTGTTGATGTCCAGATGAAGGTTATCAGCCAAGGCAACCATGGCAGCCTCCACTCCATATCCTGTCCTAAAGCCAGTTTGAAATGGATCCAGATAATTGGTTTCCTCCAAGACAACTTGGAGCTGAGGAGCAGCAGCCCTCTCGATCACCTTGCTCAAAAAAGGTAACAAAGAGACTGGCCTATAGCTGTTCATATCCAGAGGGTCAAGGGAAGTTTTTTTAAAAGCAGTCTAACCACCACTTCCTTCAAAGAAGATGGAGCATGACCTTCCCCAAGGAATGCACTGATGATGTCCCTCGGGAACATCCTCAAGATAATTCCCCCTTGGATGGCCAGCCACGAAGGACAAGGGTGAAGAGGGCAAGTTGTCTTCCTCACTCTACTAAGCAGCTTATCCATGTCATCAGTACTCACCAGTTAGAACTGATCCAGTATAAACTAAAAAGCGGAGTTGCTGGATACCTCATCAATCGATTCTACTATAACGCCAACATCCAAGTCGGCTCTTATCTGAGAGATTTTATCTGCAAAGAAGTTGTTAAACACGTTACAGCAGGCCATTGTCGGGTTAAGTAATTGGTTCTGCACAGGCAGAACCTGTGTCAGTTCCTTTACCACCCTAAACAGCTCTGCTGGATGGGACACTGCAGAAGCAATACATGCAGAGAAGAAAGATTTCTTCACTGCATGTATTGCCTCTCTATAGGAGCAAAGACATTTCCTATGATGGGTAAGTAAATATGCATTTGCTTCTCCGTTTCTCTCTATTTCAGCAAAACTTTACATGTAAAAACTCAGCAACCAGCACAAGCCATACAAAAACAATGCAAACTATTCACTGTTAAGTGCTTCACATTTTCAAAGTGCTCTCAACAGCTTTGAATGAGTTTGGTTCTCAAGGATAGTGTGTGGTCTCACTCCAACTTTACATTCAAACACTTAGATAGAGTGTTATAACTAATTTATCCTGTTGCAAGTGTCACCAAGCTAAGTATGACACTCATCACAAGAGCCTTGGCATAGCTGGAGGTTCTTTAATCAGTAGCCAATGTGGGGTGTGGATGGATCAGGACCATGGCATGAGAAAAGGAAGAACCAACCTTTTTTCTCTATTCCAGTTCAGCTGACTATCCCCTCCCCATCCACACACCATACTAAGTTGTGATTGAGGTTGCCCCTTCCTTGTAGTAAGAATATCAGGGGGCCTTTCACACTACACAATTATAGGACTATGATTCTACTTTAATGAACATGTCTGGGCTTCTGGGAATTCTAATTTGGTGAGATGTTAGAGCTCTCTGACAGAGTTATAAACACTCCTTTCTAAAGTTGCAAATCTCAGGATTTTATGGGGTGGAACTATACCAGTTAGAAAGGAATCATAATCTTATAACTGTATAGTGTGAAAAGGCCCCTGATATTCTTACTGGAGGAAAGGGCACCCTCAGGTTAGATCCATGCTCCAACAGTGTTGTTCCAAAATGCCCACATATTTCCAAAATCTGATACAATTTTTGTATGTTGTTCATTAATGGGGGGGGCAGTGAAATGATTCTGAGAAGGGAAGCCATATTTTTCAAGATACTCGAGAGGAAAAGTAGATAGCAGCTATTGGCAATGTTCTTATGAGAAACTTCTACCATTAGCTCCTACCATTTCCCAAGGCATCCTGGAGAGACAAACAGGAACCCAAAGGAAACAGTAGCAATTGACGTCTTCCTCCTCAGAATACCCCAGAATTTTCCTGTGTCTGAGATATTTTTGGACAAAGAAAATGGCATCCAACAGCTTTCAAAATATGCTCTGGTGACATAAAAATGAGAGAGAGAGAGAAAGAGAGAGAGAGAGATTTTAAAAGCTCACTGAAGATATTTTTTTCCTTTTTATATTTTTAAAAATATAATTATAAAATATTGGGTTTTAATACATCAGAAACAGATTGATTGTTAACACCAGCTCACCCATATTCCCCAGATAAAGCCCCTACACCTTTCCCAATGATCCCATGTACAAACTATAGTCATTTCTATAACACATAATTCATTCACAGTACATTACGCACAGAGACACAACACTGATACCCGCATATGGACTGCCGCATATGGACTGTTGTGCATATTACCAGCAAGGTTCAGCCAGGGAATTGCTCAACTGTAGAGGCAGTGGCAGCCCCAAGGAGGACAGGGCAGCCCCAAGGAGGACATCAATGCCAATGTGGTGTTCAACTCAGCCAGCTGCCTAGACATATTGCTTTTGTGCTGGTATGTGTGGCACTCACATATTGGATCTGGGGCAGTTCCAGAGCAGAATACTCCAGATTGCACCTGGATTAGTTCATCTGATATAGACATGGGTTTTGTGGTGGGAATTATGCAGCCCTTCAAGTGTTGCTGGACTGCAAATCTCAGCATTCCTTACCATTCTGGTGGGGGCTGCACTTGAGACTTGCAGTTCAGCAACATCTGGTGACCATGATGGCTGTGGATGGCTGTGGACCAACACATTTTGGAAGTATTCCGGTTGAGGAAGCCTACTAGGAGTGAATATAGGAGATAAACAATTTTTGCAGAAGAGAGGTTTCCAAGAAACCTCAGGGTAGAAAATTACTGATCCAGTGGGAGGATTGAAGAATAATCTCCACAAATGCATCATGTAAATACCATCTTATGGTTATCTTTTCCTTTAGGGTCCCCCAGTGTTTGGCTGGATTGTTGCAATAGACTTGAGTCCAGCTGTTGCTCTCTAAAATATGAAGAACTCCTGGGGCCATCTTGCTTTTGTGTCTCTGAGTTGTAATGTTTGCTTGTTTGTTTGTTTTTAAATGGAAAGCTGATTTGTGTGAAGCAAACATGAGTATTCTCCTGTGAACACCTATGAATCTTTGGCTGGACTACAGCTGTTCTGTGTGAATTTCCTCTCAAATGGCTATTAGTGTGACAAGTTTTACCAGAATTGTCAAAATAAGCCTCACAACACAAGATACTGTGAAGAAAAACAAAAGGCAAAGCCAGAGAGGAAGGGAAATGGATTTCTTTAAACATATTTTAAATAGGTTTTTAATCTAGCAACAATGGACTTACCTTCCAAAGCTGTTCTCCCTATGATATCATGCAAAAGAAGCTTTTCCTCACTTTCTTTTTAGCATATTTGTTTCCTATTTCCAATACCTTAACCAAATATTTCTTTTCAACAGCTTTGTTATTTTGGAAACTGAAGAGGAAAGCTCACTGTCTCCTCTATTCTACCTGCCCCAAATCTGTTGCCTTTTATACATCCTTGTGAAGAACATCTTTTGAACCTCCAGTTTAAAATGCTCAAACATCCAGGTTTGAGGAGCTTCCAGATTTGAGGAGTTTAGCTTATAGGATAAGGTATATTAACTTTTTATAGCATATAAACAACTGGACCCATGGCCCAAATATATACATGTGTATTATCAGTAGGAGAAAATCCATTTTATTTTATTTTATTTTATTTTGGACTATAGCTTCCAAACTCTCCAGCCAGAATGCCAATAAACATGCTGGCTAGGGATTTGGGAAGCTATTATACAAAACTGATCAAGCTGCAATTATGAGTGTTTATTTCTAATTCAGCCCTTTTGCTTCCAACATTTCCCCACCTTTTTTTGGTAATACATTTCAGTTCAAGGTACTTTTGGATCTATGCTGTTGGCTAGGAAACAAACAAGCAAACCTTGATTTTGAGAAGCCTGGCACACACAAAGTCTTGTAGCTACCCAGTCTTTTTTACTACCCATGCTCCTATCTTTTCAACTAGCAGCCATAGTTGAAGAAATGAAAAATGCATTTATTTATTTATTTAGAATGGAGATGAAATAATGTTGGGAAAAAATTATGTGAAGGTGTTGGGCTGACTTGATTTAAGGTCACCAATTGGCTCAGGGAGGCTGTGAAGGAGGGCTGCAGGTGAACAATGTAATAAAAGCAGATGCTTGGCTCTGATGTGGGTGCATCTACATCAGGGGTAGGCAACCTTTCCCCTTTAAGGGCTGAGAGACTTCAACTCCCAGAATCCCAGGAGCTATTGGCCAACATGGGACTATTGGCCAACATGACTGAGGCTTCTGGGAGCTGAAGTTCCTCGGCCCTTAAAGGGGGAAGGTTGCCTACCCCTGATCTACATTATACAAATAGTGCCATTTGACATCTCATTGACTGCCACTGCTCCATCCTACAGAATCCTGGGATTTGTAGTTTGGTGAGGCACCAGCACTCCTCAGCAGAGAAGGCTAAAGACCTTTTAAAACTACAAATCCCAGGATTCCATGGGATGAAGCTACAACACTTAAAATCATATTAAGCTGCATTATCTCTATTTCACAAACATAGCATCCCAAATTCCTCTATTCTGAGGATAGAAGTTAATTTGTTCTCCAAGCTTTTAATAGTAAAATCCTAGCTGTTATTAACACATGAAAGACCAGCGCAATCTTCTCAGTCCCTCTCCCCAGTTATTCTATTAAGCATCTGAATAGCAAAGGTAAGGGAACTAGCTTTATTTCATACCCAATTATTGGAGATCTTGCATCTTATTATATCTTTGTATGACATTCTTGCAATACTTTCCACATGACTGCATCCCAAGACAAGCTCCCAGTCTATGAAAATCTTTATAGTAGAGGTGAGCAAGATACATCTGGGGCTGCATCTCCCAGCATTTTCCCCAATTGTCTACGCTGGTTAGGGCTAATGGGAATTACAGTCCAACAGTATCTGGAAGACCACCTTTTGCCCCACTTTACTTTATAGGTCAGAGCCTGCATGGTCAGCCAATCTGATCCATTCACTCCAGTGTCCACTGTGTCACTCTAGCCAATGGTTACATTGCAAAGAAGTACCAGCAGAGCAATAACTGTGCTGACTAAGTAGATGCTACAGAAGATAGTTGATAGCAGACACAGCTACAACACTTAAAGCCAATGTTACCTAAAGCTGATATTATGGATCAATCTTATCTCCTAATAATCATATCTCCATAGTTTTTAATGAGTTTTTTGGGCTGTGTGCCCATGTTCTAGAAGAGTTCCTTTCTGATGTTTCGCCAGCATCTGTGGCTGGCATCTTCTAGAACATGGCCAATCAATTTTTATTTACAATCAACTGATCAAATAATAACAGACAGACCAACAACAATTGTCATCATAATAGACACAAATAAACACTAAAATAAAACCACCAAATTATATAATGCATAATATTAATTAAAATTAATATTCAATTAAAATTCAGTTAAAATTAGAAATTGTATTATAAATTATATTACCAATATACATTCCTTGTAAAATATATATTATATTTTGATTTTAATCTAAACATTAATACAGTTACAATTAATAATTAGTAAGACTTAAAATATCATCTTACGGCGGCAGGCCATTGCTGCTGCACAAAAACTAGCTACTTTTGTTGTTATTAAGGGGCAGCGGTCAGCTAACAGATAAGATATATAAAATCCCTTTGTTCTTCCCGGGAAACGTTTGAGTATTGGATAAATAAAAATAAAAATAAAAAAGAACATGGTCACACAGCCCAAAAAACCCACAAAAAACTATGGATGCCGGCCATGAAAGCCTACGACTTCACAAGTCATATCTCCATTGGCTATGCTGGCAGGATATGATGTGAATTGTAACCCAACAGCATCCAGAGGTCCAAATGTTTCCCATCCTTGATCTATAGCCCACTCTGGATAGCAACATTTGTTATCACAAGTCACAAGTCTTGGTAGTAAGATTATCCTAGTTTACAGACAGCCCTCAACCTAAAGCAATGACTCACTAGCAGCAAACCACACAAAAACAGATACATATTCTGCAACAGATGAAGGTGTCAAGTCTGTCTTCTTGTGTACTCTAGAAAAAAAGTAAGTGAACATAATTCTGATATCTAAAATGGGTTCACTTTCACTTAGTTCCCCTCTAGCCCATTACACACACACACCGATTATGTGTATACACTCATATATACCTGTAACATTTAATAAAAGCCAGATGTTGTAGTAGTTTGAGTGCTGGTCTAGGATTCTGGGAGATCCAGATATAAATCCAAGCTCAGGTATGGAAACCCACTGGATGACCTTGACCAAGTCACACTTTCTCATCCTTAGAGCAAGACAGTGGCAGCCCTCTTCTGAAGAAATCTTGACAAGAAAAAGTCTGTGGAAGAGTCATTGATGGGATCAGTCTGAAGGCACATAACCAAAAACAACAACAACAACAACAACAACAACACATTTGATAATGCTTCATGCACCTGGTGAAGTGGGCTTTAGCTGATAGAAGCTTATGCCATAAAAACATTCATTAGTCTTCAGTGTGTCACACAGTATCTTCATTGCTTTTGCTACAATGGACTAACTGGACTAGCATTCTGACATTTCTCTCACATACTGAGATCTAGGTGCTTGAAACAAGCCCTGGATCATAAGGCTGTCACCATAATGAAACTGGATATGTCTGCTTTTAAATGATCCATCAGAAGCAGGAGTTTGCAAAAGTGAGTAATTCTTGACTTTTGAAATTCTCCCATGTTTGCCCCTGACTTTTGAATGTCTGAAATCAGTCTTTCAGGTTTCAAAGGGAAGGGAAATAGGAACGTCTGCACCATGGTATCTGAGCTGTAGCAAGATATGCTACCTGCTGGCTAGCTGACAACTCTTAAAGGAATGTACATGTGTGCATTAAATCAACTTCCAAATGTCTGAAGAACAAGGCTGTTTCTCCAGAGAGCCAACTTGTTACATTACACCACACTCGAGAGAATAGAAGGCTTGAAAAGATGAGAAATCCATAGAACAGACTGTTCTGAGATAATGAATAGGATGTGGAAAAGATGAGGGAACTTTTCCCCCTCACTGAGCACATGCAATTCTCATTGACAGCAATGGGAGTTATGTGGGCATGTCAAGAGGATAATAGAACCATGAGTACTGAGAGGAGAAGTATCAGATGTCAGGTATGACACTCAAAATAGAAATAAGTTATGGGGGGGCGGTTAGCACCCAGAAATTTTTGTATTGTAAAAGCAAGATGTGTGGGCTTGAGAAATGTGAAAGAATGGAAATCAGGTTATTGTGAGGGGAAGCCAAGCCATTTAAATTCCTTCCAAGCTTCCATCTGTATGCCAATTCTCAACTTCTTGTCACACTATATTGTGACCAGGGAGTCATAGCTCAGTGACAGAGCACATGCTTTGCATGCAGAAGGTCCCATATCTAAGACATATTGCTCTGCCTGAGGTGAGGAACAAGGTGGTTTCCCTTCCACCTAATTCCATGTTCAAAAGATTTTCCACTGGCGGTGAAAACTTTGTGCATGGGACAGCATCTTGTACCTAATTTTCTCCTCTTGCACTAATCATGAAAGAGATTCAACATGGTGCAGTGGTTTGAACATTGGACCATGACTCTGGAGATCAAGGTTCAATTCCCCACTCAAGCATAAAAAAACAATCCACTGGGTGACCTTGGGCAAGTCAAACTTTCTCAGCCTCCGAGAATGGCAATGCCATCTTAGGAAACCTGTGGAGAAAACCCAACAATAGGTTTGCCTTAGGGTTATGATAAGTAAAAAATGACTTGGAGGCACACAACAATAAATCATGAAGAAAGAGAAAAAAGGGGGAGAAATAATATTGCATCAACATGGCAACACTGTTTGGGATGAGGTGACCATGTCTAATCTCAAATATTCCAGAAGATATTGATCTTCTACAAGACCTCCCTGGATCTTAGGGATGTAATTCCTCACAAAGTTTCTTCTTGAAGGAAACGGTAAGTAATTTAGCAATTTTTCATGCTGTGAGAAAGTCTTCAAAAACCATAAAGTTTTTGAAGCCTATTCACAATTCAGGATTCATTTTGCACACAATGTGCATATGGTTGTTTGGTGTGGAAAACAGCCTTTGTTGTACAAAAAATATTTATCTCTATGCAGAAATATTATTTTCTGTATAGAAAAGTCTGTTTCCTGTGCATAAAAATGTTATTTCTGTCCAAATCAACCACAAGTGAACCACACACAGTATTAATCTCTAATTTCAGGATTTTCTGCCCATAAAACATTGTCATTTATATAGAAAATAATATTGCTGCATAAAAATATTATTTTTTGCAGAGAGAAGGCTGTCTAATGCCCAAGGCAACTGTGTGCAAATTTTGTGATGAATCGGTCCTGAAAGAGGAAGATTCATGTCAGATTCTTGTTGAGATTTCTTGACACATTAAAACATATTTTCTGGCCATATTTCAAACATTTTTAAATACTCTTTCCATCCCTACTGGATCTCCACTCATTCACTTTAGAAACTAGGAATGTTCCAGCCAGCAAGGCCATGCTGAATGAGGGATATTTTGGGAATTGTAGAAACTTTTCCAAGCCTTAATCATTTTACATTGGGCCAGCATGTGTTCACACATAGACACTTATGTGCAGTTACTTCACATTGCTGTTTGCAGGTCAGCTTAACACTGCTTCCATGGAAATGCAAAAAGTGAAGCCAAAATGTTCACAGATTTCATTTTTGACTTGAATTACAGTACAGTGAAATAAAAGGAGCTGTTTGCAAGGCAGGGACTCCCAACAGCAAAATGGCTGGGGACTGGACAAATTATGTTATTGTTTTTAGCATGACTCCACTTTACAGATGGCACAATGTGTGTGTGTGTACATTTGTGTGTCCACATGCTGTTTGTTAAATGAGCCAATATAACACAAGCAAACTGCAAATACTGGATAAAGTGGCACTCTGATAAGAGGGAGGCAAACTTTTAAAAATGTTTTGAAAGGGAGTATTTGTGGGAAAGCTAGAAATAAAGCATGAGCAAACAAATGGCAGTTGAAAAATGACTAAAAAAACCCCCAAACCAGCAGCTTTTGCAGAATGAGCCCAAGCCATAAGAAGCATTCCCTGACCCCTTTCTCCAGTAGGAATATTATCATAGGACGTTATCACATGGGGGCAAATCTGCTGGTTAATCCAC
>CM034706.1:259841309-259852591 GCA_020142125.1 Phrynosoma platyrhinos | reverse complement strand
CTACGCGTTCCCTCGTCCTCCTCCAAATCTCTCCGCACCGGAAGTCCTATGCTGCTGCAGTTCTATCTGACTGAGATAGTAGATGTTGTTGTGTGTCTTTAAGTCTTTTCTTAGACTTGGATGCACTAGTTGAGACAGGCTGAGTGAATATAATCATGGTGGCTGCTTGTCCTGTATTACTGGATAAATTTCAATTTGTGCATCCTGAGGATGTGGACAGGACCCTTGGAAAGGTGAGACCTACTACATGTACACTGAATTTTTGCCTTTCCTGGCTTCTGGAAGCAACTAGAGGGGGGCTGGCCAAATGGCTAAGTGAAGTGATGAAATGGCTCACTGCAGCAACGGAAGTTTCTATCTTCTTTAAAAAGCCCTTCCTGGATCCCACCATTTTGAATAATTATAGGCCTGTCTCTAATATGCCATTTTGGGGCAAGGTTCTGGAGCCTGTGCTGGCTTCCCAACTCCAGGGGTTGTTGGATGAGACAAATTATCTAGACCCATGGAACAGCTATAGTTGCCTTGGTGGATGATCTACACAGGGAATTGGACAGAGAGAGTGTGCCCCTCTGGTTCTGCTGGACCTCCCACTGACTTTCAGTACCATTGACCATGGTATCCTTCTGAGATGATACCCTGGGATGGGACTTTGGGGCATTGTTATGGAGTGGTTCTGGTCTTTCTTGAAGGGGCAAATTCAGAAGATGATGTTGTGAGACCCCCTATTAGAGTCCTTGGACATTGGTTTATGGAGTGTATAATAGCTACATAAAACCATTGGGAGAGGCCAAATGAAGTTTGGGTTTTTTTCTGCCACCAATGTGATGATTATACCCAACTCTACTCCTCCTTTCTATCTGGTTCCAAGGAGGCTATCTAGGTACTGAACCAATGTCTGTTGTCAAAAAGGGATTGAATAAGAGAAAACAAATCAAAATGTAATGCAGACAAGAGAGAGGTGCTCCTGGTCAGTCAAAAGGCAGATTAGGGCATAGGGACTCTATCTGTAATGGATGGAATTACACTCCCCCTGAAATCTCAGGCTTACAACCTGGGTTGTAACCTGGACTCAGCTCTCAACCTAAAGGCCCAGATTCCATGTTACACATTATGTTCAATAAATATGAATATTAGACATCAGTGCATAAAACAGGGAAGCTGTTTGTCATCAAAGTTTACACAAATAGTTGAGAAAGCATACTAGAAAGGTAGGGCTGCTGATGGTGACCTGGTGGTTTCTCTATCTTGGAAAAAGCCAAACCTTATTCTAAACTGCAAACTAGAAATTCTTTCATTCCCCTCATCCTGGCTGGCAAGGAAATGATTGCACTAATGAAATAGATTAGCAATCAGATGAAAGCAAGGCAAAAAAAAAAAAACTCTCTTGTCTACTTCCACTGAATAGAGACCTGTCAATCTGGCTCAGAGTGGTACAACTCTCATTGTAAGGTATCCCGCAGCCTTCAGAGAGGTTGGCCAACACATCTGGACTATCTATACAATCAGCCCTCAGTATCTGTGATGGAATCCGTTCTGGATACCCCTGCAGGTACCAAAATCTGTGGATGCTCAAGGCCCATTGTCTTCAGTGGTGGCGTGACCACACAGCTGCACCACCACTGGGGACAATGGCACTTTGCCACCCCAACTATCCAAAGCTTGCCTCATCACTCTCACTGCAGTGGGTGGCTGGGGGCTGCCTTCTATTCCCACTACCACATTGTCCTCTTCTTCTCTCCTAGCTGCTGCTGCTGCTGCTTCCTCTTCCCTCCTTCTCCTCCTTCTCTTCCTCTTCCTTCCACCACCATTGCCACTGCTGCCACTACTCCCTACTCCCTCTTCCTCTTCCTTCTTCCTCCTCCTCCTCCTCCTCTCCGCTGCTGCCACCTCTGCCTCTTCCCCCTCCTTCTCTTCTCCACCACCACCTTCACCTCTTCCACCTCTTCCTCTTCTTTCTCGTCCTCATCCTCCTCTGTTGCCCCCCCATGTGGGCTTGCCATCTGCGGATGCTGGAATCTGCGGATGGCAAGTCTGCAGATACAGAGGGCCTACTGTACTTGATTGGCTTTTTGTCTGGTGTATGCAGCTGCATTGTCTCTGTATGCCTAGACTACTTAAGAGCATTATTAGTACCTTAATGGCATGTTTACCTCTGCCCTTGATACACAAAGAGAATCTTTTTTCTATCTGACCTGCCCCTTCTCTTAGATCCATTGCTGTCTCTCAGAACTGTTTTCTCCTCTCTCTGAGGCCAGCTTATGTGTTCCAGTCTGCAGTCATCACCTTCATGTCAGAGGGCGAGAAAATCCATGTCTGTATTTTATCTCCAGCTCCCTTAGATTGGTTAGGGGAAGAGTTTTTAGCTTCCATGCTGTCTTTCCCCTGTTTTATTTTGAGAAACAATATGTATTAAGTACAGACTGTTCTGTTGATTTCTGCTGCTTTTTTCTGTCTTTTTAATAAAGAAATAATTGTTTTTGCTGCAAAATCAGCTTGTCCTTCTACCTCATTTTTACTTGGTGTCACTTTGGTTAATTGTCCATTTTTAAAACCTTCAACCTGTAAGGTCCTACAAAGAGTGAATGGCTGTAAGAGCTTTTCCCTCTAACTAGTAAAAACAATGCATCGATCTTAATGTACAGCAGTGTCCAGGAGTGCATTTACACAGCTAAAACTAGTAAGCTAGCTAAGCCCATTTGTTGAGATGTCAGATCTGGCTATGGTGATAAATTCCTTGATTATATCCTATTTGGACTACTGTAGCACACTCTATGTGGAGGTGCCTTTGGAAACTGTTTGGAAACTTCAGTGTGTCCAAAATACTGCAGACAGAATGCTAATCAGAGCCAGTTATAGGGGGCATATAACTACCTTGTAAAAATATCTTCATTGACTACCAGTTCATTTCCTGATATAGTTCAAAGTGCTGGTCATGACTATAAAGTCCTATATGGCTTAAGTGCAGACTATCTGAAAAACAGTATACCCCAATATGAACCTGACAGAATTCCAAGATTTACATGGGAAGGCTTTCTCTTTGTCCAGGCACCATCCACAGTTTACTTCATGAGGACACAAGAGAGAGCCTTCTCAGTGGCTGCTCCCACCCTCTGGAACAAGAGGCTAGGCTAGCTCCCTCCTTACTTTCCTTTCATTGGCAGGCAAATAACTTTTTGTTCAAGTAGGCTTTTAATGTATAGGTAGGGGAGCTTTTTCATTAGAATGCTTTATCTTTCTTTTAAAACTTTGTGTTTTAAAAATAATGTTATATTTTATGTGATTATTTTAATGGTTTTTAAATTTTTTGGTTCTGATTTTTAGTGACTTTTTCTTGGAGCTGTCTTGGGTCCCACTTGGGGAGAACAACAGCACACAGATAAAGTAAATACGGTAACATTAAATAAATAAATAATAAATAAATAAAATTCTGATTTAGGAGATTATCACTTGGGTTTTTAAATCAGTTTACCTCTGACTTAATCCTAACTTGAGTGGCATCCTGATTTTATCAGACATTTTTTTCTGCTGAAGTTGCTACCTGAACACAGCTTGGGTCCATCCCCACTTCCAGAGCCACTCCTCACAGCCATTTCCTTAAGCCAAAAATCTCCTGGATCCAAAAAGAGCTGCAAAGAGCACTCCTGGAAGAAGGGATGCACTCCGGCTGTATTAAGGCAGCAAATTTGGTGGCAAAAAAGTCTGATAATATCAGGATGCCACCCGAATTAAGATTAAGCTGGACAGAAGTAAACTGATTAAAAAAGCCAAGTGATAATCTCCTTATGCTGACCCCAAGGAGGATCCTATCTCAGGTTTTTTCTGGCCAGATTTCTTCAGAGAGGTGTTGCTATTGCCTTTTTGCAGAGGTGAGAATGTGTAACTTGCCCAGGATCACCCAATGAGTTTCCATGGGCCAGCAAGGATTCAAACTCTCTTCTGGGAATTAAACTTGGGTCTCTTGGAATCCTAGTCCAGTACTCAAACTACTACACTACACTTAGGGGGGTTGCAGACTGCCAGAAATAGTGCAAATTGAGTCCACTTTTAGGGGTTAGGGTTAGTGCTAAGGAATCATGGGAACTGTATTTTATTGTGGCACCAGAGCTCTCTGACAGAGAAGGTTCAATGTTTCAGAAAAAAAAAAAAAAACAATTCCCATGATTTGCATTAGCACTAACCCTAACCCTAAAAGTGGACTCAATTTGCACTATTTCTGGCAGTCTGCAACCCCCCTTAATCTCTTAGGGTTAGTCTTCACCATTAAAGTACTTCTCATTCCAGCTGAATATAATGCAGTCTGACCACACACGATTTGCCGGCTTTCAGGCTTTTTGTGGGGGTGCATGAAAACTAAGTAAAAAAAGGGTTTATGTTTTTTACAGGAGTATCTGCTAAAATCCACTGAAATTGCATAGATTTGATAGCTGCATATTTTTAGCAGAGGGCAGGTGAATAGATGCAAATAGATGCAAATTTGCATAGGAAAGTGAAGAAATTATCCTTTGATGCAGATGTGTGAAAATCTGCAGCAATGCACATAATACATTTATGTGTAGACTAGCCCTTAGATAGCAGATTGTTGTTGCTGTGTGCCTTCAAGTCATTTCCAGCTTATGCTCACCCTAATGTGAACCTATCATGGGGTTTTCTTGGCACATTTCTTCAGAGGGAGTCTGCCATTGTCATCCTATGAGGCTGAGAGAGTGTGATTTGTCCAAGGTCACCCTATATGGGTGAGCTGGGATTCAAACTCTGGTCTCCAGATTCATAGTCCAAGATTTAGATCCCTATTCAATCAACATCAAAAGGTTTTTTTGAGGATAAATTAAAGATTTAAGGTACCTTCGTCTGAGGCCAGAAATGTGGAGATGAGAAGCAAGAACATCTGTACAGAAAGCATAAAGAAAGCATTCAGTACTTGAAATGTGTAAAGAATGCTATTCTATTTATTCCATTAATGTATCCTTCCCTGGTTGAATTGATAAAAAGAAGTATTTTGGAAGTGTCATTCTGCCACTAAGTGGTGCTATTTACAGTACAGTATCTTCATGAGGCTTACTATTTGGAGAGCTTTGTCAGAGCGATTAGACCTATGCAGGTTCTAACTGCATTAACCCCTGTGAGAAAAGTAAGAGAAATCAAGAAATATAGATCAAAACAGATAACAAGGAAGCAATGATCAGGTAGGCAGCTCAAAAACTCAAATAATTTCAGAATAGTTTCAAATTTATGCCAAAGCTCAGACAAACTACTTTTTGGGATGCTCATTTCCAATTTTTGCAAATTGCATGGTCAGTAAGGGGTTCTGGAAATTGTAATTCAAAGAGTACTTTTCCCAAGCTCTGTCTTTTACATTGCAGAAAGTGATGCATTTCAAATTGTTTTCTAGGAACTTGTGGAGTTCTTTGGTGGTACAAATTAAACAGCAATCTAATTAGTTTTGTTTCAAATGTGGATATCGGTGTGAACCCAGATTTAATGAATATTCACTATTTTTTCCCATCTTCCATGTAAAAGAATGTGTCAGCATGTTGATACACTCTGTTGAATAATTGTCAATGACTTTGACACTTCTCTGTAAAAGACCAAATAACCACAATTTGTTTGGCTCTCAGAGTTCCAGCACCACAGTTGTATAGCATAAAGATATACCCAGGCAGTTACATGGCATTTGTGTTTTTCTGTCTTTATTGTGAATGACAACATTGCACAATCAATCATTTTTCTGCCACTGCATTTGCTTATCACTCCATTGCACAACAGGGAACATATAATGACAATCAAAAGGCCATGTTCAGGCAGTCTCTGCCATCCCAGTAGACTAAGTAGAAAACTGAAAGTGTTGGCAAATGGTTAAGTACTGGCCATATATACACAATCCCAATTATAGCTGTTATGTTTGCAAAACTCTATTTGAACAACCATCAATTGAATCTTACTATTGTGCCAAAGCTGAAAAAGAACAACTATATCTGTAAGGAAACTTATACATGTGAATGGTGGCAGCAGTGTTTCGATTTGTGCAAAATTCATATTTTGCATTCAAGTTTTTTTTTTAGCCAAAAAGGTTCTTCTCTCTTTCTCCCCCCCCCCCCCCCCCCCCCCCCCCCGCTTAAAAATGGAGAAAGGATACTTTTGAAACATTTTGTTCCTGGCTATGAGAATGAAATAAGCCAATGTCTGCATCCCTCATTGGACAATTATTGCAAATCTTTATACCAAATTTTGTCTGATTCAATATGAACACAAGTAGCACAGCTATTTACAATCCATGTGCTTTCTCCTGTAAAGATCTATGTTTTTTTTTTTTAAAAAAAGTCTTATTTGATTTTTTAAAAATAAACATACAGGGAAAAGGGGGGAAGGGGGAAATAAATAAGAAAAATAAAATGGGATGAAATGTGTAGAATGTCAAAGTAGGCTAGACATTTACATGAATATAATCTGTTTCCAAAAATAAGTTTTTATTCAAGTGGATGTTATAAATTCACTCACATGTGTTTCTTCTTTTTTTCTTTTTTTAAAAACTTTTTATTAGAGATATTTAACTACATTAAAGATATACAAACAAAACCATTAATACAAAGAAACAGAAGAGAAAGCAAAGTATTAAAAGAACAAACAAAAGAGAGAGTAAAAAAATAAACAAAGTATCAAAGAAACAGATATTTACAATGGCTTCTGGCTTTCTTCATAGTGGTTATAATCCTCAGTACTTAAGTTTCATCTCTCCAACGACACAAAAACTTCTATATAAACTTCTATTACTTAACCAAAACTACTAATTATGAAACTCCACAGTTAACATGCTGTTTCCATTTTTCTGCAAAAAAAAAAAAAAAGAGGCTCCCAAGCTTTCAAAAACACCACTGAAGATTTTTCCCTAATAAGAACTGATAACTTGTCCATCTCTGTTAGTTCAGACATTTTTAACAACCAGTCTTCTTTGGATGGAATGCCAGTATTTTTCAATATCTGTACCTAAAACAATCTTGCTGCTATAATCATATATCACAGTAGTCTTCCACAGCATTAAGATCTTTTGAATGACAGATAATGAATGTTTGTCTTTCCAGTCCCCAAATATGAGTCTTTTTATAGCAGTAAAACTATGTAGGATCCAACCATATTGGATCGGTGATTTAAGTGATGTGGGTAGTCCCTTTACTGGTATGTCCTGTTGTTTGCCTTCAAGTCATTTCTGACTATGGCAACCCTAAGGTGAACCTATCACAGTGTTTTCTTGGCAAGGTTTTCTTCATATGAAGTTCAACATTGCCTTCTCCTGAGGCTGAGAATTGTCACTTGCCCATGGTCACCCAGTGAGTTTCCATGGCTACATGGGGATTCAAACCACAGTCTCCCAGAGTCTTAGGAGATTATTGCATTAATAAATAAAGTGACTTACTTCTTCCAAATTAGGGACAAATACTGGATGCAGCCATGTATTATCACATGGATTTTGCCACCATTGCTGCCTCCTGACTGCATCCATACAAAAACCTGGCTAAAATCCACCATCAGCTGGCTGATTTGCAAAGCAGGGAAGCTCCTGAATGTGAAAAGTAGCCAGTTGAGGGAGATTCTAGCCAGGTGTTTGCATGGATGTGGCAACGGTGGCAAAGTCCATGTGATAATAACCGGCTGCATCCAGTATTCATCTCTAATTCAGAAAAGGTAAGTTGCCTTATTAATTAATGTGATAATCTCCATAGTCCAGCACTCAAACCACTATACCATGCTGATATAGACCACAGCTATTATGTGCATAGTTGCCCTGGCCAATTTGTCACCTGCAAGGCATGTTTCTGTAGATGAGCTTCTCTGTACTTAGCTAAGCTTACCTCAAATTAATGTGCCAAGTTGTGTCTGTACCTGGAGATGCTTGCAATATCCATAGTGCTACATACTTTGATTGCATCCTGTTTGAAATGACTGTAACTTAATTCATGAGTCTGCCTCTGGAAGCTGTTTGGAAACTTGAGTGTGTCCAAAATGCTGCAATCAGACTGCTGATTGCAAATGGTCACAAGAAGCATATAACTCTCACTGTTGCAATAGCTTAACTAGGAAGAATTTCTGGGCAGAATTGAAAGTGCTGGTTATGACTTATAGAGCCTTTTATGGCTTGGGTCCAAACTACCTGAAGCACTACATTTTCCTAATATGAGCTTGCCTAATTTCTGTGTTTCTCTTGGTCATAAGCACAAACACATTGGATAAGAAAATATGAGAGGGACTTGTTACTGATTGCAACCAGATTGTTGACTCCATTGCACAGGAAACTAATAAGCTTATCGCACCAGTACCTGTAACATTCCCATAGAGTCCCTGGAACATAACGATATGGGAACAGGTGTTACCATATTAGACTATTGATAATGTGATAGTAACGTTATGAGAACACATATTATTGCACTGCATTTAGCGTTGTGCCGGTACTGGCACTAAAGTAGTTCCTCAATTGGTCCTTATTGGCACATGCTCACTGTTGCGAAAACCCCTTTATCTGCATTGGAAAGAATGCTACCAAGAGGTTTAGGTAGCGAGCATTCATTGTTTTTTCTCATAAACATGACACAATTCAATCTACCAAAAAAAAAAAAAAAAAAAATTAAATTACCTGTGGCACCTTCCTTGTGTCAGCACCGGAAGAATTGAGTTGAGTTTGTGCATGTTCTAGAACAGGAGGGGAGGAGGCTGTCTTAGCCAATCATAACATGAGGACAGATTGAGATCAGGTAGGATTATCGCACACACATCATATGGAATGTTCTGTAAGTGTTCTTGCTGGCTGAGGATGCATTTTTACAGTTCTCCTGCTGGAATGGGCTAGGGACTGTCAGAGCACAGAATGGGAACTCGATGAAGATCATATTATGAGATAAAATATGTTCTGTTCTGTTCTCATCATGTACTCATTATGTTAGGAGAACACAGTGTGATAAGCTTATAAGCTGCCCTCCTTTCTGTTCTCCATCCATAAGCAAGTGAAGACATTTTTATTTAGACAGAGTTTGGCTGGTTGTTGTGGAAGGGTCTTTTAGTGATAGGTGTTGTACTTTTACTCTTTTTGTTATATTTCAGATACTTTATAACTGTTTCATATTAGTGCTATTTTTATAAGGTTAGCTGATTTAATGTTTTTTAAAGCTCTTTTTAGTTTAACCAACAACCTGCCATCAGAACTATACTCAAAGCTGTTTCTATTACATTGACATAGCCTTCAAGAACCTAAGTTTACGTGGGTTCATGACTGAACAAAGGAAATATTTTCTCATAATTGGTGCAATTAGGTTATGAGATGTGATGATAACTATTAGCTTAGGAACCTTTCGAAATGGTTTTAATGTCATTCTAAGATGATACATCTATCTAAGTCTGTCAGTCTTTGACAGGCAACCCAACTATAGCAATGTTTCCTATATTCAGAACAAATATGGAAAACCATAATAAATAATAAAAGGACACAATAATTTTGGGCAGCCTTCCTTAATCTTACACTCTCCATGTGCTGAACTACAGCCATCCTCATCACCAGTCTCATGCCCATTGCCAGCCAGAATGGTGTAGAGGAAACTCACCAGAAGACTATTCTGTATCAAGTAGTTATAATGCAACATTGTTCTTTCATGTCTGCATCTTGTTGACAGCCTGAAATTTAGACTCCCTGTAAGGAGTGTTACATTTCTTGGCTTAATTCTTCACCTCAAATTGAACCAGGATGGGACAATCTTGAAATTAGGGAGGATTTCACAGCTATCTGTATTGGCTACTTGCCATTCACTAATGCTTATGTCTGGGTGGTAAGGAAATTGGCAAGAAAACTGGGTGGCAAGGACCTTGGTAGCTCCCAAGATATAGCCATTCCAGCAGGTTAATTAGGCTGATGGTGAAAATGTCACAAAACACTCCATGCTCTTAGGTATGTAAGACTCCAAGAATTTCCCAGACTGAAATTCAGCACAGTCTCTGGGCCATAGAGATGCTGTGTGTTGGCCATCAATTTGTCAGTCTCCAGTGTCATTCACTTGGAATTTCCAGCAACTAAATGAGGTAAGCTCATCCTACTTTGAAAATTTTGCTCTGTTTCTTTGTATTGTTTTCCACAGGCAGTTAATAATCTTTGATTTCTCATCCAGAGATACACTTATTGCCTCTGAGGGCCTTTACAGACTGCCAGAAACTGTGCAGCTCGAAGCCACTTTAACTGTCCTGGCTCAGTGCTAAGAAATCATGGGAACTGTAATTTATTGTGGCACCAGAGCTCTCTGACAGAGAAGGCTCAATATCCCAGAAAAAACTATAATTCCCATGATTCCCTAGCACTGAGCCAGAACAGTTAAAGTGACCTCAAGCTGCACTATTTCTGGCAGTCTGTAAAGGCCCTGAGTCCTCTGAAGAACCTTTGCCTCTTGCTAAGACCAATGGTTGTTCTGGCTGGGGGTGATGGAAATTGCAGTTCACTAGAAAAGACAGGAATGCTTGGTAAGGATGAAGGCAGCAGGACAAGAGGAAGACCACATTACAAGTGGATAGAATAAATCAAGGAATCCATAGCCTTGAATTTGCAAGATCTGAGAAGTGTTGTTGATAAAAGAGTCATTTTGAGATCTCTCAGTTGTCTTAATGACAATTAAGACAATTGTCTTAATGACAAAACTAGGCTGTCTCAGACCTCCCAGAGGACCTTTTCTGCGACCGCTCCTAGACTATGGAATGGCCTGCCGGATGAGATCTGTCTAATTACCACTCTTGCTGCTTTTAAGAAAGCAGTAAAGATGGATCTCTTCCGGCAGGCCTTCCCGGAATAACTCTCAGCCTAGGGATGGGTCCCTGACTTGTAAATCTGACTCCTTATATTATTGTCGTTATGTTTTTAATATTGTATTTTAATTGGTCATTTGTTTAATTCTGTTTTAAGGGGATGGGAGGGTGGGACTATGGGATGATGGAATGTTTTTAACTTTGTTCTATTTTAATATTGTTGTACCCCACCCCAATTGCTGCGCAGAGGGGCGGGTTATAAATAAAAATTTATTATTATTATTAATTAACAATAATACCTAAAACTGTTGTGGCTGTTTGCCATCAGGCCATTTCTGACTTATGGCACCTCTAAGGCATATCTATCATGGGGTTTTCTTGGCAAGATTTGTTGCCATTGCCTCCCTCTGCAGCTAAAAGAGTGTGATTTGCTCAAGATAACCCACAGGCTTTCCGTGACTGACTGGGGATTTCATAGAATCATAGAATCATAGAATCATAGAATCATAGAGTTG
>CM034706.1:259781985-259804110 GCA_020142125.1 Phrynosoma platyrhinos | reverse complement strand
TTTTGGCTGTCCATGGGATTCTCAGCACTCTTCTCCAGCACCACATATAAAATGAATTGATTTTCTTCTTATCATCTTTTTTAACTGTCCAGCTCTCACATCCATACATGGATATGAACGATGGCTAGATAGTTCAACCTAGACAATGAAGAAATAGAAATAGTAAAAATTCCCACACCTGGGATCAAACATTGGGGGGTTGCAGACTGCCAGAAATAGTGCAAATTGAGTCCACTTTTAGGGTTAGGGTTAGGGTTAGGGAATCATGGAAACTGTAGTTTATTGTGGCACCAGAGCTCTCTGACACAGAAGGCTCAGTGTCTCAGAAAAAAAAAACCACAATTCCCATGATTCCCTAGCACTAACCCTAATCCTGAAAATGGACTTAATTTGCACTATTTCTGGCAATCTGCAACTCCTCATTGATGGAAATGGGGACTGCAGCCAGGAAATCAGAAGAAGACTGAGGAGAGTGGCTATGAAAGAACTAGAAAAGATTCTAAAATGCAAAGATCTACAATACCTATCATAATTGAGTGTATGGGAGGGTATCATAAAGTTTTAATTAGCACCTTTTAAAAAATGGACAGAAAGTTTGTTTTAATTTGTAATTGTTCATTTATCTCTGTGTGGTCACCATCAAGATTTACACATTTCCCCAGTGTTTCTTGACCTTCCAAATACTGTTATTGTAGAAGTCTGCAGATTAAGTCTTAATCCACTCCTCCACTTCATGAATGACATCATTTGTGTTGTCAAATCGGTGAACCTGCAATGGATTTTTCATTTCTGAGGACAAGAAAAAGTCACCTGATGATGACGACACTGACAAAATTTCATCCATATACCATAATAACTTCTGGGTGATAATTATTACTTTTGATACCTCCTCATACTTCCCCATCTTACACTTTAGTCACTTCTGGAACAGCCTGTAACAAAAATAAAGGACACAATGAGCTGATTTTCTCAGCATCATGCACTTAGGAACCAATGATGACACTGACAAAATTTCACCAACATACTACATAATAACGTCTGGGTGATCATTATTACTTTACGATATCCCCTCATAGACAAGAGTTTGAGATGCTCCCTTGTAGTTGTAGCTCCAATGTAGTATGTTATATCAGATCATAACATTCAGGAAGAACATGAAGATTTTGCCACAGACAATCCTTCCCAGAATGCCCTGGGAGTGATCTGTCATCCCAGAATGCCCTGGGAATGATCTGTCATTCCATCCTACGAGAAAGGTGAGATATACATCCAATAAATAAATAAATAAATAAATAAACCTAATGTCTCCCAAGACATTCCAGTAACACCAGCTAGTGAAAAGCTGCAGGGGGAGATTATCCTTCTGTTAATGATAGTCAGTGGGATTTTGGGGGGAAAAACCAAGGCAAAGGGGATAACAGAAAAACCCTGTCTACTGGGTTAAATAATGTAAGTTGCATATCCCAATTTACATATTCCATTCTGGTGACGTGCCCATCTACCTAGAGAAAATAGTAGAAAACCAGCCCCTGTTTTCACAGAGGGAGGATACCTTCTGTAAACTGCCAAAGAAGTCCAGTTTTGTTACCTTCACCCTAGCTCAGATGAATTGTTTGATTACAACAGCCAGCAGCCCAGGTCTGCATAGCCACTGGAGATGAATGCTGGGAGTTGCAATCCAACAATATTCAGAAGGCTGTCCTTTGCTTTTTCACAGTCTTCCTAACCTGAATGTCTGTATTTTAGGTTCTTGCTTATGAGCCCCCTGAAAGACAGCCAATTCATCAGTCCCACCACCCTCAAAAGTATGCTTAAAATCCCATTTTTTATTATTAAAAAAAACTTTTTTAAAAGAGCAAACAGTTGAATATCTAGCAGCACTTGAAAAATGTCACCTTTCTATTTTCCACTTTTACTGTCATGCCAAGATCCCTTCATTCAGGTGGTCTCTTCTCAGTCAAGTGAGTGGCTGTACAGGGTTTTTTAATCCATGCATGTACTCCCTTTTTATTGTTTTGCTATCAATACTACTCATAAATATGTTTGTTGTGATTAAACTATTCTGTATTTTTAAGTTTTTGAAAGAAAAGCATGATATACATTAAATGAATAAATATTAGCATCATAGAATCATATAATTGGAAGTGCTCACAAGGGCCATCTAATCCAATCCCCTAACATAAACTATAGCTAAAGCACTCTTGAGAGAAGGCCATCCAACCTTTGTTTGAAGGTCTTCAATGGGGAAGAGTGCACCACCCTTCCAGACAACCTGTTCCACTGTCAGACATTTCTTGCCATCAAGAGGTTCTTCCTAATGTCCAGGTGGAATCTCTTGTCATTTGAATCCATTGGTTCAAATCCCAGTTTCCTGAGAAGCAGAAGAGCAAGTCCACTTCCTCATTTACATAACATCGCTTTAGATATGTCACTATGGATATCATCATGTCAACTTTCAGGCTTCATCAACATACCCAGCTCCCTAAGCCCTTTCTCACAGGGCTTGGTTTTCAGACCTTTAACCATCTTTGTTGACTAAGTATCTACTCCCTCTTTTTTTGTGTTCTTTCAAATGCTCCCTCAAAATTTGCTTCCCACAACATCACCCCCCTCCTTCCCCTGGTCTATGCAATGTAATTGTGGAGCATTAATAAGTATCAATGGCTCAAGCCCTGATTTTTTAAAATAAAAAATTACTGGTAAAAGGTCATATGTCTTTATGCAATAGGAAAGCTGAAAAAATCCTCAAGTTTGTCTAGCCAAATTCAGGGAGTTCCTATACCCCAGAACAAATTACTGTCTTGGCTCTACCTCAACCCTTCTGGTAGTCACGTAGACTGCAAAAAGAATTTCCATGATTTTTTATATAGATGCTGAACAAAGAACCAGCCAGATTAATCCAGGACTTATCTACAAATCAAACACCCTTAAAAAGGTATCATTTTTTCATTTACTTGGCTGACATTGCCTGCCTGCTTGATGCTAATATCGCTTGACATCTCTTTCAATCAATCATTTGAAAGAACAATTGTTTCCCTCAGACTCTACAGTAAACACCATTTATTATCTTTCCAAACCTTCCCAAGTTGTAGATACTAACCATCCAATTCAGATAATGTTTCATATCCTTTGGCTCTTACAAGTGGGTAATGTACAATTGTATAAAGCATAGAAAAGAGATATTCAACAAGATATTTCATGAATAGATGGGACAGAAAGTTTCTGTGGGCAGAACACTATTCCATCCTTCCTTTGATTTCCCATAGAACTCATGTCTTGTGTTCACCACTTCTAGCATGGTGATTTAATGGCCAGTGGAGAGTGAATTCAATACAGCCTCAGCAGAGCAAGACAGTTTTATTCAGATAACTAAGTTGTTTACAGTTTAATGTTGTTGTCAGGACTGAAGCATTTTAAGGTACCAAGTATATTAAAACACATAGCAATTCAAACAGTTTTCATGGGCTTAAACCCCATTGGTCAAGAAACCAAAATACCCCCTTTCCCAGGACTACCCCTCCTTGTTCTAGGCATTCTCATGAAATTGATCTTGATAACTCAGAGTTTGCTTTTCATCTCCACACATCTGCTCATTATCTGACACCATGAATGATAAACAATCCATCCACCTAACATCACAAGTTGTATAGAGTATCCCATCATCCAGTATTAGAAAGAATATCAAAATATATAGCTAGCAAGCATGGCAGGAATTATGATCCTAGTTATGCCCCTATAGCTGGATGCTTCCCTATCACTCTCACTCTTCACCAGCCACTAAATGGCCCTGTTGTCCTCCTCCCCAAACAGGTGAATTTCAAGGGAGTAGGGCTCATTCCCAAGGAAGGCATTGAATGTCTCTCTCTGCAACAACCAAAAAGGAGACATATGTTCAGTTTACTCTGGTATATGTCACTAACAATATACCACCATAGTCTTTCTCCCTCTTGTTTCAGAACATTCCTTCTGATTTTGAAATGTGTGCATCTGTGTATTTACACAACATTCTGCAAGGCCTAATAACCAGTTTCTGTGACTCAAACTGAGAAAAATCAAGAGACAGAGAAAAAAAGATGTGTTACCATGCAACAATGTAACATTAACTTCTTATGAAGGAACACTTTTGCCTGAAAGTAGATTTATTGGAAATATTTTGTGCACAGTATGATATAGTACATTATTTTGTTGAGCAATTTGTGTGTGTATGTTTAATAAGAAGAAAACAATAATTTGAAAACAGAACATATCTTTAATTAAATTTCTATCAAGAAAGGGTAGCGAAATTGTATCTCAAAATTGATGATGATGATGATGATGATGATGATGATATCAAGTAGACTGGGTGCTGGGAAACCCATTCAATAAAAACAAAAAATAGAAACATATCAAAATAAAAATAAAAATTACTACTAGATTGAAACATACTTCTACAGAAAATCAGCATGGATGTGAGAATCATAGAACCATAGAGTTGGAAGCAACCACAAGGGCCAATCCCCTGTCATGTAGGAATACAGAATCAATGCACCCCAACAGATAGCCAAACAGCCTCTGTTTAAAACCCTCCAAAGAAGAAGACTCTACTGCACCCCAACAGCTTCTACTGACAGGAAGTGCTTCTTAATGTTGAGGTGGAATAGCTTTTCCTGTAGTTTGACTCCATTGCTCTGGGTCCTATTCTCTGAAGCTGCAGAAAACAAGAATGTTCCATCTTCAGTATGACATCCCTTTAAATATTTAAATAGAGCTATCATATCACCTCTTAACCTTCTCTTCTCTAGTCTAAATATACCCAGCTCCCTAATGAGTTTATCACATGGGGAGCCCCGTGCAGAAACAGTACTTTAAAGTGAAAAAAAAAAACCCCACAAAAGCAGAAGCAATTTATCAATGGGATTTTTCTGTGTGATAAACTCCAGTGCTGTTAAAAGGAGGTTAATCTGAACAGAAATTAGACAAAAACTGCTTCTTTCTACTTTCAGGATCTTCCAAAAGTAAAAAGAAGCAGTTTTTGTCTAATTTCCTTTCGGATTAACCTCCTTTTAACAGCGACGTTGTCTGAAAAAACACCCGCTTTTGCAGGTTTTGTTTAATTTAAAGCCCCGTTTCCACACGGGATTTCCCACGTGTGAAAAACTCCTAAGTCTCTCCTCATAAGCCATGGTTTCTCAACCTTTCACCATTTTAGTTTCCCTCCCTGGACCTTGTCAAAGGCCTTACTGAAATCGATATGCTATATCCACAGCATTCCCTTTATCTAATAAACTGGTAATTTTATCAGAAAAAGAGATCAGATTAGTCTGGCATGACTTGTTTCTCTGGAACCCATATTGACTTTTTGTGATTATGGCATTCTCTTCTAAATGTTCACAGACTCTTTATTTAATTATCTGCTCTAGAATCTTTCCTGTTATTGCTGTCAGACTGGACGATAATTGTTGAGATCCTCTTTTTTCCCCCCTTTGACGATGGGGACATCGTTTGCCCTCCTCCAGTCAGCTGGGACTTCTCTTGTTCTCCAGAAGTTCTCAACGATTCTTGCCAATGGCTTTGAGATTGGTTCTTTCAATACCCTGGGAAGTAGTTCATCTGGTCCTGGAGACTTAAATACATTTAGATTAACCAGGTATTCCTGTACTACCTCTTTATTCATTCTATGCTGCATTTCCCCTATGGTATCCTCTGCTCCATTCTCTTCAGGCTGAGCATTCTTTTCCTTTTCTGAGAAGACTTAGACAAAGAAGGTATTGAGTAGTTCTGTCTTTTCTCTGTTCCACTAGCATTTTGCCATATTCTCCACACAATGGACCTACTGTAGTTTTTTGTGGAGTTTTCGGGGCTGTGTGACCATGTTCTAGAAGAGTTTCTTTCTGACATTTTGCCAGCATCTGTGGTTGGCCAGCCACAGATGCTGGCAAAACGTCAGAAAGAAATTCTTCTAGAACATGGCCACACAGCCCGAAAAACCCACAAAAAACTATGGATGCTGGCCATGAAAGCCTACGACTTCACAATGGATCTACCATTTCCTCCTCCTTCCTTTTGGTATAGTTATATAGATAGCTACTGGCTGCTAGCTGCTTCCTCAGGCAAATCTCTGACTCACTTCCTTTAAGGAAAAGCCCCACTTCCCTGAGACCAGGTGCTCAGGACCTGGGTCTACACCCAATAGAACAGCCCCTGGACTGTGGAACTCCCTCCACAAAGAGATCAGAATGGCCCTTCCTTGTTGTCCTTGTCCTTGTCCAGCAGGTTAAAACTTTCTTATGAGGCAAGCAGGCTTTTAAAACAGATTGTTTTTAAAGGACCAGTTTGGAGTGTTGTATTGTTTTAAGTGTTTTAAATAGGTTTTTTTTAAAAAAATCTTTTAAATTGTATTTTTGTTCTTGTAATAAACAGTTTATTTCAATACTATAACAATTTAATTCTGCTTTAATTTATCACTTATTTATGTTTTAAATTGTATTGTTCTTTTAATGTTGTGAGTTGATCTGGGTCCCAGTTCTGGGAAAAGAGTGAGATACAAATGAATATAATAATAGAGTGCTAATAAGCACACAGTCACACCCACTCAGCTCTCACACAATCAGTCTTGACCCAACAGACAAAAGGTCACAAACTACCCTAGAACAATAGAAATTACTGGACACACAAGCAAGCTGCCACTAGGCTCAAAAGAACCAAACAGTCTTACCCCAACCGACCCTTACCCTTGACCCAACCAACTCTCCCAAAAGACTCTCTGAGATCAGAGAGTAAGGGGGCATACAGATTGCCCCTAAAGGGTGGCTCCATGCCACCACTGGGAGCACTGGATCGGGGCCACAGAAACCTCATGTCACAGTGCTGATCTGGCAGTTTGCTGCTCCAAAAAGAGCTAGCAAATGCCGCTCCTTTTTGGAGGGGCAAAAAGGTGCCCTTACTGTTGCTGCTGTGGCTCTTCTGTGCTCCTTTGGCACAGTGTATCTAACCACTGCACCAAGGGAGTGCCCTGACACCACGTGCCATGCAGTGGAGTGCGTGGTGTGACAGTGGTATCAAGGCGGAGGTGGGGTGTCTGGCTGGCATGTGGTCGCCCCACCCCAACTCCATCCCCAGGTTGGCCCTTTTATCTGGTCTGTACAGGCCCTTAGTTGCTGATAGCTCCTCCCCCAATCAGGTCAGTGGCTGAGGAGAAGCCCTGGCCCCGCATACCATGTGCTCAGGAAGAGCACAGGGCCAAAAGTAGACAAAAGCCCCCAATGATCTCCTTAGGGAAACAGTGAAAAAGTAAAGGAGAACCCTCAAACACAGCTCCCAACTCACCTTCTGCTCTGAGAGTGAATTCAGAAAACCTATCTGAGGGCCGATGCAGACTGATGCAGCTCTTGGCTGCCCCTGGGAGTGACAGATCGGGGCCATGGCAATCACACACCATGGCCCCAATCCTCCTTTTTGATGCCCCCCAAAGAGCAGACAAATGCTGCTCCTTTTGGGGGAGGCAAAAAAAATGCCCTTAGAACCGCCACCATGGCTCTTTTGTGCCCTTTAGGTGCAGCATGTCTGTTCTCTGTGGTAAGAGGGCACCCTGATGCTGTGTGCATGCAGACAGGTGTGCAGCATTGGGATGGGGTCAGGGCAGAGTTGGGGCGGCCAGCATGTGGTTGCCTTGCCCCACCTCCACCCCCAGGTTGTCCCTTTAGGCCAGTCTGAATACCTCCTGAATGTTTTTGCCTGCTTGGCGAAAGAATAATAGAAAACTAGCCTGAGATGGAGAGCCTGAGAGAAGTCACTGGGCAGACCTTCTCTTGTGTTGTTACCAAATTCAGGTCTCATGGTCACAGAACAATGGGAAGGACCTGCCTGACACTCTTCAAGCCAGGACAGATCATATCAAAGAACATGGTCTTTCAAGCATCCTGGCCTCACATTAGGATGGAGTGAGAAACTGTTTCCTTTCCTTTCATTCAAAGACATAGCTGTGTTAGTGCTTGCAATGTCAGTATGCAAAGGGATCTTACAGCACTTTTGACACTGAGTGAAAGCTGTTGTAGTATAAACTTTCATAGACTTGGTCTGCTTCCTCAGATGCATGGAGTGAAGAGATGTATTCAGACTGTATGAATAGCCATAGAAATGCAAAATTTGTGGGTATAATGATAAGATGACAAGTTCAGTTTTAACACTGGTCATTGAAGGACATAGGTAGTAGGAAATATGTTGCGTAAGGCCAGGGTGGGTGGATGAACACATGAATGGTGGAGGGAGTGTTGGAGTGTGGTGTCTGCAGGCTGGGAGCTGGAAGGAGGTACAATAATCTGGCCAAGAGCATCCTCATTAGGCTGGAGTGTCAATTAGTGTTATAATATGTATAGTGTGTGAGAAAATGGATTCTCAACTTTGACACTTGTGCTAATCTCCATAGAGGCATTTGGTGCTCCATCAGAAAAGAACCAATTTAGTAATCTTAGCTTTTGAAAGTAACATATTTGAAGGAATTTTTAGCAGTCTGCTGGTCTGAAGAGAAATCATGTTGTGTTAGATTTTACTAACAGGGAATTATAATGGGATGACTTGAACAATATGCATTTATTTATTCATCACTGTTACTTGGTTTACACAACTATTTTGTATATGGAAAATACTGCATTTGAAAGTGATCTGCTTTTTTGGAACCTTCAGAACATACTTTCTAATTAAAATGCATTAATTGGGGGGCACTTTTGTTATTACGTACAAAAACCTTTTCCCACAAAAAAACCTTTTATAGTAACCAATGCCAAACCCTTCTGCCACTCCCAATTTTTGCCTCTGCTTCTTCCCAAATGGTCTCACTATGCAGTTGCTCTACACAGAGCCAGCTATCATAGGCAATTTTCCAGGTCATCCTGGCTGCTATGCCCAGCTCTGAGTCCCCCTCAGGGCCAAGTCTTTAAGAAGCTGCTGGCACTATAGATCTGTAAAAAGCATTATCACCTCGCTTGAGTAGCAGTGGTCTTCCCAGGATGGAGTGGGAGCAGTATATTCATTATTACCCAAGGTGTTTGCCTGATAGAACCTAATGGGATAGATGGCTTTGTTCTATTGGAGCAAAATTTGTAAAGGCCTGAGGCATTTGTTAGGTAGCTTCAATGGTTGGTCAAGGAGCCAAGCAACCTCCTTCCTCTTGCTAATTCTCCCCCACAAATGCAAATCAAGAACAGAGGGTTGGGAAGAGCAAAATGTGCAGTTCTCTGCCAAGTCCCCAGTGCTTCATTTTTTTCTTTTTTGTGAAGCCAGCTTAGTTTCTGGGAACCCTGGATATGTATAATATGCCAATTCACTATCTTAATTGGGTCTTTCACTTGGAGGGAAAATGTAATACCTATTTTACAAATTCAGCAAGGTGAGCAAGATTTAGTGTTTTGTTTAGCTCTGTAGCATAACACAGTAAAGCACCATCCATCTTTAGCACACAAAGTGCAATATTCACCACCTCCTTGAATAGGAATTCATGACCTTCCTTATATATTAGGTTTTAGGAGTTCTCAAGCATCACTGTACTTTGTCACAATAAAACCGCTGTCTTCCTCATAGAAAAGTCAGCTTTTCAGTAGATGTGACAGCCAGTGTGCTCATCAAGTTTGTCTTATTCTGCTTCTGGAAAGTAGCTTTCTCTGTAAACTTTACTGAAATGATGCCAATTTCATCAGACATCCATCCACGTATTCTACTATTGGAATAACAGCACTGCACAAAGAAGTGTTAAAACAATGGCTGCAATGGCTGAATAACTGGTGAATCTGTGACAATAGGAGGATACTCTGTGCATGCTCAAAAGCACTGTCTTCTCACGCAGCACGTTACAGCATTGCAAAACACACAGGCCCCAATGTGTTTGTATGTGTAGCCAGACACAAAATCATGGCTGGAGGGGAACCATTAAAGATCAGATGTTCCAATAGTTTAAATTATGAAAAATAGGTGTTTTAAAATTGTTTGCTTTTCTTTAAAAAATTGGCAGTTAGATGTCCTTGCTAATCTATAGCAAATTATCCAGAAATCTGCCAGTAGATCTCAAAGCTATGTTTGGCCCACTCTTCCTGTAACAGAGGATCTGCCACCACAGAATCCAGGTTTTCTCCTACCACTGTGCCTTCTCCAGCAATTTCAAGTTTTATGGGTTCTCTTCCAGTGGCAGATCTTCCCCCTTCAGAAGTTTGGCACCAAGGGAGCTCCTGTGAAATTTGGAGCAGCTAAGACAGGAGACTATATGGGATGCAGTGGCTCAAGTGGTTAAGACGCTGACTCTGTTGATTGCAAGATTGGCAGGTTGGCAGTTAAAGGCCTGGGTGCTGCATGATGGGGTGAGCTCCTGTCACTAGTCCTAGCTTCTGCCAATCTATCAGTTCAAAAGCATGCAAAGGCAAATAGATAAATAGGTACCATGTTGGTGGGAAGGTAAACATCATTCTGTGCAATCATGCTGGCCACATGATCACAGAATAGTCTCTGACAATGCTGGCTCTTTGGCTTAGTAACAGAGATGAGCACTATGGTCGGACATGACTTGACAACCTTCTCAACATGGAATACCTTTACCTTTACCTTTTAAGACAGGAGTGGGGATAAAATCACAAGTGGATTTGCTCTCCTCTGGCAATGGGATGGCAAGAGTGAGGACCCCAATCTTTCTCCCCTAACAGATCACCAAAAGCACCAGAACACTCAATGTAAAAATAATCTGGCAAAAAGAGGACCAAAATCATGGGGGGGTGGGTGGGTGGGTGGGTGGGAAAGCTTCAAGGTGTAAAACTTTAGCAGTTTGGCTTTCCTTGTCCCCCACTATTTTCCCCAAACCTAACCCCCCAATTGCAAAAATCAGCCACATATCATCCAGTTCCAAGAACCAGAATTTCACATCTGGTTTTGCCAAGAATTGTTGTGCAGCCAGAGAGTTAGAGTCTTGTTGGATCCCATCTTGGGAGAACAAGAAATGAAAATAAATAAATAGAGCCTGACAGATAAAACATGTGGTGGTTCCTATCATTAAACCAAACTTTCTCAGCCAATTTAAAATGTAGCATGTCTGATGCTGCTGTAAAGAAAACCGGTGCACCATTCTGCTATTAAACTTTTTAGGACGGTGTTCTTGTGCTTGGCACTCTAGATCATAAGTGTTGGATTTCAGAGTGGGCAAAGTGGAGGAAATGATTTACAGAGTTCTGTGCATTGGTGTGCGAGTGGTGATATTTATGGGTGTGAAGGGCTGACAGGGAGGCGAGGACAGGACTGGAAGTTAGTTGCATAGATTAATGGCATGGATCATTAAAGCAGAGCAGGCAGCAGTGTTAATAATCAGCTAATAAAACATGCACATACTCCTTCTCTGTCTTGTACACACTCCACTGAAGGCTAGGAACCAATCCTACCACATATAGAGAAGAATACTAATTGCCTCATATATTGTGGAAAATGTCAGTCTGGCCAGTAAAGTTGTGTTGCTACCATGCTCTCCACCTGTACTTTAGAAAACTTTGCTATATCATGCTTTTGCTTTTTGGCTGGACTGTATGTTTACCTCCTCAAGTGGTGCCATGATGAAAGAAGCCTCCATGTGCCTGTAGTGGCTGCTGCTCTTCAAAGCTAATCCTAGCTAGAGATGAGATGAAATTCAACAGTAGATTCAACAGTAGCATTGTCACACTGCTTAGTAATTGTTTCGAGGAAATGCATACTCACCTGGAGCATTCACACCTTTGTAGATCTTACAGGATATTTCACAGAAATAGTGTGCATGTTTTAAAAAATGTGAATGGCTGAAGTATACAATGAATGGATAAAATGCACCAAATTTAACAAAACATAAACTTTAGACCATTGGAAGCCACCGTGGAAGCACATTCAACTTAAGGGAAATATATTAAAAATTGACTGAATTTCAAGAAATGAGAAAAGACTTGAATTCTATTCATGGTCCAAATTAGAGTAAACCTACCAAATCAATGGAAAACTCACAAATGTTGATTCAGTATTCAACAATTGATTTAATGTGTCTACTTTGGTTGGGACTGTCAATAGGATTCAAGCTAAAGTCTCACAACCAGATGCAAAATAAAGATGGGCAGAAAATGCAGATGAGGTTTGGAGAAATTGAATGAAAATGTGACTGAGAGATTTTCACATTACACCTGGCTGTTTTTCATTGATATGCTGCATCATCATCATCATCATTATCACTTACTCACTGAGGAGTAACACCTAAGTTCCACTCCAACTACGGTAGGTTTCCATGTTTCATTGAGGGTGAAGGTGATGATGATTTGGCAATGTACTATCCTGTTGTGAGGAAGAGTAAATGGCAGCCTTATTGTTTGAAGCAAAGGGTTCATTGTATGCATTCAGTCCTATTGGTGTTTTCCTTTAGTATAAGCTGACACAGCCTAGGGCATAAGATGACTATCCCAATAAGAACTCAGCCTATGTTTTCTTTTGTATCGCAATTATCTCTGTGAGGAATTCCTTACTTGTCCAATGAACCTCCAATCTACTATATGTAATGTCACCTCAGAGCTTTACATTTTGGGACAACAACTCTTAGCCAAGGATACATTGAGTGAGATACTGGAAGATGTGGTCTTAAAAGTAAATTTTCCAAGTTCATTTCATCTCATTTTATCACCACAATAATGTTTGTGCTGAGATGAGAGTTGGTGATTTGAACTGAGGACCAGTACTCTCCAGTACTCTCTTCATTGCACCATACTGGCTTCATTCAACAAACATGCCACTTTTCTCCTCAGTTTTCATGTTTTACCAATAAGAGTATGTGACAATTCCCATACTTATGATGGGCCCTGAAGGAAAGAGGTAGTGGCATTCTGCAGGTTAACCTCTACATTTCCTGGTGAGGTGAAATTTAAACAAGGACCTTCAACTCATAATTAATGCTCTATTGAACTAGGTCTGTAGATGGAAGGAGTCCAGATGAACTCTGTGTGATGCTGCTGAGGTCATGCCCACTCATCATGTCTACCTTGCTCCCCTTCTTCTCCTTCTCCTTCTCTTTTTGATCTTCATCCTCTTCTTCCCTCATCTTTCTCTTATCCTCCCCACACCAAGGAACAAAGAGTGGCATATGGGGTTCTCCCTCTGCCCCAGTATTTTATCCTTACAACAACCCTATGTGGTAAGAGATAATGACTGGGTAAAATCACACAATGGGTTCCATGGCTAAGTTGGACTTTCAGCCTGGATCTCTGCGGTCCTTGCACAGAACTTTAGATATTGTATTGAATAATACTGGGAAGGAAGACCAAGGCACCTTTTTCCCAGCAAGCCTTTGGGATAATTTCACTACTCTATTATGACATTTGCTTGCTGGTTTTCACTATAGTTGGATTTTATTTTATCTCTGTTCTGTTTTAATTTTAAAAATGTTTTGAATGGTTATGAGCCACCTTGAATACTTTCATCGAAAGGGATACTATAAAAGTATAAATATTGTTACTGCTGCTACTACTACTACTAGAACTACAATGATGATCACTACAACTACTACTATAGGAGGTGGTGGGCTTTCTTTTGGCAGAGGTATTTATGCAAAATCTGGACAATCATCTGTCAGGAATGCTGTAGTTGTCACCTTCAGTGCAGATTCATACATCCATCCATGAACTAGTAGAGGTGTTCAGATTCACACTGGTTAGAAACTATGAGCTGTTTGAAGCATACACAGCCTTGTGCAGAAGGAGTTGATGAGATATTCTATGAAAAAATGAATCTCCTGGGTCTCTGTCTTTGAGGGATTAGAGTTGCTTAATCTTTAAAAATGGTACTGCTGGCCAGAGACAGATTTCAGGTAATTAAAATTGATCAGTCCCTTAAAAAAAAGCAAATTCTAACATAACACCCTTGTGTCTCTTTAGTATCCTTTCCAAATTTCAAGTGTCTAGGTTTCATGATGCTGTAGTTATATTGGACACAGATACACACAGAGAGATTTTCAGTAACATAGATTTACTTGATTTCTATCTAGTCATTCACCCTGAAAATAAACCTCAAGCTAGCTGTGTTTGCACAGAGCAGAGGAAAGGACTTCCAAGATCATATTGCAAGATCTCTTCCAACTCTCTCCTCCTCCTCCTCCTTCTGTTGATCTTCATCTTCTTCCACCATTGCTTAATCACCATCAATAATGACAACAATAACAGAGCCTTGAGTATGTACCTTTAGCAGATAATCCCATTCATCTCTCCTTTGGCCCATCTATCTGACACATGCCTATATACAGTCAGAGATATTTATATGGAATGTGCATGCCCAAATATATTAATATTAGCGTGACTTCCTGAAGACCTCAAGTGAACCCCAGATAATGTGCATTTCTCCTGTCACCAGCAGTGAAGACTGACTCATTGTTTATGGAATATTTTATGTCACAGTCCACAAAATTTGAAGCACTTGAAAAGGAATATGAGGGAAGGAAAAAACCTTCAGTTGTCAAATAAGATGCACTCCTCCATACTTTGGGAGAACACAATATAGTGACTGTTTTTTTGTTTTTGTTGACAAGTCAGCAACAAGATATTCTCTGCTATCCATTGAGGTTAATGGGATTACTCCAGTGTAAAGACCTGGTTAGATAGGCAGCAGAATAAAGTGACAGAAGCCTGAGGTGACAAGAATGGACTGTATAGGTGGATGTGTGTGTGTATGCATGTGGAAGGGAGAAATGCAATGTTCTTTTTAAAATATTTGTTTATTGATTTTTAATGTTAACAATCTAACAGTCAATCAAAATAATTATAATATACATATAAAAATACATTAAAAGAGTGCTTTCAAAAATAAAAATAAATAAAGAAATAAAGGAAAGTGAAAAATAAAGGAAAAGAACATATAATTAAGAAACTATAGGACTCTGACCTCACAATCCTAACTATGATGGAAAAAATAAATGAGGGAAAAAATAATATATTATTCTACCATTACAAATCTGACTGACTAATCCTACCAAATTACTAACAGCTATAATGAGATATTATTATATTTTTAGATTTATCATTATTCAAAAAGTCCATAAATCATTTTCAATCTTTAGAAAAAATATATAAAAAATTTCAATTGGCTTATCCCTAAAAATCAATTGGCTTATCCTTTAAAATCCTTGTTGGGCCATTTGGGCTAACTCAGCTACCTTAACAATCCATTCTTCTGTTGTTGATGTTCTGCTGGTTTCCAAGCTTGAGCAAACAATAATCTTGCTGCTGTTATCATGTACTGACAAAGTAATCCATATTTATTGTCCAATTCTTTATCCGTAATACCCAGGAAAAGCTTTTCTGGTAATGTTACTGGGTCAACTTTTAAAAATATTTGGATTGACATATAGCTTAATAGTTTTTCGCCCTTTTGCAAGTCTACCACATATGAAAAAGAGGAGCCCTCCTTATTTTGACATCCCCAACATTGATTTGAAATTCTTTTGTTCTTTTTTGACAACTTTTTTGGAGTCAGTTATGATCTATACATCATCTCATACAAATGTTCTATTAAATTACTGCACAAAGTAAATTTTGAATCTTTGGACCACCTTTCTCCCCATACATTCATTTGAACATTATGCCTAAGAAGACTGTGAAATATATGGGCCACATGATCATTCAGGACAACCCTTTTACACCAGTGTGAGTTCACCTGAGGCAAATATGTGGTGGGTTACTCCAATGTCACCATGGTGCGTGTGGCATTAATGGAGTTGCTGTAATCCAAAAACTGTGCTGTGGTTAAAAATGGATATGAGTTGTCCCATCAGTGCAAACATGTCCAAAATATTTCATCACACTTAAGGGCAGAAGTTGAGCATAATGATTGAAAGACTAGTTTCAAGGTGCACACAGAGTTTCACTGTGGAGCCCTGGTGGGACAGTGGTTAAATGCCTGTACTACAGCCACTCACTCACAAACCACAAGGTTGTGAATTCAATACCAGCCAGGGACTCAGGGTTGGCTTAGCCTGGTATCCCAGCTTGTTGGGAGCAATTAGCTTACACATTGTAAACCACTTAAGGAGTGCTTAAGTGCACTGATTAATGGCATAGAAATGTACTTGCTATTGCTATTTCTACTTCATCCATCCAACCCCTGGCTTCATCATCCTGGTGATAATGATATCCTACCATTATCTTGGTCACTCAGGTATTGGTTTACTTCCAGGTAAATAAGTGGTTATGGTTAGGTTTACAAAATAGCATGACAGCATAGGATCTAATGAAGATTATAAGAGAAAACACTCACCCAATGGAAAACTCAATTCAAGATAAAGTGTGAAAAATTCCAGATCCTTTGGGTTAGAGATTTAAGAAGCTCAGTGCCATAAAGATCTCTTTACATGGATGGGAGAATAGTCAACAGAGTAGGGGGAGTGTTGCCTACTCTGTTGTATCCCAGAGAACTGTGGTTGAGGGTGGATGAACATCTAGACTCCTAAGTTTTCCCCATAGATTTCTAGAATGAGATTACCAGTTTCATCATGAGTAGAACAGAGACATGTGTAGTCAAAGATGCTAGAGGTGCTTATATTTCTGTTAAGCATAGGTGAAATGTGACATAAGGCTTCTCTGTATCTTTGTAACTTTCCGTGCTGTGCCTGAATGGAGGTTGCCCCTCATGTATATGTGATGTCTTTCTAGTGTGATATAGATGAGTTGGCTTGAGAAGGCTTTCTGCCTTTAGATGATGGATCCCTCCCAGAATCTGAGAAGCTGGTGGCTGAAGCCACTGAGGTACTCTATGCTCAGCAAGACTTGATAAACACTGAAGAGACACCCCATGTTTTAAGTTCAGAAGAGAGAATGAGCAGCTTCATAGGAGTCAATATCTTTGAAATAAGAAACATGGACAAATCAAGCAGCTGACATCCAGAATCAACCATCTATAAATTTCCCAGCACTTGTTGCTTATAGCTTTCAGTATCTTTGACTGGCAATGTTCTCTGTGTTTTGTTTTTTCTTAGGATCCTTGAACTCTACACTGGCTGCATTTAATGAATTCTTGTCTTACCCTGTTTGCCTTTGATTACCTGAATGACTAGCTTCATGAAATGACTTTTGAATCAGCTGAGAGCTTGCCACTGGACCTTCCTTCATCTTTCATGTTTCATTGTTTCTTTAACAATCACTATGTTCCTTGGCAATAGCCATTTTAGCTAGTTCTGATATAACTAAACAGAGAGCCATGGAGAGGTAGATTTCAGTCTAGGAAATACTAGGAAACACTGACACGGGGCATGGGAATGAAGAGTCCTTGATAATGCCTGTAGTTCTCTGGGAATACTTCAGAATGGGAAAAATGTTATGTAGATCTCCAAAATAAAATTAGTTTGCACAGGAGCAAAACCTGAGCTCCCAGGGGAAAGGGTTCCTGTAACTTTAATAATTGTGTAGAAAAGAGAATTTCAGTAGGTATTGCTAATCATACAACCAAGTAAGAAGCAATACCTGCTGAAATATCTTCTTCTAAACAATCATTCAAATCTCTAGTCAACAGAGGTGGCCCTATAATAAGGCAAAATGAAGCAGCTGCCTTATGCATGAGAATATACATACAGGGATGCAGTGGCTCAAGTGGTTAAGATGCTGATTCTGTTGATTGCAAGAATCAACAGTTCGAGGCCCAGGTGCTGCATGATGGGGTAAGCTCCTGTCACTAGTCCCAGCTTCTGCCAACCTAGCAGTTCAAAAGCATGCAAATGCAAATAGATAAATAGGTACCACTTCAGTGGGAAGGTAAACAGCATTCTGTGCAATCATGCTGGCTACATGATCATAGAGTAGTCTCTGACAACGCTGGCTCTTCAGCTTAGTAACGGAGATGAGCACCGCCCCCTATGGTTGGAAACGACTTGACAACCTTGTCAACTGGGAATACCTTTACCTTAATTCATATTAAAGATAAAGGAGCCCTTTCCAATTTTCATTTTGTTAACCCTGTTGACAAAGGGCTGGTTGTAGTGAAGCATGACAATTCATTAAGGGCTGTGTTAGCCAATGCACAACATTCAGTGATAAACACTTGCTTTCCCTTGCACTTTGCCATTTTGGGCTTCAGAGTAGAGAGTAGGTTGTTACATGGTTTGAATATGTTCCAACTTTTTGTACACAGGAGGTAAAAGTATTAAGGGAAAGGATAAATAAACTGTTCTGCTACACATGCTGTTTTTGTATATGCAAGATGTTTATAGATGAAGGAGTACCGAATGTGTAATATTTCACACTCAGTCTCAAATGATAAATCCAGAAACAATTTTACGACTTGACTCTACTAAATGTGTAAAACTGAACTTTATTCCTTTATTTATTTGTTTCTTTATTGCAGTCACTATCCTGTGCATTTGGAGGCCACGGGGAGGGTAACAACATCTTAGAAATACGAAAAGCAAACAGTGCTGATATGAACAACAGTGAAAAATGTTAGCTAAAGAAAACAAACAACATTTAATCTGATTCTAATTATCACATTTGCAAAAGATGAAAAAAACCAGCCCTAACTTTAGGATTGAGAGATGACATTAATAAATGAGTCTGTAAGGCCTGAGCAAGGCAGTTGATTAGGGTCTCTCATTCATAGAATTGCTATAAGTTGAAGTTAATTGGCATAGGATTTCCATAAGTTGAAGTCAACGTGATGGTAAATATTGTCAGGATTCTGGTAGATGCTGCCATAAAAGTGGGTTACTGTTGTTAACTGTTTCTTTGGATATATTATTATATATTAGTTGGTTATGCTATTGTTTATACATGTCTTTTAGAATAGCTGGATCTGACTACAAATATGTTTGCAGTAATGCAAACTAATATAACAAGAATGAGGGGCATGGTGATGAAGCTGATGGAATTGGTAGTCTATGTATACAAGGATAAATAATTGTCTTGCTGAGTAAGGAAAAGATGTTTGGGGAAGGATACTGGTACTGATATTCATCAAGGCCAGTTTCTGAGAAGCCTGTAAGAGAAGTTTGTGAGGGGACACGAGGTGAGTGCCCCCTCACATTAAAGACAGGAATGTTTTGGTTTATGAGTGAATGAGAGAAAAACCTGGGAACCTATAGGGCAGGTTCATTACTTACTATATGCTTACAACTGGGGATTGTAGTAGTTCTGTCTACAGAGGTCATGCTGTTAACCTCTTTGGTTACTGAAGTAAAGTTTTGCTGTTAAAATACAGAAGAGTGGTTTATTGAATCAAAGAGAGTGGGCAGATCCTCCCTGCTTTATTTCACAACAACCCTACAAGGTAGGTCAGGCTGAGAGAGAATGTCTGCTCCAAGGTCATGCAATGAGTCTCACAGGACAGCAAGGATATGAACATGAATTTCCATTTCTTAACTTATATGGGCATTCAGTTCAGGATCTTAATACTCTAAGCAGGCACCACTCCTTCCTTCCCTCCCTTTCTCTGGCAAAGAAAGAGAAAGTGCTGAATGGGGATCGATTGGAGAATGCAAGCCCAATCCTCCCAGAGACAATCAATCCATTTTGACCAACAGGAGATGGCAAATTTGGAAGTCACTCATTCTCTTGAGCATATCTTCCTGAAGCCTCAGCAGCTGCTCACTACTGATCGTCCCTAGTCCTTTCCTATAGGAAGTCCTAGTGTTTGACAATGACAGTTTATGTGAAGTTATTTAGTTATTTGTTTATTTAGTATTGTTTAAATTCTGCTTCTCAGCCAAAACACCTCCTAGAATGGCTAGCCTAAGATCAATAACATACAAGACTATTCCTGCTTAAGATTTTAGAGGGCCTGGAATCTTCTTGGTTTCTTAAACATACATAAGTTCCTCTAAGGAAATGGCTGGAATTTTTGTCTGATGCAGGACATCTGAATTTAGTTCAAACTTGCAGAAGTGGAGTTGTGTGTGTGTTATTGTCCATGTGGGTGCACATTCAGTTCTGCATTTGAATCATATATTTGGTTATTCATACAGTTGCACATTGGATTGTGCATTTAGTTGTGTAATGTTGCAACACAAGGGGTGGGTAACAAAAATCAAGATTTAACTCCACGTGTAGAGATTTATACTATTCAGCTCCAATAGCCAATATAAAAATCAAAAGGAGAAGGGAATGAGGAGGGAAGAGAAAAACAAGCATAGTAGTTGCTGGGGTTCAACAACAGAAGAGAGCTATTGCTCTCATATGGAAAACTCAGGTAAGAAACACTATGTTGGATAAGTCAGAGCTTCAGTTTGATCAAGTTTGATCATCTAATATTTTGGTTTTGAAATATGAACTTTCCAGGCAATAGAACAGAACCATATGTGGCATGGCTTAATAAACTGAACAGCAAATGTTCTAATGGAACTCCTGCTGTGAGGAAGCAATTTTTGATGGCAGCCACACCTCCCACATAAAATGATGTGCAAATTAGTTTATAGTTCTAACCTCTAGTAGAAAAGAGGAGTGCTACTAAGGGTTGCATGGTTTAATTGGTAGATTGAATAGTTAAAGCTTTACTTGATTAAACAGGAGGAATGAATTTGATTAAGTAGGGAGGGCTATCCTACTTCCTGATGTATGAGGCTGTTAGCTATGATAGGAATGAATAAGGAGGAGGAGTTTTTTCTTTGAATAATAATAATAATAATAATAATAATAATAAATTTCTTTCAAGGGCCTTGATCCAATGTCACACAGAAACACAGCAGAACTTTCTTCCCATCAAATTTGCTCTTTTCCACTACAGGATGACTCCCAAAACCTTTGGAACAGATTTTTTGGGGTACAAAGAGGCTATAGTGAAGAAGGAAGCTTGCCTTCCCCAAAGTGTTGATGGAAACAGTTTCATCAGTAGAGATCCCCCATTAGATTTATTCCATTATCCCTATGAAGGCATCTACATCGAAGCTTTGCTACAATTGCAAATATGTAGCATGAATTAAATACTTAATTGGTTGACAGACGACTTCAAAAGTCTTTAATTGGATGCCATCCCCAGTGCTAATTATTGTCAAAAAGTTTGAAAGCAGAAGCCCAGTCTCCCTCACTCTTTGTGATGTGTTGGAATACAAAAACCACATTCAAGGCATGTTGCTATGGAGATAGTGATCCATTTTGGGGACTGAACATTTCTGAAAAGTTAAGCCCTCTTCCACTAAACAGTACTAAGACTTTTCATGTGGGCTTCTGTGTTTTACAAGGAGCTGGTTACAGATCTGACAGGTACAGTAATGTGAAAACAGAATACTAAATACATAATCTCAATTTACTCTCATAGTAAAATACCATAATTTCCCAAGAAAATCTAGTCCTACACACTGTTGTGGCTGGTGGCTTTCATGTGGCCACTGGTGGGATAGTAGACCACACTGGCTTTTACCCTGAACTTTAAAGGACTCATCCAAGGCTCCTTAAAGGAGCCATCCAAGATAAAGTGACCCTTATCTCTAAAAGAGGATCAATACCTTGGATAGTTCCTTTCACACTGAGTGCCTTAATAATAATAAGAATAAGAATAAGAATAAAATAAATTTTATTTATATACCACCCTGTGGCAAGCCAATCCGGGTGGTGTACAACAGTAAAATACATACAGCTTAAAACAGTATAATTCCCTCCTCCCCCCCTTAAAAAGTTATTAAATCACATCTCAATTCAAACAATTTACAATTAAAACAATAACAAATTAAAAATGACAAATACAAACCAACAAACCCCTGCAAGTTCAAGTTCTGAAAGGGGACTATAAAACATTCCTAAGAAGGGAGAGGTCCTAAGGTCCCGAGGCTGGGTGATTTATAGTCTGGAAAGGCCTGCCGGAAGAGATCCATCTTAACAGACTTTTTAAAGCTGTCCAAAGATGTTAATTGATGGAACTCAGCTGGCAGGCCATTCCAGAGCCTGGGGACGACAACAGAAAAAGCCCTCTGGGAGGTCGCTGCAAGCCTAGATTTTTGGGGCTGCAGCAGGTTCCTCCCAGAGGACCGGAGGGCGCAGGGAGGATTGTTTGGGAAGAGGCGGTCTCTGAGATAGCTTAGACCCAAGCCATTTAGGGCTTTAAAGGTGATAACCAACACCTTGTACTGGCCCAGAAACCAATCGGCAGCCAGTGGAGGGCTCTCAAAACCGGGGTGATGTGGTCCCTCCTAGATGTTCCCGACAAAAG
>CM034706.1:259745929-259762782 GCA_020142125.1 Phrynosoma platyrhinos | reverse complement strand
TATTCCTGGATTTATTCTTATTTCACTTTATTATCGCTTTGTGGCCTGTATGTGATAAGGTCCTTAGAGTTGCCATAAGTCAGACATGACTTGAAGGCACATAACAACAACAACAAAGTGTGCCTTATTAAGTGAAAAATAATTGGGGAACCCTCTTGGTTGATTCAAATTTGACTTTTCCTGTTTGAGGAGGGTTGTTTCACCTCAACCTTTCAGCAAATGAGCTGATCACTCTTTTATATATATATATATATATTTATATAAAAAAGAAAATCACATAGCTTCTGGAGGATGCAGGAATTTCCAACCCAAATTCTGACAGTTGCAAAGACCCCTTTGCCAACAATCCATTCTGAAATCATAAAATGAAAATCAGAGGGCTGACATTGTGTCTGCCAAGAACCTGGAAGAAGTAATTAGTTGACAACGAGCCTCCATTGTTAGCGCCGCTAATTTAATTTTTAAAAAGTTCACTCTGCATCATAAAAGGGGAAAAAAAGCCCCGACTGCTGGATCTTCTCCTTCTGAGCAGTAAATATAAAAGAGCTATTAACTTCAGTGTTTTATTGAGGAAGAGCTCTGTGTATGATAGGAAGGGGAGAAACTGATTATACAGGCATGGACCAAACCAACTGGAAAATAATTATAGGAATTTATCTTTTGTTCTTAGATGCAATAATGGGCAACACAAATAAAGACTTTGTGAGTTATTTTTCCTTGCTAGTCATAGCCTAGAATGATCAAACTATTTTTTCCCCATTTTTAAATTTTTAAATGGAAGACTTTTTCTTCCCCCACCCTTTTCCCTACCAGTGTCTCTTTATAGGAGACAATCATTAGGAACTATTGAAAGCATCCATAGTATAAAGTGATTGCTCTCATATATATATAGCTTGTGCTTTCCCTTTCAAATCCTTTCTTCCCAAGGGGATTGCACATGTAGCAAAGCATTGTTTTGCTTCCAAATAGGAGGAGGAGGGAATGAAGGATGGGGGAGGGCAGCTGGAAAGGGAAGATGTGCAAATACATTTTTCTATTACACAGCTGACAGCGCCTTGGGAAAACAAGACTAAGAAATGTGCAACCTTGAGGAATGTGTATATGTTGCTAGGGACAGTTTCAATGTGAACCTTATGATTGTCTATACAAAGTCCTTAATCATTCAGCTACACTGGGCAAGGGAAACCCTTGGAAACTTTGAAGAAACCAGCCTTTATGGTCTGGGGCATGCTACATTATTAGTCTTCCAACAATATGTACCTGTGCTGAAATTCTCATCAAAATCTAAAATGCAAAGGATGGCAGCAAATGTCCATTGGCTAGGCAAATATTTGGGGATATTTTGCTCATCAGCATTGGAATTTAGCATCCAGTGATCCCCCACCCACCCCCCACCCCCGGGAGCAATCAACAATTGAGATATATGACATGGATAACATTCAGCCTTTGACAATAGACAACAGCTGATATTCTGTGGCAATTATTATTGATAAGTCTCTTCCTTGCAATAGCATTCTGCCAATGCTGCTCTAACTCAGTTCCATCAGAAAATTTCCAATATTTTATTTGCCATCATAACTCAATAATACTCATTTAATATCCAGCAATTTTTGGGAGTCTATTTCCGATCCATGCATCAAATGGAAGAATGGACTGTCTTTCATACCTATTTGAGAATCCACATTAAGGATCCCCACCCACCTGCCAAAAAACCTTCATGGCTTTAGAGCACTTCCAAAGATTGCACAGAATGATAAGAATGGGAAGGGACTGCAAGAGCTATTTAATCTGACCCCCTGCTATGCAGGAACATAAAACTAAACCACTCCTGAGATAGAGGGGGGTTGCAGACTGCCAGAAATAGTGCAAATTGAGTTCACTTTTAGGGTTAGGGTTAGTGCTAGGGAATCATGGGAATTGTATTTTTTTCTGAGACATTGAGCCTTCTCTGTCAGAGAGCTCTGGTGCCACAATAAACTATAGTTCCCATGATTCCCTAATCCTAACCCTAATCCTAGAAGTGGACTCAATTTGCACTATTTCTGGCAGTCTGCAACCCCTAAGAGTTAACCAACCACTGTTTAAAGACCTTCAAAGAAGGACAGCCCAGCACTCTCTGTGGTAGTCTTCCACTATCCACTGTCAAACAGCTTCTACACTCAAAGAGTTCATTCTAATGGTTAGATAGAATCTTTTCTAATTTTGTCAGAAGTGCACCATGGCATACGGGTCTTGAACACTGTTTGGCCTGATTTGGTGTGAATTAAAGCCTTCTCTGGCATACCTCTTTACATTTCAATGCAGGAATGATGAGGTTGTGAGGTGAAACTGAACAGGACCAGGAGTGGGCAGATTGAAAGCATTTAGACTGGGCATGACCTGCAGTCTGCATTCAACCCCTGGACCCATTTTCTGCCTTTCAAGGTTCCCAATTCCCAAAGAAAGTTTTAAAATTATCATTCCAAAATCATACAGAATCCCTCCATGCCAAAACTCATAGAAGTACCCCAACCAACATCCACCAAACTCTGCAATATGCCCAGATGCCTCTGTTTCCTTTTGGGCTCCCTGTCAAAAGGGAACAAGAAGTGATGGGGTTGGGATGGGGTCTACAGGAGTGTGGTGGAGCTTTACACTTTGCCAGTGTGATCTAGGATCCCATACTTTTGTGGTGCCTAGAATGTCTGAGAATGTCAAAACCTGACTTTTGGATCCACTAATGTTTAGGATCCACTAATGATGCCCACTCCATATAGTAACTACAAACCAGTTGAAAAGGTTCTCAGCAAATGATATTGTCACATTTTAACAAGGACAGAAAATATTATTCATAAGATGTGCACAGTCCATCAAAGTTTTTCCAGTCCCCCCACCAGAATATGTTTTAAAACATACTACCAATTCTCTGTGTCTTCTTAGCAGCATTTTTCACCTTTCCCAAATGTTCCACAGTCCGTTCCCTCTTTCACTCTGCTATTTAACAATTTCCTTTGAAATGCAACTCATTACACAAAGCAGAACTAAATAAAAAAAAAATACTCCAGAGAGGGGAACAGATTGCTAGATATAGATTAGATGTGCAGCTTAATCCTTCACAGGCATTAAATATTTACTGTAATCACACCACAGGTGACAGGAAGATGTCTGCATTGTTTAATTAGACTTAATTAAACATAAGAAATAAAATATAATATTAATTCAGGTCTAGTTTCTGAATTGATTATAGGAAGAAGAAAGGAACCCTCTACCCATCTTTTATTGAGAACCTAATGAAATATATTCCTCCATCCATTAAGGGAAAAAAAAACTTGCTTTGGCAGTGCTCAGGATCAATGAGAATAATTGCCCACTATGTTTTTAAAAACTCAGGATTAAAGACTTACAGAACGATTTAACAATGAATCCCAAGTGAACCATTGCCTTATGCCCAGGGCATCCACTTTTATGATTTCTCTGCCTCTAAGTGTGATGTTATTCTGTTTGCCACTTTCACTCTTGGTAATTCATGCATCAGAGATAGGCAACCTGTAGCAAAGGGCCAGTCTACACATAGGTGTGTTTTGTGAATTGCTGCAGATTTTTGCATGTTTGAATTGATGTGTGGAATTGTTGATAGCAGTATTTGGGGAGTGTGGTTCATTCATAGAATCACTATAATTTGGAACTAATTTGATCACAAATAACAACAACAAGATATGCTACATCCACTGCATTCCCTTCATCTACCAAGCTTATAATGCTATCAGAGAGAGAGAGAAGATTAATTTGGTATGTTCTTCTTCTGGGTTTTAGTCTGATTCTAAAGGACCCATAAATCTTGCTGAACGAACCTTCAAGTCCAGACAAAAGCCTGGAGTAGATTTATCCATTTATACAGCCATATTCCCCCCCCCTTTTTTTTTTTTTTTACTGTCAGTGTATATTGGGGTGGGAAACATGTGGTTATATATGGCCCTAAAGCTGCTGTGCAGCTCCTAAGAAACTACATTTCTTGCTTTCAATTGTTTATTAGTTGAATTTTCATACTGGATGCAGAAAAGTGTTGATTCTTACAGTATGTGGGGTGGGGGAGGGGAAGGGTGCAATTCTCTTTAAAAAATTTTTTTACTGTCTGAGACTGGAAATGGGATAAAATGTGTCTTACCTTGATAATATATGCATTCTGTAGGCTTGTAATGCATTTTGGAGACTAAAAAATGTGTATTTTTGAAAAATATGAATTTTTTTTTGAAAGAATTGAAAAATACATAAACCTCTTTTGTCAACAGGAAATGGCATCAAAATGTGTACATTAGTGGAAACATATAGAAACATGCATCAATATCTGTGCAGGAGGGGGAAAAGATCAAAACTCAATATGAAGTGGAAATAGGATCAGAATTCTGGTGGAATTCTGAGAAAGGCACTCAAAATGAATCTGACAAATTTTCATATCTGGGGTCTTGGCCTATCACTGGTGGTCAAGCATGGACAAGAGTGCAACCGATCCTATGCATAGCACCACTTGAGGGAGGCAATGTTACCATCTCTTCTCCTTTCCATTCATTTTAATTAACTTACAAAAAGTTATCACACATACAAATGTTAACACAGGAAGTTTAGAACAAGAAGAATCGAAGAAAATAGAAAATATTTGCAGTAGAAAATTTATTTTTCTTTAATGTGCATAATGTATACAACTGAAACACACACACACACATGATTACATATATGTCTGTATGTGTGTGTACGATTATACTTAGGATGCAGTGACTCAAGTGACTGTTGATTGTAAGATAATCAGGTTGGCAGTTCAAGGCCTGGGTGCTGCATGATGGAGTGAGTTCTTGTCACTAGTCCCAGCTTCTGCCAACCTAGCAGTTCAAAAGCAAGCAAATGCAAGTAAATAAATAGGTACCACTTCAGTGGGAAGGTAAACAGCATTCTGTGCAATCATGCTGGCCATATGATCACAGAGTAGTCTTTGATAATGCTGGCTGTTTGGTTTAGTAACAGAGATGAGCACCACCCCCTATGATCGGACATGACTTGACAACCTTGTCAATGGGAAATACCTTTACCTTTATACTTAGGCCAGAAAAGAACTCTTATTATGTACATATAATGTAATATCATAATTTTTATATCAATAAAATAAAGTGTAAAAGTCTTAATAGATGTATTCAGAGCCAAGGTGATATATTGGTTTGAGAGTTGGACTATGACTCTGGATATCAGGATTCAATTCCTTTCTTGGTCATGGAGACACACTGGTGACCTTGTGTGAGTCACATACTCTCAGCCCCAGAAAGCCCATGATATGTTCACCTTAGGGTTGCCATACGTTGGAAACAACTTGAAGGCACATAAAAAAAAACAACACATGTATATTCCCCCAAAACTATATTCAGTTACTAAAAATCCTACTAAAAAACAATTTTTTAAAAAATCTCATTGAGGGCCTACATTGTGCATGTCATGATGGTCCAAACTTCACAAAACAAGAAATTGGGAAGCTAATGCCTTGATTCCTTGATGAAAACAAATTTCTTACCTAGAAATCTCCCCTTTTTCTACACACAAAAACCATGTTTGTGTATGTGTTTTGAGTCAGTCCTAACCTACAAGTGTTCTTCAAAACCTGCATGGAATACTTCCTTTCTGACTGATCACCTCCTTCAACAAGAACCATTAAGAAGAGAGAAGGTTTTAAGGAATCTCTTACCATGGGAAAAAAAATTATGTGAGGTATTCATTTTTGCTGACAAGAAAGAACAATGAGAAACTCGTTATGATACGTCACAATTTCACAAATTGAACTTGTTTACATCTTATCCTTTCCAACACATTTTTCTTTGCTCATCCAGGACCAAATCTTCATGGCTAGGATGGAGTATCACCATCAACTGCTAACAATTACAAATACTGCCTCTCATGGTTCATTCAGAGAAATGGTTCCCAAATATATAGCTTGGAAATGAAATTTCTATATTCATGGTCCTCTCATGGTACATCTCTTAAAAGGGGTTTATTTGGTTGTTTGTTTGTTTTTTAAATGATTCCTTTTATAATTGTTATGATACTTTTACAAAATTTGCATAGGGATGGTATAATCCCTCTGCATTGTGTTTTATGTTAGCATTGTTTACAAGAAAATGGAACATTTAATGATGAGGCAGACCTAATGTCCTATATAAAGTCAATTGTGTGCAAGCCATTGACTCAAGAATTCCATTCATAATTCATGTTAACACTGCAAGCTGGAGTGGGGAGAGAACCATTTAAAGATGTTGCCTTATGAAGCAGGGATGGTATCCAATGTTATGAATCATTTTCTGAGAGCAGTTTGACACCTGTCTCTTTCAAAAAGTTATGGCTTAGGACTCTGTTTAAATACAGATGAGCATATCTGCCATAGTCAAGATCTATGGAACCTTTTTCTAGTTTAGTACTTATTTTGTAATCATCATCTTTTTTTATTCTCACTAATTGGAAGTCCTGGCAATGGCCCCAGCTCAATAGGAAGCCTTTGCATGGATTTCAGTTACATTGGGTACCTTAAATAAATTTGAAATGTTCTCATTCCCCTGCCCTCTTCCCTCTGTATGTTTGTTGTTGTTGTTGCTGCTGCTGCTGTTGTTATGTGCATTCAAGACATTTCTGACTTATGGCAATTCTAAGGAAACTTATCATGGGGTTTTCTTGGAAAGATTTGTTCAGAGGAGATTTGCCATTGCCTTCCCCTGAAGCTAAGAGCATGTGACTTGCCCAAGGCCACCCAGTGGGTTTCATGGCTGAGTGAGGAATTAAAGCCTGGTCTCCAGAGTTGTAGCTCTATGCCACAGTGACATGTTTACCCAGAAGTAAACTCTGCTATACTCAGTAAGAGATAGTGGTCAAGATCCTACAATTGCATCCAGCTTTGTACACACAGTCCTGGGGCAAGGAAGCTGTTGGCGGAGCAGAAAGTGGGGGCATTGATTTAGACCATGGAGAAGCTACTGGTCTCGGTATGACATAATGTGTGTGCTTTGTGCTTTCATGCCACTTCAACTTATGGTGACCAAGACGGACCTATGATGGGGTTTTCTTGGCAATATTTGTTTTAAGAGGGTTTTACCATTGGTTTCCTTTGAGACTGAGATTCAACTTGCCCAATGGACTTCCATGGTGAGGAGATTTGAAACCTATCCTCCCAGATTTCTAGTCCAACACTCAAATCACTATACCATGCTGGCCCAGTATTTTGTTACTGAGTAACTTCCCAAAAATTAAATGATAAACACTATCTTGGGCCAATCTGGAGACAGGCAAAAACAATTCTATTTAATCCATGGGTGACCAGCTAACCCTATGTTGTAACCCTGGAAGTAGCTGAAGTACTGAGACTCCAGAAAAGGTAGTCTTGTTGCTGATTTTGTAGTTTTAAATAAACTCCCCTACATGTATCTACAACTAGCATTGGGATGGAGTGTGTTTCCTGCTTTTATTGCCATAGTCCAGACCCATTTGATTTAGTTAGAAGGAAGAAATGTCTTCAGATTTATGGCAAGAGAAGATAGTTTTGTGTGTGTGTGTGGGTACATTAGAGTTGGTAAAAATGCATGGGATATTGATCCCATAGGTAATTAGAAGCACAATCTGTTACATAGCTCCTTCAAAAGGAGTCCTCTTGCATTAAATGTACTTTTGCATAAGTGGGTATGGGATATCAGTCAAAGACTTTTACAGTAGACCAAAAGTTCTTTCAGCTCATTGGTAGCTTTACAACTGAGCATCATGAAAGGACAGGTCATCATGATCTGTCTGGGGACTTTCAGAATAATGATCTGAGTAAATAGGTTGGAAATATTGTTTCAACAGATGGACTTTGGGACAGATCCAGCAGGGCTCTTCCGCTTTCTTAGCAGAGTCTACTGTTCAAGTTTCTATTGTGGAAGTGAATATATTGGGAGTGAATATATTTACTTCACTATTCCTTAGGTTCATCTGCTCTATGATATTGATTTAATACACAGACATTTTTCTTCTGCAAACTGACAAGGAACAGCATTCAGTTATGGGGACAAGTATCTGTTCCTTCTCACAGTGTAGAAAATGCATACCAAATGATGATGTAACCACCAAGAGCAGAGTGACTTTTCAGGCCCAGTTTCCTTCCTCAAATGTAAGGGCAAAGCAAACTTGAAATAAAGTGCTGGAAGGAACACAGTGTTCTAAACATATTCACATTGATGGCAAAGATGTTTCCTTTATAGGCATCAAGATTACACATTTCAAGCACACTGAATCAGATAGACACAACAAATCTCTGCATAGTGAAAAAGATGAGACAGAGCTTCATTTCTCTGTGAATATTGGGCTTTTCTTTTCTTTTCTTTTACTCCCCTGTTTTCCCTTGTTGGTTTTCAGTGTGATCTCAGAGAAAAAAATGGCCATCCTTTCTCTGGAGAAGGAAGGAATTCATCAAACAGTGATTTTGTAAAAGGAGTACTATGACTGTAGTTCAAAGAAGAGACTTTCTAATAGCGATCAGGGGACCTTACAAAGATATCTGAAACCTCCCTGGAAATCTTATGCAGAAATCCATGGAACTTTCTTCAGATTTCCTGCAGATGATTTGCTTGGGAAGGACCTTCTGGCTTTACCTCAAATGTTTCTTTCACAGAAATTGGTGGCACGAGTTAAGTGTGTGTTCCCCTGAAGGCACTTTGCAAATGCTATTGAAATGTTCTTCAAGAGATGATATGAAAAATCACAGGATGTCTGTATCTTTAGTTGCTATGCAAAAGAAGAACATTTGTTAAGGGTGTTAAAATGTTCTTTTCCATGTAACTCTTAGCATGGGGTGGGTGGGTGGGAGATCATTTGTGGTCACTGTGAGGCTCTTGGCTCTTAATCTACCACTTTCCCTACAAGATATTAAATTCTGCCTAAATCTCCATTGCGATCATGTGTGAAGATATCTAGCAACTTCACTGATATCACACAGTGAGGGCTTTCCCTGATACTCATCTCTCCCACCAATGTAAGGACCTCCTCCTGTCCCACTGTTGTGGCCACTAAATGTGGGGACCTACTAGATAGCATCAAAGTTCACATGTTAAGTATTATGGACTGGATGCCAACTCTCTCTATTCACTGCTGCCATCACAGATACCATGTATGAACCCTATCTATCTATCTATCTATCTGGTGTTTCTGGAGGCCCAAACCGTATGATAAAACAAAAACAATAGTTAGCCCTCTGTATCCACAGGATCCTCCTCTGCAGATTCAACCAATTGCAGACTGAAAATATTGGGGGAGGGAATCCAGAAAGTTTGAAAAAGCAAAACTTGAATTTGCCACATGGCAAGCACTATGTTGAATCCACACATATAAAGTGATGTCATACCATGCTGTAACCCCCTGCCATTTTACAGATCCTTAATCTCTCTCCAGCACTCATTGTTTGAGCATTGTTCACCTCGTGTCTCATTTGTTTGTGAATACTACACCATTGCATATAAAGGATCTGAGCATCAGGAGATTTGGCAGGCCGACTATATTTTATTAACAGAAGTTTTAAAAAAACAGATTAATAATTTTAATACATTTACAACAATATATTTCACTCTCACTAACAGTGTTCTCTACAAAACCTACTGCCAGAAATAATCCATCTTGAGACCACTTTAACTGTCCTGGCTCAGTGATAGGGAATCATGGGAACTGTAGTTTATTGTGGCACCTGAGCTCTCTCACAGAGAAGGCTCAATGTCTCAGAAAAAACTACAGTTCCCATGATTCCCTAGCACTGAGCCACGACAGTTCAAGTGGTCTCAAGCTGGATTATTTCTGGCAGTCTGTAAAGGCCCTTAAGACTCTTAAACTCTTACCCTCACTCATATACCCCACACCAAAGTCTCAACTCTCAGTTGCCAGCACCAAGATCAATGTGATGTGGGAACTAAAAAAAGCCAATGTGATTCTAGCCTGCATCAATCGAAATATAACATCTAGATCAAGGGTAGGCAACCTTTTTGAGCCAGGGGCTGGGTTGCTGTCCCTCAGACAATTGTGGGACCGAAGCACCAAAAATAAATAAACAAATAAATAAATAAAGATAAAAATATATATTTTTTAAAAATATGCATGCACACTCTCTCAGCCCTAGAAAAGCCATGGCAAAACCTCTGTGGAGATTTTGCCAAGCAAACCCTAAGAACAAGTAATAACAACAATAATCAATATCATCATGGCAGGTGGTGGCGGCGGCAGCAGCGGCAGGACCGGCCTGGGGCCGGTCCAAAGGCCTCGGGGGCCGCATCCAGCCCCCAGGCCTTAGGTTGCCTACCCCTGATCTAGATTAAGGGAAATAATAGTACTTCTCTATTCTGATTTGGTCAGACCTCACCTGGAATACAATATCCAGTTCTGGGTACATCAATTCAAATAGGATGTTGAGAAGCTGGAGTGTGTCTAGAGGAGGGTGACCAAAGTGGTGAAGGGTTTGGAAACTATACCTTAGGACAGGGATAGGCAACCTTTCCTCTTTAAGGGCCATGTTGGCCAATAGTCCCATGTGGGCCAATAGCTCCTGGGATTCTGGGAGATGAAGTCCCTCGGCCCTCAAAGGGGAAAGGTTGCCTACCCCTGCCTTAGGAGTAGAGACTTAGGGATCTGGGTATGTTTAACCTGGAAAAAAGATGGTTAAGAGGTGATATGATAGCCCTATATAAGTATTTGAAGGGGTATCATATTGAGGATGAAGCAAGCTTGTTTTCTGCTGCTCCACATGATAGCACCCAGAGCAAAAGCAAAGTAAATGCAGCTTCATTTATATACCACTTCATACTGCGCTATGCAGTGTCTAAGTGGTTTACAACTGTAAGCTCATTGCCCCCCAACAGCTGGGTACTCATTTTAGCGACCTCGGAAGAATGCAGGCCTGAGTCAAGCCTGAGCCCTGGCTAGTACTGAACTCGCAACTTTGTGGTTTATGAGTGAGTGGCTGCAGTACAGGCATTTAACCACTGCACCACCAGGGCTCCTCCAATGGATGCAAGCTACAGGAAAAGAGATTCCACCTCAATGTTAGGAAGAACTTCTTGACAGTAAGAGCTGTCTGACAGTAGACAGCCTTGGGGTGTTTTGGGGTCTCCTTCTTTGGAAGTTTTTAAAAAGAGGCTGGATGATTATCTGTCAGGGGTTCTTTGATTGTATATTATTGCATGGCAGGGGGTTGGACCTGATGGCACTTGGGGTCTCTTCCAATTCTGTGATTCTATGATTCTATGATCATTTGTCATCAACAAACTTTATTCATATCCCTCACTTGTCACTCTCAACATTCCATTCGCTCACCCCATCCAGCTCTTTACCTTATTACCATAATACTTAAAACTAATACTTAAACAATAGCTAATACTTAAAACAATATTTTCCCATTAAAAGTCCATGATTACATATAGTCGCCCTTCAGTTGCTATTTTGGTCAAATGTTGTGCCTTCACACCATTGTTTTACTTATGATAACCCTAAAGTTAACCTATCATGGGGTTTTCTTTGCAAGAAGCATTCATATCAGATTTTCTGTTGCTGTCCTGTAAGGCTGGGAGAATGTGACCTGCTCAAAGTCATACAGTGGGTTTCCATGACCAAGCAAGGATTTGAACCTTAGCCTCCCAGAGTCCCAATCTAACACTCATATTACTATATCTTGCTGGCTCACTGGTCACTGTGATGTTTAGTTGTGAAATTTAGACCAGGGGTAGGCAACCTTTCCCCTTTAAGGGCCGAGGGACTTCAGCTCCCAGAAGCCTCAGCCATGTTGGCCAATAGTCTCATGTTGGCCAATAGCTCCTGGGATTCTGGGAGCTGAAGTCCCTCAGCCCTTAAAGGGGAAAGGTTGCCTACCCCTGATCTAGACAGTGAATAAAACTGATAGGAATAAAATCAATTCATTTTAAATGTGGTGCTGGAGGAGAGTTATGTGGATACCCTGGACTGCCATAAAGACAAATACACGGATTTAAGAAAATCTAGCCTGAATTCTCCCTAGAAGCCAGCATGACTTAACTGAGACTGTCTTACTCTGGGCATATCATGGGAAAATATGACTCACTAGAAAAGACAATGACACTTGGTAAGGTAGAAGGAAGTAGGCAAAGAGGAAGACCACATTCCAAATGGATAGACTCAGTGAAAGAAGCCATGGCTCTGAGTCTGCAAGAGCAGGGCTTGTGATAATAGGGTGACTTGTGATAATAGGGTGACTTGGAGATGGAGATCTCTCATTCTGTCATCAACACATTTGAAATCCCTCATTTGTAGGGTCACAATAAATCAAAGTTGACTTGATGGCAGTTAACAATAAAAGGCATCAAATATGTTAGTCATAGGCATGGCTATAAAAGGAAAAACAAAAACAAAATGTGTAAAAATGGAGAAGCAGCCAGTGAAATCCAACAAGAGAAACAAAAGACATTTCTGAGGATCTTGAAAAATATAGTCTTTTGTTATTTCAAAAGTCATATGTGTTTTGGTCTGTGGATGTTCTTAAGGCCTTCTTTGGGAGGGGGCACTTAATGTCAAAACTGCAGAAATTTCTCAGGCGAGAACTTTGAACCATTTATTTGGAGAACCAAAAACAAAACAAAAGAATACCTGGAAGATGGGGCAAGGAAAGGCAAGGGATGGAAGGGAGATAACAGGAAGATCTGTCACTTTCCCCCTTTGTTAAATTTGAAAATCTTTAAACCAGGAGGCTTAAATCCAAATGCTAGTCCCAGCTAGAGTAGACCCATTAAATTAGTGGAATTTACCTTAGTTTGAGATCATTCAGCAGCTGATTCAGTGGGTCTACTAGAATTAGGGTTAGCCACAATCCTCTCTTTATTCTGAGAAGTGGTAGTTGATCAGTGTCAATGTGGGGTGGTGAATCCATCTTGGACTTCAGTTTGATCACAGGGGTGGAACAGATGGGCAGGAAAAAGCATCTCAATCCTGCTTTTTCCAAAAGTGGGTTGAAACCTTGCTGCCCAAGGTGGGCCAAATAAGCACGGGCTAACTGTTGGATAATTTTTTTGTTGCATCCCCACCATACATGCACACCATTACACAAACACACCACCTGTGATGAAGTACCTCTCACGTATGCCAATGCCATCCCAATGCATGGCTGCCCCTTTGATTAGCCCCACATTCACATGTGCAATCCTCCATTGATTCAGCTCATAAGTGCATCAGTGTGTGAGTGATACATTGGCAAAGCACAATCATGGAGGCCCCCCTACATGCCCCCTTCACTCCATGCCCCCAATTGGACTACCTGGTTTGTGTATGTCCTCATTACATCCATTTGAATTGCAACACTTTCATTTCTTTGCTTTGCCACAGCCTTGCACTTGTGCCAGAGAGTTTATATGCAGCTGCGAAGATGTGCATTTTCTGCTTCTTTTTGCTCCACTTTTTAGCTTTAGAGCATGGCTTTGGTCCAGTTCCAGCTGCTTTCAAGGCATTGTGTTGTTAACCGCTCTCAAGTAGATCTTGACACATGGTGACCCTATGGATGAGACATCTCCAAGACCCTCTGTCATCCATTGCTCTGCTTAATTCCTGCAACCCCATACCTGTGACTTCCTTAATAGAGTCCATCCATATGGCATGTGGCCTTCCTCTCTTCCTACTTCCCTACACCTTTTCCAGTATTATTGTCTTTTCTAATGAGTCTGTTGGAAGCAATATTCCTTTAACTTGAGATATTTTGTATGGCTGAAGTGACTGAGATTGTTAAGTCACTGCACTTGAAATGATGCAAAGGCTTACAATAGGAATTTCATCATGTTAAGTAGCACCAGATGACAAACCTTAGTTAATATATTCTATATAACTGCACTAAGATCCAATGCATGAGTGGGTTGTTGAAGAGAGTGGGTTGGAGTGGAGTGGACAGGTTGGTGTGTTGGTTGGAGAGTATTGGTGGTTTGTTTGAATACAGCAGAAGTATGTCAGTTGACCACTATATGGATTTGCGTATCTGCTCAAAACTAAAGACCAGGCATTTACCAAATTCAAGGAATGGGTGGCCTTGGTGGAGAGGAAATTTGCCTTCAAAGTAGGAACTTTTATCTCTGACAGAGATGGGGAATTTCTTGGAAATGCCTTCCAGAATTCATTGAGAACAAAGAGCATACAGCATAAGACTACAAATCCCTATAGCTGAGCTGAAAGTGGTCTAGCTGAGCAAAGGGTGGGTTTACTACAATCCATGAAGGACTGTATGCTTGTAGATGCCCAAGCACCTGGGTGAAGCTGTTATGTGTGCAAATCATGTATTAAACAGGGTCTGGAGTTCCAGTGTTAACCAAATACTTTAGTATATGCTGTATATTAGCGAACCTTGCTGAAAGTACTTAAGAGTCTTTGGGCAATATGCCAATGTCTTGATACCCAAGAATTTAAGATGTAAAGGCCAGCCCAAATGGCATAGGTTATGGTTTGTGGGATACACAGGTAATAAGTACTGATTTGCCCTAGAAAATTGACAGGTTGTGTTCTCAAGAAGTGTCAACTTTGAGACACATAGTGGGTGGGATAAGATTCTTTCCAATCAGAAAGTATTTGTTTGCCCACAAATCCTAGAGGAACCAATACCCACAAATGGAGGGGTGGAAATCCCTGATAATGCACAGCAACAGGCAAGCACATCATGACACGCACCTGACACCTCCACACCAGAGATGAAGATCAAAGAGGAAGTAAAAAGTGAAGTCAGTAGTGTAGAAGACACTCAACCTTTCTATTTAATTCCCAGGTTGCATAAGGAAAACAATGATGAACCTGAACTCTTTCTTGTACCAGTTGGAAAAATGTATAATGTTGTATGTAACAATGTAACTTGTGAACCAGAAATGCTAAACTGTACAGTTGAAGGACAAGGAAATGAGAATACTGCTGTAGAACTTGAATATTCTTAGGTGGTAAGAATAATATTGAAAATGTACATGAAAACATTTATGCTAACTTACCAAGGGACTGAAAAGTTGTGAGTCCAGAGGGGTACACAGAGGGCAGAGAATGCCAGATGAGTGTACAGATAAAAAGGCAAGGTTTAGGACTCAGAAAGGAAAGATAGCTTTGAGTCATAAAGCAAATACCAACCAGATGTTTGTAAAATGTAAAGCAAGTGCAGAAAAGAAGTCATGACTATTTACTGTATGTAACACAGAGAGAAAGGGTGCTGCAGATCACAGAGGCATTGCCAGCACAGAGGCATGAAGAAATGGTAGCCTTGCTAGGCTTACATAAACACCAGAAACATTAATGCGCAAACTAATTATGTTCTGTTATGCATAAGTTTGCCATACCAAATTATTTTGGAGGGGATTGTTGGAAGCAATGTTCCTTTAAGCTGGTTATAAAATATTTTGTATCACTGAAGTGACTGGGATTGTTAAATCACTGCACTTGAATGATACAAAGGCTTACAATAGAAATTGCATCATGTTAAGTAGCACTAGGTGACAACCCTTAGTTAATATGTTCTGTATAACTGCACAAAGATCCAATGCATGAGTGAGTTGTTAAAGAGTGGGTTGGAGTGGAGTGGAAAGGTTGGTGTGTTGGTTGGAGAGTATTGGTGGTTTGTTTGAATATAGCAGAAGTACGTTGATGAGAGTCAAGAGGAATGTTTGTAAATATCTTGTATATATTGCAACTACTGGAAGTGAAGAGCCTCCAAGGACTTGGAAGAAATCAACTGTTTATTAAAGTATGGTTGGTGCATTGCCAAATACTAAAAACTGAACTGGTGCTTCTGCACTCTGCTACTGCTAGCTACTGTTGAGGATAATTACCTCAGACAGTGCTGAAAGTTGGCATCTCTGGTGGGCCTAGAGTTTAGTTTTTGTTACTGCACCTCAAGCAAGATAGAAGAGAGACAACATCATTTCTCATAATGTGTCTGAAGTACAACAGCCTCAGTTTGGTCATCTTGGTTTCCAGGGAAGTTTCTGGCTTGATCTGTTCAAGGACCCTTTTTTTCATTATTTTCATTGCCATAGAGCGTCCCAGTCCTTGGTTTGAATCTTTCTTTGATTTCCTGGATCTTGTGAAATAGATCACTTGTTCTTTCCTTTTTGTCGTTGCCTTCTATTTCTCTGCATTGGTTATTGTAGTAATTTTCTTTGTCTGTCTGTACAAGCCATTGTACTGTTGCGTTCATAATTCTTAGTTTGTTCCTATCTCCCTTTTGTTTTCTCTTCTTTTCTTTATTGCTTGTAGTGTTTTTTCTGTCTTCCATGTTTTTTTTTCTCTTTTTGTTTATTGGAAGTTTCTGTCTACATTCTTCTTTTATTATGTCCATGGCTTCAGCTCAAAGTTTCTCTGTTTCTTGGTCTATTATGCTTAGTGCTGCAAATTTGTTTCTTATGTTGTCAATAAATTTAGTTGAATATTATTACATCATATTTTGGTATACTCCCTGTTTTTGTTTTCTTCTTGAGTCTTACTCTTATTTTTGATATGAGTAATTTGTGATCTACGCCACAGTTGGTGCCTGGTCTAGTCTTGGCCACCAGTATAGAGTTCCACCATCTTTTACTTCCAATTATATAATCTATTTGGTTTTTATGTTGACCATCTGGTGATGTCCATGTGTATAGCCTTCTTTCTGGTTGTATGAAAAATGTGTTTGCAATGAATACATTGTTGGCTTCATAAAAACCTATCAGACACTCACCTGCTTCATTTCTTTTGCCTAATCCAAATCTGCCTACTGTTTTTGATTCTTCTTTGCTTCCAGCTTTTGCATTCCAGTTTCCAATGATCAGCTTGACTTCCTGTGTTGGTGTACTGTCAATTTCTCCCTGTACTCCTTCAAAGAATCT
>CM034706.1:259712655-259724516 GCA_020142125.1 Phrynosoma platyrhinos | reverse complement strand
GCTGTGAAAAGTGGCAGCGGTGGTGGCAGCAGGACTGGGCAGGGGCTGGTCTGAAGGGTTCCGTGGGCTGCACTCAGCCCGCGGGCCTAGGGTTGCCGACCCCTGATCTAAACACTATACTTTTATTGATGCAGCCTAAAATCACATTGGACATTTTAGCTGCCACATCACACTGTTGACATGTTCAACTTGTGGTCTACTAGGGCTCCTAGATTCAATTCGTCTTGTTAAGCCAGGTGTCCCCCATCCTATATCTATGTATTTCATTTTTTCTGCCTAAGTGCAGTATCTTAGATTTCTTCCCATTGAAATTCATTTTGTTAGTTTTGGCCCAAATTTCTAATCTATTAAGGTCATTTTGGATTTTGATCCTGCCCTCTAGGGTATTAACTAATCCTCCTAATTTGGTGCTATCTGCAAATTTGATAAGCATGCCCCCTATTCTTTCATCCAAATGTAGATAAAGATGTTGAAGAGCACTGGGCCCAGGACAGAACCCTGTGGCACTCCACTGGTCACTTCTCTCCAGGATGAAGAAGAGGAGCCTTTGCTGAACACACTTTGGGTTTGGTCAGTCAACCAGTTACTAATCCACCTAACAGTTTATTGTCTAGCCCACATTTTACTATCTTGTTTGCAAGAATATCATGGGGGACCTTGTCAAAAGGCTTACTGAATTCAAGATATGCTATGTCTACTGCACTCCCTTCATCTAGCAAGCTGGTAATTTTATCAAAAAAAAAAAAAAAAGATTAGATTAGTCTGGCATGACTTGTTTTTCAGACACCCATGTTGACTTTTAGTGTTCATGGCATTGCCTTCTTAATGTTCATAGACGCTCTATGAGTATACATGGGTTGGGTTGGAGGACTGGGAAAGTGGGACTCAACCAGTCATTGTGGATGTACACACCCCAGTGGGTGGTAGCTTGTGCAAATAACAATAATGCTTTGTCCATGTGTGTGAGTGAGAGTGAGAGTGAGAGTGAGAGTGAGAGAGAGGGAGGCTTGGAAGGTTCAAAACATGTTCCACAGGGTTTATGTATTGCAAGATCTGTTTCTGTAAATAATCAACTGATGTAAATATTCATAGTTGTAGAATAAAGATAGTGTTCTTAGACTACAACTGGTGTGTTTCCTGACTGCTGGTAAGGCTGGAGAGCTGAGGCAGTGTCATCTGAATCCAGAGGAAGAAGTCTTGGATCATGCAAGAACAGATTGTCAGCTTTTCCTAACAACTCTGCTGTTTGGTAACCGCAACACACATCATCCACCATTCACTGACATCATTAACTTCAGCATAAAAGAAATAATTATTGTTTTACACCAGGGGTCCTTAAACTATGGCCTGCAGGCCAGATCCGGTCTGCCAAGGCCTTTTATCTCATCACCCGCCAAGTCCCGCCCCCAGTCACAGGGCAGGATGGGAAGAGAAAGGCCACAACGTGAGCGTTACACTGTATCAATTTCAGCGTTGGGCCCTGAGTACTGTGGTGGTATGAGAGAGGGAGAAAAATACCTGACTATCTACTCCTTCTCCATTATTCATAATTTCCCAGGGACCAGATTCTAGGAACAAAACAAAACGGGAGGCCCAGAGCCACCTGTTTGGCCACTGCCAGAAGCAAAATACTTGACTACATGGACTGTGTATGGATCCAGCAAAGCAGAGAGGTTTTAAAGTGTCCTCATGGAATTTTGAATGATTTTCTGCAGTGTTCAAGAGAAATGCCAGTACAAATAAGTGAGGATTCTTTTTCTTACAAAACAACAACAGCCAACCAATTGACCCAGAAATTAGCCAACCCATTTTCAATCAATTCTAACAATCATTCAAATGATTGTGAGAAAATGCTACTTTGTATGTTACATGAGGATGAGTTAAACTGATAGGGGTTGGGTCAAGTCAACCCAATCACTTTGGCCTTCAGTCAGCACAATCAGCCACTCTGTAATTTATCAGAAAACATTTGAAATAAGTATGGGTTTCACACACACACCCATTCTCATAATTACCACTTGGAAGAGAAAAAGAAAAACATAAACCCACTCAATCAGTTCAAAATCATTGGAACTTTGTCTTTACTCTTTCACAATGTGTGGCGAAGTAGCTGATTTGACATCAAAAAAAGATGTGGAAGACTTTAAACATAGTAGGGAGTCTTTATTCAATTATGTGTATCTTCCACAAGACTCATTATCCTTCCAAACTCTAGCTATATTCCTTCATTTTCTTTTGCTTTCCTTTCCCTCCTAGTGATGAAACTTCCTGACACTTCTGTCAGCCAGATCATCTTGCTGTCTGACAATATTCATCCAGTAGTCATATGCCCAGAATCAAAGTGAAAGCTCCTCTTCTTTCCCACCATGATAATTGTTTCTGTAAGTTGCAGAACTCCAGGAGGCTTCAAGAATACTAGTGCCTGTTTCCCAGGTCTCATACTGTGTCTTCAAAGGCATATCAGTTACTTCAAGTGCCTTTTTTATGTATCTCTCATGGTAATATTAAATATCTTCTCCCCTCTCCCATAAATAATTAACGTTTATAGCAATGAATCTGAAAACACTTTACCATAAGTTGATGATGGTTTTGTCTTGTCTTGTTTCTCCTGAAAAAGGAAGTTTTCAAGTTTGTTTGGAGAAAGGAGCCTTGTCTGTACTTCATCTAGGGAAAGATGGATCAATTTGTTTATTCTCTCTGTCATGTTTGTATGTGTTCACCCCACATGTGGAGATAACCACAAATAGGAGCTGGAAAGCACATTTTAGGTTCCACAGGCAAAAGAAGAAACAAGACTTCACATGCTTATTGATGGTTGTATTTTATTCTTTAAAAAGGTTTTATGGTTATCCTGTTTAGTAAAAAGCCCACTATGTTTTGGCCTTTATGTTACTGTTTGCCCTTCTTGTGGGGCTAAACTTTCAAACTATCAACAACAGAAGTTTCTAGAGTTAGCTCAAAATCTCTCTCCCTATAACTGAACTGTTACACAATGAAAGTGATTTGGTGTGTCTTTAAGGGCTATGCAGATGGGCAGCTCTGGGCCGCCCCTGTTAGCTGCGGATCGAGGCCTCGGCAACTGCACACCACAGCCCTGATCCTCCCTTTTGTCACCCCTGAAAGAGCAGCAAAATGCCACTCCTTTCAGGGGCAGCAAAAGGGCTCCCTAAGAGCTGGCGCACAGCTCTTTGGTGCCCCTTCTAGTGCAACACATAAAAATACTGCGCCAGAAGGACATCCTGATGCTGCGCACCGTGCATAACAGCACGCAGCGTCAGGACATTGTTGGGCTGGGGTTGGGTCAGCTGGTGTGCAGGCTGGCTCTTTCGGACAGTCTATAGAGGCCCTCAGTTGCCCAAAATGGTGGCCAAAACACTATACTGAAACTTTTCCAGGATGGTTGAAAATGAAATGGTGTGGCCCTGTGGGGTCTTCAACATGTCTATGCATGCTCTAGTCCTAAGATATCCCTGGCCCTAGCTATTGAAGACTTACAGAAGACACAGGACTTGGGATACACATTTATTAAAAAGAAAAACTCAGGTTCTTTTTTATGTCAAACACAAATAAATTTCCAAAATTTGATGTCTTATAAATGAATCAAAGTGAAATGCTCATCTACATATGAGAGACATGTCCATCAGCTCCCAATGAAGGAAATGACCATTAGCAAAGAGAATGGGCTTTGTTTCACTAATTGTGTAAAGAGGACTTGCTCAAACATTCTCTTGAAAGAAAAATATTGCCCCCTAGGATGCACTTAACATTTATTTTCCAAAGGGGAGAAAAATATTACCAAGACAATAGATTCTTTAAAAGGTAATTACACCAACTAACCCATCCACACATTTTTAAAGGGGCTTGTTGGGGGCTTTTGATTGATTTTGCCCATGTGATCTTCCTCGGCACATGTTCTGAAGGGGGGGGGACTTCTGCTGAGTCACTGATCTGATTGGGGGAGTAGCTACCAGCAACTAGCTTTATATATACCTGCTGCTCTGTCCTTTGAGTTCAGTCTTGAACACCTTTCTGCACACACAATCAATTCTATAAACATTCAACAGAAGCTCTGTGAACAGGCAGTCCTAACAAGCATTAGTGTGGACATTTTGTGGGAGAAGTTTGAGAGGGAGGACCAGAATTCTGTTTTTAGTCCCTTCTCTAAGACTGCTGAATACAGATGGTGAGGCACCAGGTGCAGTCACCTGCAACAGTTGTGGCAATATCTTCTTGTTTTCTTGCCAGTGGATGTGGGTAGCTATACCTGCAGCAAATGCAAGCTGGTGATCCTGTTGGAAGAAAGGGTCCAGGAACCTGAGGACAGGGTGTCTACTCTTCTGCATATTAGGGAGGGAAGAAGGGAGAGGATGTCTTGGACACAGCAGAGCAGATTGTCCTGGAGGGGGAACACATAGGGGAAGTTTCTGGGGAGGAGGTCATCACCCATGCACAGAAGGAGGAATGTAACACATCCTCCCATATACAGGAGGATTGTGACACATAGAAATAGAAGAACCAAGATTCACTCTGCAAGCTTGAAGTTACAAAATCAATTTGAAGCTCTCTCCCTTACCAGAGATGACAGGGAAGAGCAGCAGTGTCAGATCACAGGGAACATGCAGGAGACCTTGGTATACTCAGCCTGTGGAATGGCCCTCAGCCTTGGTGGTATGGTGGTGGTAAGGGACTCCCCGCTGAGGGATACAGAACCAGTCATCTGACAAGATGTTTTTTTTTGGGGGGAGGTATTGTCTCCTTGTGGCAAAAATCTGTGATACTATGGAGAGGCTGGCAAGGCTTGTCAAGCCCTCTGACTGCTGCCCCTTCCTTTTGGTCCATGTGGGTACCAATGACACTGTAAGGCATAGCCTTCAAAAAATCATAAGGATTTATCAGGCTTTGGGTAGGAGGTTGAAAGACCTGGATGCACAGATTGTCATTCTATTTCTTCTCCTTGTTGAAGGGCGCAGTCTCGGAAAAGAGTAGCAGAGGGGAACAACTGGCTTCACAAATAGTGCTGCGAAAAAATAATTTGGCTTCATGGACCATGGCCTACACTTTCTGGTGGATGGACTTCTGGCAAGGATGAGTTGCACTGCACATAAGTTGGTTAGAATGTTTTTGCCAAGAGTCTGAAAGATCTGATCAGAAGAGCTTTAAACTGAGTTATATGGGGAAGGGAGACAGTATTCATGAGAGTAGGAGTTCATCAAGTGCTGGAAATAATGCTCCAATTGTTATCGAATGAATGAATGAATGGAATGAATGAATGAATGAATGAGTCTACAGACCATTTCAAACAAATTGTTATAAAAAGAATCAGTCAAATAGCACAAGAACCCAACAGTTGGAAGGGGAAAAACTTAAATAGGTAGTTAGGGGGAATGGCCCATGATCATCTTCTGCCCTAGAAACCAGGACACAAAACAATGGATGCAATTTGCAAGAAAAAAAAAAGGTTGCACTTAAACATAAGGAAGAATTCCCTGATAGTAAGAGGTACTGAACAGTGGAATAGACTGTTTTAGAAGGTAATGGACTCTCCTTCTTTGGTCTTTAAATAGAGGTTGGATGACTTATCTTCCAGGAGTACTTTAACAGGTGGTTGAACTTGATGGCCCTTGAGGTCTCTTCCAATTCTATTATTCTATGCTTTGTCCTGTTATTGTCACACTGTACTTATCCATTTCAGATGTTTGAGTTCCACACATAGGTCTCTGTCAGCTGCAAGAGATTTCCTCCATTATTGAACATTGTTTTGAAGGTAATTTTAGGCAAAGCCAACAGCATATCAACTTTCCAGATGGTTGACAAACCAACTGTCAGCTGATAGTTGATGCCTTTGATGGGATACATTAATAAAGTATTTTTTTTATTTTGCAGAAGGAGAGTACTATTCATCAGATGACTTTTGTGTTTTGTTATCTGTGTTGCTTCAGAGTGGACAAATAAAATACTCAATTGACACTCTTGTCAAATTTGTCTATTATTCACTAAAGGATTCAACCCTGTTCTTCATCTTGTATGAGTGAAGACAGATGTAATGTTATAGCCATCCCGATTGTTGACAGAGGGGTGGAGTATAAATTATTATTATTATTATTATTATTATTATTATTATTATTATTTATAAGAGTGGAAAATCAGGGAGACAGTCTGATAGCACCACAACGGCTCTGTAGACAAGAATACGTTTTTATTTCCCACAGCAAGCTGTGAAAAAAGAAACAGCACAAACAATTCTGCAAACTAGTGGGATGGTTCAGCTTCAATGAGAAAATCAAACAGTGGAAGTAGTATTGTGTATTGACTAGCATCTGGTACATCACTATCAGTTTTGGTTGCATTGGTGGATGACCTACATAGGCAGCTGGACAGGGGGAGTGTGTCCCTGTTGGTCCTGCTGGATCACTTGGCAGTGTTCTATACCATGAACCATGATATCCTTCTGAGCTGCCTTTCTGGGATGGGACTTGGGGGCACTGTTATGCAATAGTTCCAGTCTTTCTTGGAAGGTCAAACTCAGAAGGTGGTATTGGGGAGTTCCTGTTTAACCCCCTGGCTGTTGGCCTGTGGGGTCCCTCAGGGTTCTGTTCTGTCCCTGATATTATTCATCATTACATGAAACCCATGGGAGAGGTCATCAGGACTTTTGGGGTGCAGTGTCACCAGTATGCGGATGACATTCAGCTCTATCTCTCCTTTCCATCTGATTCTAAGGAGGCTGTCTCTGTACTGAACCAGTGTCTGCTATCAGTAATGGACTGGATGTGGGCAAACAAATTGAAACTTAATCCAGGCAAGACAGAGGTGCTCCTGGTTAGTCATAAAATAGAACAGGGAATGATTTCCGGTTGGTAATGGCGTATGAGATCTGGCTATGGTGACACATGCCTTGAATACATCCTGTTTAGACTATTGTGATGCACTTTATGTGGAGCTGCCTTTGGAAACTGTTCAGAAACTTAAGTGGGTCCAAAATGCCAAAGGTAGAATGCTGACTGGGGCCAATTACAGGGATCATATGGTTGAAACAGCTTCACTGGCTACCAGTTCATTTCCAGGCACAATTCAAAGTGCTGGTTAAGACTTATAAATCCCTACACGGCTTAGGTCCAGACTATTTGAGAGACTGTATCCCCCTATATGAACCTGTTAGAGCCCTAAGATCTTCCAGGGAAGGCTTTCTCTTGGTCCTGCCACCATTGCATGCTCATTTGGTGAGGACACAAGAGAGAGTCTTCTCAGTAGCTGCTCCCATCCTTTGAAATGCCCTTCTGCAGGAGCCTAGGTTGGTCCCTTTTTTCCTTGCATTTCGCCGGCAGGCAAAAACATTTTTATTTAAGCAAGCTTTTAAACATACAATCAGGATAGGGGGGTTTTATGTGGGGCATGTGTTTTAGTAATTTTTTATTAACTTAATATGTTTTTATGTTAATGTTATATTGTTTTAAATAGATGATTTTAATTATTTTAAATTTTTACTGTAAAGTTTTTTTTAGATATTTTTATCTTTTAAGCTGCCTTGGAGCCCTTCCTGAGAGAAAGGCAGCATAGAAAATTAATTAATTAATTAATTATCAAACTTTGCCTCCACCAACCCATCCCAATTCCCTGAAATAGTTCTACCATTGTTGTTTTTAAGGATATCATCCAAAGTATGCTTACTTTAGAGTAATCCTCGCAGATGTCAATAGTACTTTCTTCTGAGTCATGGACAGGCAAATTGTGGCCTTCCAACTGCTTGCAAACTTAAAAGGATACTAGGTTGGAGCTAACTTTAAAATAAAGGTCAGTATTCTATATCAGCTACTTAGTTATACTCAGTTAAGTAACCTCTTATAGCTCAACTCACTCAAACCTGACATAAATGGCACTCCCCTATACTCCAATCATCAGCAGAATGATCAGCAGAAACATAAATCTCCTTCTACCCATGCAGCAGATGCCCAGTAAAGTATGGTGGTGGGGGTGAGGTTACATTGATGGCAATAGTGTCACAATTATGACTAACTAGAGTTGTGTAGTTGTTTGACAGTTGGATTACAACTCTGGTAATCTGGTTTGAATCCTCACTCAGGCATGGAGACTGAATGGATGACCTTGGGCTAATCACACTCTTTCAGGCTCGAGAGGAAGGCAAAGACAAACCATTCTGAACAAATCTTACAAGATAAGTTCACCTTAGGGTTGCCATGAGTTAGTAACTGTTTGAAGACACACAACAACAACAACAACAACAACAACAACACAATTGTGACTATGGAAAAGTTACAGATGAGTAAATCCACATTTCTATTCTGTATACTAGATCACTAGTTAGTTGCAGTTGTGGCACTATTGCCATAATTTTAATTCCCCCACCGACTTTGTTGTTGATGTTAACTGCTTTTGCATTGATCTTGATCCATGGCAACCTTGCTGATGACACAACTCCAGGCCCCCCAGTTCTCTACTGCTGTGCCCAGCTCCTGCAAACTCATATTCATGGTCTCTATAATAAAGTCCATCCATTTAGCATGTTATCTTCCTCTCTTTCTACTTCACTCCACCTTTCCTAACATTATTGTTTTTTCCAACAATTTATGCCTTCTCATGATGTGCCCAAAGTACAACAGCCTCAGTCTTGTCATCTTGACTTCCAGGAAGATCTCTGGCTTGATCTGCTCAAGGACCCATTCATTTGTCTTTTTGGCTGTCCATGGGATCCTCAGCACTCTTCTCCAGCACCACATCTCAAATGCATTGATTTTCTTCCTATCTTAACTGCCAGCTCTCACATCCATACATGGTAATAGGGAATACAATGGCTTGTACAATTCTAACTTTTGTGTTTAGTTGTATATCTTTGTATTTTAGGAGAAGGGAGAACTCACTGGAAAAGAGAGGAAGGCCACATGCTAGATGGATGGACTTTATTAAGGAGAATATGGGTATGAGTTTACAGTACCTAAGCATACAAGGAGTTTTGGAAATGTCTCATCCATAGGATTGCCATGGGTTGAGATCAACTCAGGGGCAGTTAACAAATGCAAAAAAATATCATACTCAGAGCAGACATAGACTCAGAGGTAGGAGGAGTGAAGGCAGGAGGAAGAAACATTAACAACATATGATATGTGAATGACAAAATACTACTGGCAGAAACCAACAAGCACATGAAGCAATTATTGAAGAAAGTCAAGAAGGAAAGTGCCGATATAGGCTTGATGTCAGCCATCAAGAAAACAAAAATAATGACCATGGAAGATCTACAAAGTCATTTGTCTCTCTATTCCCCTCCCCAGCATGATTTTTAAAACATCTTTGGAAGATGAAAAAACTTTGGTTTCCAAAGCTAACACCAAGATTTTTTAGCTGGCCTTATAAAGGTATGACCATACTGAGTGTAGACTGTGAAATTTATGTAGAAGCCTTGCTAATTTGTCTGCTTTCATCTCTTAAAGGCAAGAAGCAAAGTGGCCTTTCTACCCTGTTGAGACCCACAGGGCAAGGCTTGAAGTTTTACAGAAGCAAACAAAATACGGGAGGGTCTGATTTCTACTAAATGCACTTTAGAAAACAGAAGTACTCATTGTACAGGATTCTCTTGTGGACATTCTTTCATAGAAAAGGAATACTTATTTTATGACAAGTTTTCTCAAACTGTATGTGTATACTGTGGATAGAAAAATATTTAACAGGATTCAACAGTCTCAATGAAAGCAGCCTTGTGAAAAGAAATGCTTGCCATCTCCAGAATGGACACATATGCAAGACTTACAGTGATTCCAGAGAAACACAGTTTCAGAGAAACACAGTTTCAGAGAAACACAGTTTTCAGAGAAAACAGCAGTTCCCATTTTCAAATATGAACTGCTAAAATGCATACTATTGAAAAGATACATACAAGCTTGCTGTAGTCAAAGGAAGGAATGTATTAAATGTTCAAAATGTGTACCAATATCAACCGGTGAGGAAAAAGAACAATGGCTCTATATCCAGAAAGATTTGACATTTTTACAAGAAAGACCATTAATACTCCACCTTCATGGTGTCTACAGATGTCCACAGTGAAAATAACGTACGTGAAATACTGGAAAAGACAAGAAATCCCTAAAACTGAAGAATGGTTAATAAAATTAAGAGAGGTAATGAATATGGATATTCTCACAGCTTTAATCCAAGATAAATCAAAAGATAAAACAGAGAAACAATGGGAACCAGTCAAAAATATGAAATAAAATAGGATGGACCCTAAACAGAGATGCATCAGAGTAAGGAACATAGAAGAAGATAAGACTTATCAAAGAATCTCTGTTGCTTATAGATATCAATAATAGTAAAGTGGAGAAGAGAAGAATATGTAGAAATATAGACATAGAAGTAAATAGATGTGTGTAAATATATATGTTTATATACTGAAGAAATCAACATAAATGTTTAAAGATGTTGCTAATCTCAAATGAAGTGTTAACAAGAAAGAGAAAGAAAAATTAATGTAGATAAAATGTAAAGTTATCCGGATCGGGAAGTTTAAGAATTAATGATAGTAAATGATAACAGAAGATCTTATGAGTTTGTATTGTATTGTTGTTTGTTTGTACATTTAGGTTTGTGTGTAAATATGTTGTGTAATTATGTTGTGTTTGTCAATTTTGCTGGATATGTGTTTTTTTAACTAAATAAAATAAAAAAAATACTCCACCTGCACAGTTTTTTACCTCATACAGAAGGCAATTGGCTAACTAATGGCTATGGGAGTACTGCCCAAGAACTGTTCAGCTGCACTTCTATAGTCAGTAAGAAGCAACTCCTATTGCCTTCCTAGAACTCCAGCATGTACTCTAGAGATACAAGGTGAAAGCTACTCTTCCCTCCTAGTGACAACCAGACACTGCTAAGTGCCTTGCCCATCCCCATCAAGGCAATGCAAATCTATAGTTTGAAGTAGGCTTGCATAGTAGAAGACATTATACAAAAGGATGTCACCTTACATAATGAACTGAGGGTGCATCTAAACTGTAGAAATAATGGAATTTGACACCACTTTTTAAGTGCAGTAGCTCCAGCCTGTAGAATCCTAGGATTTGTAGTTTTAGAAGATCTTTAGCTTTCTCTGCCTGGTGCCCCAGAAAATTACAAATCCCAGGATTCTGTAGGTTGGAGCCATGGCAGTTAAAGTTGTGTCAAACTACATTATTTCTATGGTGTAAATGCAACCTTAGACATATACATGTCTAACTTCAGGTTAAGCACACATATGTCACCAAGAGGATACTGGGAAATGTCTCCCAACTGAATATGAAGCAAGGATAGGAAGATAATGAAGGTTGTATTAACATAAAATGAAACTGAGACCAGGATTTTTTTCAGATCCCTAGCCTCTTTTTCTCTTTCCTCCTCTGCCTTCTTATGGAGCCACAAAATGAAGCAGGTGTTCTTTCAGACACACACAGGGGCACACTTTTTTGAAACTATTTCTTGGTATTCAAGTCACCTTGATATTGTCATGTACTGAAGCTTCAGATTTTTATAACATCAGAAGCTAGAAAACCCATTCACCTGTATGATACAGCGGCTCCTTTGGCTCTGTTACCACACCTGTGAGACATAGGTCACTGTCACTTCCTTGCCATTTTTACCATATGTTGGCATGGGACTGTGGATGAGACACAGTGATGTGGGACTGATAATACCAAACAATACATCAGTAGAAGAAAATGTTTCAATATATATCCTTTGGAGTCCCCCCCTAGGAGGACAGCTAGGATGATAAAATATCTAGAAACAAAGTCCTGTGAGATGTGATAATGGTCTTCAAACATCTGAAGGGTTGTCATGCAGAATATGGAATGTGCTTGTTTTCTGTTGCTCTGGAG
>CM034706.1:259691884-259702097 GCA_020142125.1 Phrynosoma platyrhinos | reverse complement strand
AGTGGACTCAATTTGCACTATTTCTGGCAGTCTGCAACCCCCCTACCCTCCAAGATATTGTGCTGCCCAACTGTTCTTACAGTAAAGAGGTTCTTCCTAACATTGAGTGGAATCCCTTTTCTTTTAATCTGAACCCATTGATTTGTATTCTGCTCCCTGGAACAGCAGGAAATAAGCTTGTGCCATCTTCTAGATGACATCCCTTCTGATATTTAAAGATGGCTATGATAAATGGGAGTCCCATCCTTTACCAGAGCTTCTTCCAAGATAACAAAGAGTTGAAATGTGTGTAGAGTTATTGTTACATTTTATGAGGCAGCATCACAGAGGTGATGAGACAGCAACTGTCTAATGAGATGGGCAACTGGGAAAAGCCAGATTTTTGAGATGGTTCTGAGCAGAGGTTATAAAAAACACCATGAGGCATTTGTCTCTGGCTCTCTCTAACCAGACCATGAAATGTTTCTGGCCAAAAGCTCTGGATGTGGGAAGGCTGGTCGAAGCTGGACAATAGAGTCCTAGCTCCCAGTATCCCATGAACATCAGGGATTACAAATCTCATCTGATCTGTGAATAGGGAGCCAACGTGGTATTGTGGTTTGACTGTTGGACTATGAATTTGGAGACAAATATTGCCAAGAAATCCCATCATAGGTCCATTTTGGTCACTATAAGATGAAATTGCATGAAAGCACAGAACACTATTATATGTCACACTAAGACCAACTGCTTCTCCATGGTCTGAATCAATGCCCCCAGCTTTCTTCTCCACCAACAGCTGCCTTGCCGCAGGGCTATGTGTACAAAGCTAAATGCAGTTGTAAGAACTTGACTGCTATGTCTTATCATAGTAGAGTTTACTTCTGGGTAAACTTGTCAGTGTGGCATAGCAGTTTGAGTGTTGAGCTACAACTCTGGAGACCAGGTTTAATTCCCCACTCAGCCATGAAACTGAGTGGGTGACCTTGGGCAAGTCACATGCTCTCAGTTTCAGGGGAAGGCAATGGCAAACCTCCTCTGAACAAATCTTTCCAAGAAAACCCCATGATAAGTTTGCCTTAGAGTCACCATAAGTGAGAAAAGCCTTGAAGGCACAGAACAACAAAACCAGCCAGTTGTGTTGGAATATTTTGATTCTTTTCTTGATATGTCTAAAATATTTTTACTCTGTAACCTAAACTTTCTATCTGTGCCTAGAGAATAAGTTGGTTCTTCATGTAGGATATATTCTTTTGCTATAGAATTTTCTTAATTGGAATAAAGCTTTTTTCTTTAAAGTCCTTTGCCTCTCTTGCACTCCTTTTCACATGCCTTAGCTTGGCCCAGTTCTTCCCTGGCAAGGGAAGTGCCAGTAGAATTCCCAGCAATGCTCTGGTGTATGCTAAAGGGGGAGGAGTTAATTATTGGTTGTTTTGCAGTGAGTTCTTTAGATAAAAGATGGTCTCAAGGGATCCCATCCAGCTCAGGCAGGAGAAGGAAGGGGGACCAGAGAATCCTCACAATGGCTATCACATCTTCTCTCAATCTTCTTCAAGTTAAACATACTCAGCTTCTAAGTTGTTCCTCATGAGTCTTGGTTTCCAAACTTTTCATCATCTTGATCACCCTCCTCTGGACATATTCCATCTTGTCAATAGATTTATTAGTTTATTTAGAGCATTTTTATCCCACCCTTCAGCCAAAAAGACAAAGCATCTAGCAAATTATTCAGCTCTTTGACAGCTCTTTGACCTCAGGCTTACAATCTAAATAAGACATGACACACAAGGAAAAGGGAATGTTAGTCAGGGAGGGGAAGCCCTGAAATGAATACAGTATTCCAGCGATGTCTAAACAAAGTGAAATACAATGGCACGCTGCTTCCTTTAATCTGGACACTATGGGCCTCGGCAGATGACTAATAGAGTCGTCTTGGAGGCCCTGAAGAGGAGGGGCAGCAGCACGAGCAGCGCCCCTTCCTCTTCCTGAGGTTGCCCTCGGAGTCGCCGGCCCTCCGCACGGCCGGTGCCCCGGGGATGACCTCACGCCGCAGCGACCACATGCGCTGCGGCGGAAGAGTCAGGGAAAGTGCGCCCGCCGCTTTTAGGGCGCACTTTCCCTGACATCTAAAAGGAGCACCAATTTGGAGCTCCTTTTAGATATGCCGCAGGAGCGCCGCGGTGCGGAGGCTGTGGTCCCGCGGCACTACGTCTGGCGGCGTCTCCGGGGCCTCCGTCTGCTGAGGCCCTATGTTCCCATTTATGAAGCCTAGAATGAAGCCTAGAATTGCATTGGCTTTTCTTTTGGCCACCACATATGTAGTTTATGGTTTACCAAGACCTTTAAAATGTTTTGTATGTATATTACCAAGTCAGGTGTCGCCTGTCCAATTGAGTTTTCTGTATTGATGGCCTTGAATTGTTTATTTTTTCTTCAATGTCACCTTGCAGCGGGGAGTTTTTACCATTAAAAGCTGCCCATTAATAACATACACAAACAAAGTTTAGTGTTACAAGACTTGTACATGTGGGCGTCTTCATTCCTTCAGTTTTGTATACTAGATAAAAGCTTCTAATCATAGTTTTAGGAATCTAGATTTAAAATCCTGGTGTCCTTTCACACTAAACTGTTACAACACTTTAATTCCACTTTAACTGCCATGGCATAATGCCATGGAAACCTGGTGTTTGTGGTTTGCTGAAGCACTGTAGCTTTCTGACCCAAAATTTTAAATACATCTCCCTGAATGGCAAAATCCAAGAGGATGGATGCATTAAAATGGAATCAGAATGCTATAACATTCTGCCTTATCACACAGAAGGAAATTGGAAGTTTAAACAGGGTTTATCTCGTGAAAATTGCACAATTACTAATTGCACAATAAAATTGCACGTGCGGCACCCCTTCCTCTTCCCGAGGTTGCCCTCAGAGCTGCCGGCCCTCCACACGGCCGGCGCTCCAGAGGCAACCTCCAGCCGCAGCGTCCTCACATGCTGCGGTGGAAAAGGCAGGGAAAGTGCACCCTACGCTTTTAGGGTGCACTTTCCCTGTCTTCTAAAAGGAGTGCCAATTTGGCGCTCCTTTCAGGGACGCCGCAGGAGCGCCGCGGTGCGGAGGCTGCGGTCCCGCGGCACTCCATCCGGCGGCATCCTGGAAGCACTCGTGTGCTTCCCCCCATAGTGTGATAAAAGAGCCATTATCCTGGGAATAACAAGGCAATAAACACAAGAAAGCATTTTTGGGATTTTTCCATGAATGATTTATTGCTGTTTATCGCCTGGTTATTCATGGGTGAATGCCACTTTAATTACTTTTCAATGCAATGTAGTGTAAAAAGCTTTATCGCAATTGTGCGATATTCCTGGGATATTCCCGGGATAATGGCCATTTAGAATCATAGAATCATAAAGTTGGAAGAGACCACAAGGGCCATCCAGTCCAACCCCCCTGCCATGCAGGAATTCCCAATCAAAGCATCCCCGACAGATGGCCATCCAGCCTCTGCTTAAAGACCTCCAAGGAAGGAGACTCCACTACTCTCCGAGGGAGTGTGTTCCACTGTCGAACCACCCTTACTGTCAGGAAGTTCCTCCTAATGTTGAGGTGGAATCTCTTTTCCTGCAGCTTGCATCCATTGTTTCGGGTCCTAGTCTCTGGAGCAGCAGAAAACAAGCTTGTTCCCTCCCCAATATGACATCCCTTCAAATATTTAAACATGGCTATCATATCACCTCTCAGCCTTCTCTTCTCCAGTCGAAACATCCCCAGCTCCCTAAGTCATTCCTCATAGGGCTTGGTTTCCAGACCCTTCACCATTTTAGTTGCCCTCCTTTAATTGCAACGTTGTTTGAAAATCTTAATTGTGAATGCATGATTTTTATGGGATAATTCCATTGTTCCCGTATGATAAAATCCTCTGTAGTGTAAAAGCATCACTGCTTTACAAGGAAACTATGGTTTGTACAATCCAGTGTTTTCTGAGCTTGTGTAAAATCATGAACTAATGTTCCCTGAAAACCAGAAAAGCACTTTCCAGTCTCCACATGTGAGCAGAAGAAAGGAGGCATGAACTTGTGAAAACCAAAGCTACTCATGTTCATAAAACTTAGCCATGGTTGCATGCAGCTGTTTAGATCCCAGTAGAAATCAAAGGCCCTAATTTGCAGAGATTGGCTTGATTGTTAGTACTTGAGTCCTTACAAGTATAACTATCCATTGGGATGTTTTTCTTTTTAAAAATCCCACAAAGTAATGTCTCAGTCAAATGTATTTGGATTTTTTTTTCTTTTTAAAAATGTATTGCCTGGTAGAAAAACTTCAAATGTATTGCCTCATGCATTTGCATTCATGTCAATTTCATGAAATTTCAAAGCATTTGTACACAGATTGTCTGCATACTTCACATCGCTATAGGCCTAAGCAGACTGCCAGAAATAGTGCACATTAAATTGAGGCACTGCCCTGGCTCAGTGCTAGGGAATCATGGGAATTGCATTTTTTCCCGAGACATTGAGCCTTCCCTGTCAGAGAGCTCTGGTGCCACAATAAATTACAGTTCCCATGATTCCCTAGCACTGAGCCAGGGCAGTGCCTCAATTTAATGTGCACTATTTCTGGCAGTCTACTTAGGCCCTATGTCTAGGAAAGCATGTTAAAATCTGTACAAAATGTTTAAATAAGTTACTCAGAATCTCTGTATATAGAGATGGCATGGAATTATTACTGAGAAGTCAGGTATCTATAGTAACAGCATGCAGCTATTCTAATGCTAGTGAATTTTCTAATAATGGGCCCAATAATATAAGAGTTGTTTGATGTTCAGTCACAAATAATGATAGCTTTTTTCCACAATAAGTGTTGATTCTATACAGAGGTATGCACATAACATATTACAAAAAACAGAGAAGGGTATATGTGAATGGATGGAGAGAAAGAAAGAGAGATGTTGTCACCAAGATCAATTGCTATTGTTTTCTGTGTTTGCATACTTTGATTTAGGACTAAAATATTTAGAATGTATACTAGATAATAAAACAATACATATAATTTTCTAGATATGCTGGATTTTTTCATTGGAATTTATCACATGGGGGAAAATTGGGAGTTTAAACGTCGATTATCCCGTGAAAATTGCACATTCGGAATTAAGACTGAGATTTGATTTTCACACATAGCACAATTAAAGAGTAATTATCTTGAGAATAACCAGGGATAACCAGGGAATAACCAGGTCATAAACACCAACAAATCATTCAGGGGATTTCCTGGGATAATGGTGCTTTAACTGTGATATGTGAAAATCTTTATCACCAATGCATGATTTTCACATGATATTCCCAGGAAAATGGCACTTTAATTGTGATGTTATGTGAAAATCTTAATCATGAATGCACAATTTCCCCTGGGATAATCACAATTTAAACTTCCAATTGGACCTGTTTGATAAACTCCATTGTTAATGATTTTTGAAAATGAAGTCAAAGATGGCCGCTGGTATTTAAAAACAAACAAGCAACCTTAAATAAGCAGCTAATGGGAATGGCCCATGGTCTTAGCTATCTTTACACTAATGCACAGAGCATCAGAAATATAAATGGTCAACTTGAACTCTTAGCACAGCAAAGCAAATATGATGTAATAGGCATCAATGAAACTGAGATGATGACTCTCATGATTGGAATGTAGTAATAGAAGGGTAAAACCTATTTCAAAGAAACAGATGGCACAGGAAAGGAGGAGGAGTAGCATTGTTGGGGCATGCTGACAGGTAGGATCTAGCATACACACATGCAGAGTTGAAGCACATAGGCAGTAACACCCAGAAGCTGGTCTTCTGTGAAGAATCTTGCTCCAAACAGCACAGGAAAAATCCTCCCACATGCAGGTGCTGCTTTCAGCTTAATGAAATGAAAGCTGGACAGAGAGGTTTCACTCAGTGAGGGCTTTAATCTTTTTTGCAAATATTTACAAAGATACACAGAGTATCAGATGTCTGTCTTGAATACTCACAGCTATACAGATAAACAAAGTGCTTCACCAACCATCAACCACAATTAGCCAACAACAGAGATTCTGACTCTCTCCAACATATAGATGGTCACATGGTCTTTTTAGGAACATGTGACACCCATGCACTAATGAAACCTGTCTGGTTTCATCCCCAGGGCCTGTTGCATCAGATCTCCCATGATGCATACCTGGCTTGTCTCATCTACTGTGCATGTTGCATCAGGCTTTCCATAATGCACAGCTTTCCAAATGCTGACTCATGCATGTGCCACTTGAGCTCTAGTAACCCTGTTACTATTGCTCCAGTTCCTTTCAGTGGCCACATCCATGCCATTTTCCAGACCAGGATGCCACATGGTCTGGACAAGCACTACTTGTAGTGATGCAGATTTCTGTCTTTATTCTTCTCATTCCTAAAGGGAGACAGGAAATTTTATAACTCTTTTTGCTCTTCTGTGAAGAGTGAGATATTTCAACTCGGTCACCCTGCACAGAGAAGCAAACCATTCTTGACAAATTCCTGAAGAATGTGGGCCATAAAATACTCAGTTGGATCTCACCCCCCCTTACACTTCTTGCGATTAGTAAGGTGAACCATAAAACTATGTTCACAGTGTCTAACAAAGAAGGATGGCCTGTGATTATATTTACAATAGAATTCCCTCTCTCCATCTCTTCCTGCAGCCCAATGGAGTAATTCAAATTGACTTGCCTGAGACTATCACAATTAAAATGAGAAATCTAGGTGATCCTAAGTGATCCTACTGTAGTTTTGCATCCTTACATAAAATGTCAGGTGCATGTGAAACACACATGCATACATATACTATTATTATTTTAATTTCTAAAGGATCTTTTGGTGGTGACTTGAGAATGCCAAAAAGCACTCAGCCTTTCTCTTCCATAGTATCTAAGAAGGAAGGATGGACTTTCTTTATCCTTAGAATCAAATTCCTCCCTCTCCCTCTTCCTTCCTGCAGCTGAGTGGGCTAATTCAAGAGTCCTTGATTGAGACTCACACAATTAAAATGAATGGTAGAGGCATTGTTACTTTTATTACTTAAGGGGGAAAACCCACACATAAACATCAGATTTATCATTGATGTGCCCACACTGTTACTTCTTCTGAAAATGAAGTAGCGGCAAATTCTCACACTTTGGAGGAGCAAGTTGAAATTTCAGAGTTCATAAATACTTGAATCAAGCATTGAGAAATCCTAAAATTTCTTCTCTTCAATCCTTGCTGCATCCGCTATTGTTTATTTCTTTATTATTGTAATTTATTTTAACTATACTTTATACTGCTTTAGTGTTTAATACCATTTTAAAGGGTGGTGGGGGGTTTATGGGACATATTTTGTATTTTTATTGTAATTTTAAATGTTGTAAGTCACCCCGGTTGTGTTTGCAGAGGGGTGGGATAAAAATTAATAATAATAATAATAATCTTTTGTCACATTCCTAATTATAGGTTAAGAATGTTTACATTTGTGAAGAGATCCATGACTCAAATCCTGGAAGTCAAGTTGAAAGCCTCTGGCTAAAAATTAAGGGGGAGAGAAAAAACAGAGATGTGATGGTAGGAACCTACTGCAAAGAGGAGGAAAAATAGAAGGTATCTAAAGAAACCAGGATGGATGTCTAAAGAATGTTCAATTGAGCTAAGATTTAAAAGGAACATGTAAAAATGGGGAAGTCACCAAAGCAAAATTCAAATGATTAGTCAGAACATGTAGGTAGAAAGTCAAAAAAGCTAAAGTTCAGAACAAGCTGTTGAGTTGTGTAATTGTTCTATACATGATTTATGACTATGGGTTTTAATGCATGTTCTAATGTGTTATTACACTTTCAATAAATAAAAACAAAGAGAAAAAACATGGATGACAGAAAAAAACCCCACTACAAATAATAAAGAAAAGAAGAAAAGAAAAACAAAAGGGAGATAGGAACAAACTAAGAATCAGTCTATTCTCCAGCCACCTCCATAAACATAGGATAAAAGATCTCATTGGATATTTGAACTTTCAGCAATTCCACAGGTTCAGGTTCCTCTCATAGGAATAAACTAAGAAACATGAATGCAACAGTACAACAGCTAGTGCACAAAGATAAGGAAAACTACTATAGTGACAGATATAGAGAAATAGAAGACACAAACAAAAAGGGAAGAATGAAAGGCCTATTCCACAAGATTCGAGAAATCAAGGGAAAGTTCAAACCAAGGACCGGGACACTCTATGACAATAAAAATAACACAATTCAAGACCAGGAAGGAATAAAAAGACGTTGGATGCAATACACAGAAGAATTAACAAAAGAGATGAAAAAAATGAAGGACACATGGAATGAAGAGCCATATGAAGATGAATCCCAAATCCTAAAAAGTGAGGTGGAAACTGCAATAAGAGAAATAGCGCAAAACAAAACACCAGGAACAGATAATATTCCAATTGAGCTGCTGCAATCCACATTGACAGAGTCAACTCTAGTGCTAACCAACATATTTCAACAGATATGGAAAAGAAAATGATGGCCAACAGATTGGAAGCAATCAATATACATTCCCATCTACAAAAATGGAGACCTAAGAGACTGCAGCAACTATAGGACCATAGCACTGATTTCCCATGCAAGCATAATCATGCTTCAAATTCTGCAACATAGACTCCAACCATACATGGAAAGAGAGATCCCAGATGCAGGGTTCAGGAAAGGAAGAGGCAGTAGGGATCACATTCCAAACATGTGATGGCTAATGGAGCACACCAGGGAATTCCAAAAGAAAATCAGCATGTGCTTTATTGACTATAGCAAAGCCTTTGACTGCATAGATCATGAAAAGCTATGGAATGCCTTCAAAGACATGGGAGTGCCAATACATCTCATAGTCCTGATGAGGAATCTACTCAGAAAATGAGGCTACTGTCAGAACAGAACACAGAGAAACAGATTGGTTCCCAATTGGCAAAGGGATCAGACAAAGCTGTATCCTTTCAACCTATCTGTTCAACTTGTATGCAGAACATGTTAGCATGGTTACACAGTGTGTGATGTACTACGTCAATTTTTGGCACCAGTATCACCACCTTCTGAGATGCAGGCAGCAACTTGTGAGCTGGAGAAGCACCTCTCCCCTCTCAGAATGAATGAAGGAACACTGCAGACAGGCGTCTCACAGATGAGGCTTTTAATCTTAGTTCCACTGTATACAAAACTATTATATGCCATCCACCATCCACTGTGACTTGAGGCACTTCCCTTATATAGCAAGGGCTCCATGTAGCTTTTTGGTCCTGCCTCTTCCTCCTATATCACAATGAAACCAGTCACCCATCCAGGTTGACTTTGCAGTTTTGCAGCCTTTTGCAGCACTTTACTGCACTTGATGACCATCATCTGATGTAATTTCCCATGACTCAGCACCAGGAGGAAAGATGCTTTGTCATCCTGACTGCCAGTGACCCTTTGTTGCCCAGTCACTATTATATCCCACAATGTACATTTTCCTTGGGATTCTATCTCAATAGAACATATTATAAGAAAAGCAGGCTTGAACACAGAAGAAAGAGGAGTGAAAATAGGAGGAAGGAATAACAACAATCTAAGATATGCAGATGACACCATAGTAAAAGCAAAACTAAGCAGCTTCATTTATATATTGCTTCATACCATGCTATATAGCAGGGGTAGGCAACCTAAGGCCCGGGGGCCAGATGCGGCCCCCCGAGGCCTTTGGACCGGCCCCAGGCTGGTCCTGCCGCCGCTGCCGCCGCCGTCCCCCACTGCCCGCCATGATATTATTGATTATTGTTGTTATTACTTGTTCTTGGGGTTTTCTTGGCAAAATCTCCACAGGGTTTTTGCCATGGCTTTTCTGGGGCTGAGAGAGTGTATGTGCATATATTTTTTAATTTTTAAAATTTGTTAAAAAAAAATATTTATTTATTTATTTTTGGTGCTTCGGCCCCGCAATTGTCTGAGGGACAACAATCCGGCCCCCAGCTCAAAAAGGTTGCCTACCCCTGCTATATAGTGTCTAAGTGGTTTACAACTGTAAGCTCATTGCCCCCCAATAGCTAGGTACTCATTTTAGCAACCTTGGAAGGATGCATGCCTAAGTCAAGCCTAGCAGAAAACTAGTACTAGCAGAAAACCTCACAGACCTGGAACACTTACTAAAAGAAGACGGGATCGCTGTTTAGTAGCTATCCTGCCTTCAGTTCCC
>CM034706.1:259662554-259673423 GCA_020142125.1 Phrynosoma platyrhinos | reverse complement strand
TTTGGATTAGCTCTGCTTCAGACCCCGTGTGATAAGGTCCAATGTTTCACAGGTGTTTGGGTAAGGCTGTTGAATGAAAAGAGGAAAATCCCATCAAACGGAGGGGTGTGGCTAGCCATCAATCATGATGGATGCATAAAACTTGAGCAGGACAAGATCTCAGTTTTAACATAGCATACCTCCAAAATTTCATTTTGGTCACAAATGTGACCAAGCAACATAAGAGACTGGTCAAGATGCCAAAAGCTATTACAGTCAGCCCTCCATATCCATGGATTCTTTATCCACGGAGTCAACCATCCACTGCCTGAAAATATTCCAAACTGTATAGATTCCAGAAAGCAAACCTTGATTTTCCTATTTTATATAAGAAGCACCATTTTATTATGCCATTGTATATAATGGGACTTAAGCATCTATAGATTTGTTATCCACAGGGGGTCTTGGATCCAAACCCCAGCAGATACCAAGGATCCACTGTAATGAGGAAGACTTAAGTTTGGAAAAAGTGCAGCAGTTTGTTTTTGCCTGAGCCTTCTGGAAAAAGCAAGATTCAACCACTTTCTCCCCCCCCCCCAATTGAGTTAACTGAATGCAAACTACTTTTGAAATTTGAACTAATTTTGCAACAGTTGAAGTAAGCTGTTCACAAAGTGGGAAAGTGGATGGATGAGAGAAAAACTAGGACATTTTTAAAACAGCTGAAAAGTAGGACAACAGAGGATTAATAAAGACTGTCCCAGCCAAATCCAGAAATTTGCAGGTTATGACATGGAGAAGTTCTCCTCTATTACTTTCCCATCTTCATTTCTGGGATGAAATTTGTTGGCATATTTTAGGAATGAGCCCTGGAATTAACAGTTACTGGTCAGCTAGTAATATATATTTTTTATTTTCTTCTTCCTTCTTTCTTTTTCTCTTTCCATACCCTTTCCTCTGAACTAGGTTGGAGCTGAGAGAAATGAGTGTTTGCTGCTACTGACATAAAAACCAAACAAAACCAAAGATTAAAATCCAAGGCCTATTAAAGTAAACAACTCTGCCCCTTGTAGAGAATGAGGACAGAAAGGTGAGAAAACACTTTATATTATAATGAAATATACTAACAGACTATGCAGACCCATTTGTATATTGCCTTTCAGACTAAAGCAGTTTCGTCACCTGTAATTGCTGCCAGCTTTTAAAGCCAGCCTCTTTTCAGAAAACACTTTTGAGTGCACCTTGGAAAAAGAGGAAGGGGGAGAGTTACCAAGCAACCAACAAGCCCTGAGTGCCCAGAATTCAAACCTGATTGACAAGTGCTCTTTTCAGAGTGAGTAACGGCTGCTGATACTGCTCCGATAACAGGAACCACAATATTACCTGACATGATGATGAGGAATTATGCTAGATAGAAATGGATGTGGGATCGGAAGCTATGAATTCTCCTACCCTCTAGCATTGCACTGATGAAAACTTAGGGGCTAAGCAGACGGGTGGCTGTGGACCGCCCTGGGAAGCTGCGCCGTGGGACCGAGGCATCCCCACGCCTCGGTCCTGTGGCCCAGCTTCACCGCCCCTGAAAGGAGCACTAAATTAGTGCTCCTTTCACAAGTCAGCGAAAGTGCGCTGCAAAAGGCTGCGGCGGGAGGTCCTTCTCGGAGCGCCGGCTGTGCGGAGGGCCAGCTGTTCCGAGGATGACCTTGGGAGGGGGTTGGGGCACTGATCATGTGGCTGCCCCTCCCCTTCCCTGCCCCCAAGACGGCCTTTTAGGCCGTCTGCTTAGGCCCTTAGACAGTGTGGCCAAGCAACATCAGAATGTGATCAATGTGACAAAAGGTATTAATGAGAAAGGACATCCAAGCTGGAAGAGGCTGCAGCAGTTTGCTTTTGCCTGAGCCTACCAGAAAAGGCAAGTTTCCTTCCTTCTTCCCCCCCTGCTGGGCTAGTTGGATGGAGACTACTTCTGACCTTTCCATTCATTCTGCAGCAACTGAAGTAAGTTGAGCACAAGAGAGAAAAGAGGGAGAAGGAGAGAAAAATCTTGGACAAAGTATTTATTGTTGAGTATGAGACAATTGGTGCATATGCTTTACACCTCTATCTGGAGCAGTGTAGTGGTTACATTCTTCTTTTAGGAGTGGGAATGCAGATTATGGCAAAACTAAACACCAAAGATGAAAAGAGAGATCTAAGGTAGAACAAAGATAAACTTACTGTTTCTATTTGTGAGGCTCAGGAAACTGTGCTACATCTTAATTTCTCTGAAATATGAAAGATAGGGACAGAGTGGGTGCTTTGTATTGATTTTTTAAAAGGATTAGATAAATCCATGGAAGATAGGTTTATCAATGGTGATTAGCCATGATAGCTACTGGATTGGACATCCGTATGCCACTGAATAAGTGTCCTGGGAGCTCAAACATGTGTGGGTGGATACAACTGAAGCAAGGAAGTTTAGCAATAATCCAACAATGTTGTCCACTTCAAATCAAGTGAGCATAGCAGAGATATCAAAAGTGAAGTAAAACAGATAAGACAGAGGTGTTCGTGCTCAGTCAATCGGTAGATCAGGGAATAAGGGCTCTGTCTGTGCTGGACAGGTTACATTCCCCCTGAAATTTCAGCCTTGCAATGCAGATGTTCTCCTGGACTTAATTCTGCCTCACTGCCAGGTTTTAGTAATGGCCAGGAATATATTTGAAGAGTTAAAACTAATGTGACAGCTGTGCTCACTCCTTGGGATGTTAGATCTGGCTTGATTACATCCCATGTGGACTACTATAATGCACTCTATGTGGGGCTGCCTTTGGAAGTTGTTTGGAAACTGTCATGGGTCCAAAATAATGCAGCCAAATGTTGACCAGGGCCAGTTATAGCAAGTGTATAACTCCATTGTTAAAGCTGCTTCACTGGCTACCAATTTGTTTCTGGGCAGAATTCAAAGTGGTGGTCATGTAATATATGTCCATATAAAGCCATATACAGCTTAGTCCAGACTATTTATAAGACTATAGCTCCTCATATGAACCTGCCAGAACCCCATGATATTCAGGGAAAGGTTTTCTCTCAGTGCCACTGCTATCACAGGCTCATTTGTTGAGGACACTTGAGAGAGTTTTCTCAGTGGCTTCTCCCACCCTTTGGAACTCCTTTCTATGAGAGGTTAGGCTGGCACCCTTCCAGCTTTCCTTTCACCAGCAGGCAAAAGCTTTTCTTTCCAAGCAGACTTTTATTATTTAATTGCACCCAGGAAGGCTTTTTATTGGGATGGGGAATACTATGGCATGCACATCTTAACTTTACTATTCAACAATAATTTTTTACTCTTTGAGATCTTGTGTAGTTTCTTCATAAACTGCCTTTCCACATTCTAGTCTTCTTCTGATTTCTTGACTCTACCTGCATGGGAAATTAATGCAATGGTCCTGTGATTACTGCAATGCCTGCTGTCTTTGTTCTAGGAGACTGAAATGTCCACTGAGCATTTCCAATCTTTGAGACATTCTTTTGTTTTCCCAGTTTGCTGTCAGATTTTAGTTAGAACTAGAATAGATTCTGTTTCTGTAGCTTGCAGCAGCTCTATTGGTATGTCATCCATTCCTAGTGACATCTTAGCCTGCATTGCAAAGGTACATGGAAAGAGAATCTGATCCCAGATACTACCTGGGCACCTCTAAGAACAGACACGTATAAAATTCTATCTTGGCTTGCATTAATGTAAGCATAGGGCCTTTGCAGACTGCCAGAAATAGTGTAAATTGACTCCACTTTAACTGTCCTGACTCAGCGCTAGGGAATCATGGGAACTGTAGCTTATTGTGGCACCAGAGCTCTCTGACAGAGAAGGCTCAATGTTTCAGAAAAAAAAGAGACAATTCCCATTGTTCCCTAGCACTGAACCAGGGCAGTTAAAGTGGACTCAATTTGCAGTTTCCAAGTCAAGTGAAATAATAGTCCCATTTTTTTCTGTGCTGGTCAGGCCTTATCTGGAGTACAGTGTTCAGTTCTGAGCACCTCATTTTAAGAAGGATACAGTCAGGTTGAAAGAGGTTCAGAGAAGGGCAACAAGGATGATGAGTCCCTGGGGAATGATGTGCTCATTTCTATGATTCTATGGGAACTATGAGAATGCAATGTGAAGAGGCTAGGAATTCTGATTAAGGAGTAAAGACAGAAATGGATAAATAAACAAAGAAAAATATTATTGTAGTGTTTTTATTTTACTATCCTTTAAGAATCTTTTAATGCTGTTTTTAACTTGTCTTCTTTAAACAGAATTTAAGTTTAAACAAGTTTTAACTTGTACCAAGACCTTTTAAATTGTATTGTGCTTTTAAAATGTTGTATGCCACCTTGGATCCCATGCTGAGAGAAAGGCAGATATAAATTAATACATTAACAAATAAATAATTCTATGAAGTCTATTGGAGATAAAAGAATTCTGGAAGGGTGCTAAATAAAGAGTCAGGAAGAGAAGAGGAGGAAAGCTCCCTAAGAGTATCCATTTACATCTTGGAGAGATTAGGATAGATAAATAAGAGATGAGAAAACTTTGGGTCACTAAATGCTATCTCTGCTGCTGTCCCCAAGACATTTAAAAAGTGCTGAGCTTTGTATTTCCAATAGCTTTCTCAGTTTAAAATAGTGTTGGCAGGCCAGAAGAGATAAAGGCAACCTGGATGGTACAATTTGTGAGCAATGCTTGAAAGAGGGAGCCTGTAGTCATCAAATTAAGAAGAGACATATAATGGAATCTTCAGGTATCTGAAGGTCTGTCACCTGTTGGAGAAGGAGCACAATTGCTGAGAATGTGTTTTCACCCATCTCCTCTAGAAAGTAGTTAGTTTTCCTGTCATTGCAGAGGTAGGTGGAAAGACAATCTTGTCCCAGTCACCAGCTGGTCACTTCCAAGAATAGACATGTATAAAAACTACTCTTGATATTTTACCACAATTGCCATGGAGGAGAGATGCTGCAAGTAAAGACACCACACACTCAGCTGGAGGAAAAGGTGACAACTTTATTTTAAAAAGCTTACAGGTAGGGTTGGTCCAAAAGCACATGAGGTCTGGATCTGGCATCAACCAATCCCAGAATTGATTGATAATCAGTTTGGCTTGGTCATGGCCAAGTCTTGGGATGACAAAAAGGGTAGCCAGTTACGGTAATCACCCATTTGCAACTCAAGCAACCAGCTTATCACATGTTTGCTTCTCTACCCCCTGTCACTGGGGGATGCTGATCTGGTGTTTCCCCTGAAATGCATCCAGTACCCTTGGTCTCTGATGGACTCCCAATACAGTGCTCTGCAGCACTGTAAACCAACACCCACCAGATCCAAGATCTATGTCACCACCGCAGAAGGCTGGACCCCTCTAGGATCACCTTCCACCAAACCTAGCAAGCTGTATCCCTCTTTAAAAGACTCCCACACAAGAGTCCATGCTCTGGTGAATGTAGCCCACATATGCCCTGGATTTCCACCTGCCCAGTCCTTTTATAGAGTCCACCTGTAAGCCTCATCCTACCACTGTAGTAGCTGCTCCAATGTGGAATGAGTGACCCCAAAGTCCTCTGGTGGCAGCCTCACATGCTGCAAAGCCAGGTGAAGTACTGACACCACCTGGAATCATGTCAGCAGTGATCCATCCATATGGGTGAAAGGAGGGCCTTCGTTCTAGGGGCGGGATGCCACATATTTGCGTAATGTTCACACTGGGCACAGGTGGGAGCCATGGAGCCTTCTCAGCACAATGGAAGATCCCCTGCCAATATACTGGTCACATCTTGACCTGCGGAGAACTAAACAAACAGTGTTTCAAACAAAAGAAACATCCTCTCTATGTAGTACTTGCTTGGAGCCATCTGTCTTGGAAGAAGGCACAAGCTCACTCATTCTCAAAGCTCTGAAAAAGGCATTGATGAAGGCAGCTCTGAACAGGCTGGCCTCAGACTTGGAGATACAAGCCCAGTCAAGCAAAGAGCCTGGAAAGCAACTTGAAACAAATAGACCTCCTGCCATCCATTCCACCCCATGCATCCTCCTCCAACCCTCTGACATTCTCCTGACTAAGAATGATGCACAAGGGTCCCGGAATCCTCCAATCTTGGAGAAAAAGGAGATCCCAGCCAAATGGACTGCCATGGTCTGGAGTGCAATTCCCTCCTCCCTCAACCAAACTAGTAATTGTAGGACAGGGTGGGACCATATCGGCCAGTGGGCCCAGGGGCCAGATGCCACCCCAAAAAATGGACCTCTCGGACATAGCTCTTTTGTAGATTCTGAGAGTGACTGGAGCCAGCAAAGATAATATGCCCTGTATCACAGCAGATTTTCAACCTCCCGCAGTTCCTCCAGGAAGGAATTGGGCAAGGGGTCTACTCTGGGTGCCAGCTGGGAGAACCTGGCCTCCTGAAAACAAGAGAGAGAGTCTGCAATATTATTTTCAGGCCTGGAATGAAAAGGGCTTTGAATGTAATGTTCTTGTGGAAATAGTGGAACACAAATGGCAAACCAGGGGCATCACCCTCTCAGACCTGGAGCTTTGGCAGTTTAGAATCTTGGCAACCACCTGGTTGTCACACCAGAAATATACCACCTTGTTGGCAAAGGCGTCATCCTAAATCTGAACTGCCACTACAGTGGGAAACAGTTGCAAGAAAGTCTCTGAGGATCCCCTCCTGCACCCAAATGAGAGGCCAGCATTGGGTGCACCAGCGTCCCTGGAAGAAGACTCCAAATCTCAGGCTCCCACTGCATCAGAATGAACCTGAAGGTCATGTCTCAAGTCCCATGGCCGCTGTCATAGGGACATCAAACCATTCCACAGGCTGAGGTCTTGCTTAATGACCTTGGTGAGGTAGATGTGATGATGAGCCTCTTTGACCTCTGTCATGATCCTAGCCAGGTGGGCGCAAAAGGCTCTACCCAGTGAGACCACCCTGCACATGAAATTGAGGTGACCCAAAATGGATTGGATTTCCTTTATGGTGGCATTGTGGGCCGAGAAGATTGCCTGAAGTCTGGAGCATAGGGCCTGGAGCTTGTCATCAGACAGGTGGGAAACACCAGCCACCAAATCCAGCTGTATGCCGAGGTAGACGAGGGAAGTGGCCAGGTCCTCAGTTTTTTCGGCCACTAAGGGGACACCCATCTCTTCATCTAGGTTCTAGAATGTGGACAGAAGCTTGGCACAACCATCACTTCCAGCCTCTCCCATGAACAGGAAGTCATCAAGGTAGTGAGTGACCAGGGGAGAGGTAGCTCTGGACTTGACCTCCCACTCAAGGAAGGAGCTGAAGGTTTCAAAAGCCACACAGCTGATGGAGTAACCCATTGGCATGGCCTTGTCAAAGTAGTACTGGCCCTCAAATTTGAAAACCAAGAGGCAGAAATCATCAGGGTGGACAGGGAGCAGTTGGAATGCCTACTGAATGTCACATTTTGCCATAAGAGCCCTGGTGATGCAGTGGTTAAATGCCTGTAATGCAGCCACTCTCACAAACCATAAGGTTGTGAGTTCAGTCCCAGTCAAAGGGCTCAGGCTTGACTCAGGCTTGCATCCTTTTGAGATTGTTGGGGGCAATTAGCTTACACATTGTAAACCACTTAGGGAGTGCTTAAGTGCACTGGTAAGTGGTATAGAAATGTACATGCTATTGCTATAGCTATTGTTATAAGGCCACCATGCCCACATGACCTGACCGTGTGGTCAAAAGAGGCATAGTGGACAGAGCAAAGCCCTGGGGGACTGCTGTCATTGGCCAATGACCTGGGGGATAAGACAGGTGGTGAATGAGTCGAAATTCCCTAGGGGGGCACCATCCCAAGGGGATCAGAGCAGAGAAGGGGCTGGCCAGCCTTCCAGCCTCTCACTCCTTTTGGATCTTGGCCCTGAGGACCTGGGGCATCACATGGGCAGATTTGAGGTTACGGGCATCAGATGCTGAGTGGGGGTCCACCTCCAGGATCCGGAAACCACACGTGAAGCCCTGCCTTTGTAAGGGTAGCTATGTAGGAGAAGGATCCAAACCTCAGGGCACACGGGTGTTGGGGTTTGGTCAAAACATGGTCGGGTAGCCTCAGCATGCTCATGTTGGACCCCCCAACCCTCCAGTTTCAGAACTGGAGACTCCATCTTTCTTCTTGGAGGCTGCCAAGGTAGGGCATCCCGATCAAAAGGGTTGTTGGGAGTGTGATGGTCAGGAACACACCAGCTTGGCATACAGGCCCATGCAAAGCTCGCAGCAGTGCTGGAACTTGCACTGGGCCCACACACATTTGCCCATGTTGAATTCCAAACACATGAGCCTGTGAGGGTCCCTCTTGCCCACACACTTGGAAGATCTGGTTGGGTCTCCCTTTGGCTGGCATAATGGGCTGACCTCAGTCAACCAGATGTCACTCTCGATGAAGTCCCACCTGTCAGTGTCGCTCTGGGATGCACTCTGGTGGAAGGCTGTGTCATATGCAATAGCCGCCATTTCCCCCTGATGGACCTGGCCCTCATGACATTGAACATGTGACTTATCAGGTGCAAGGCCTGCTCAGGGTAGGATATGGTCTAGATAGAGGTGATGGCCCCTTCCCCCTTGGGCTTTAACAAGGTGAAAACATCTACTTAACATCCCCTGAGGATCTGCTTTCTAACCTTCTTGGACAAGGATGACTGGGGGGTTCTCACCGTGTGAAAATTTTGGGTGATCAGAGGCCTGATGATCCACCCACACACCCTGAACACTAGAGTGACCCTGCACCTGATGGCCCATGAAGGCATTCCTGTGACCAAAGCCCCTCCAAACCAGTAATCGTCCCTGGCCAAGGATGAACAGAAGCACTCACCATCCCTGCTCCGCAAATCTCTGGACCCCTTGTTGTGAGCCCTTTTGGACTTTTTCTTGGCCATTAGCCTTGCACTTGTCACCCACCACAGAAGCATGGGGAGTCACACTGGTTTATGAACTGGTGGTGGAAGAACTGGAGGAGCTGCTTGAGCTGGAGCTGCTGTTGGAGGAGTGGCTTCATTCATTTCCCTAGGGTATTAGGTTTCTCTCTTTCTTTTCTTTTCCCACAAAGTCTGAGAATATTTATAATTCAGTTTCTGAAAGAAGAGCCACCACCTTTTAAGGTGAAATTTTAAGTATTCAATGTGTTCAGAACATTTTGGGAAAATTGTAATACCAGCTCTACGCACAGATGGATTTATTAGTCTCCCTAGGAAATAATTTGGATTCTTCTTCTTCTTCTTCTTCTTCTTCTTTACTTTATTATTATACATAAAAGAAAAAAAGACACATTTAACTTGCTCTATTATACATTCTCTGGAAAACTATAATATACATGTTTTATATATCATAATACGCTGAAATATTGTTTTTTAAACCATTCCTCTCTCTTTCTATAAAATCAACTTTCCTTCATATATCATAGGTTTTTAAACAATTATAAACCAGATCCCTTCTATACTCATTCTAACAATAGTATTATCTAATCTTATATCTCTTCCGAGTCTGGATTCTTCTTTCCTGATGAGTTATACAGGATAGTATACATAGCATTTTCTACTGTTGGAAGAGAAAACATAGCTCTCAAAGAAGGGGTGATGACATGCAATCTTCAATTTTTTCTCTTCAAGGACAGCTAAGAGGACTATTTGGTGCAAGCCTTGGAAGAAGTAGAGAGTTCACTCCCTAGAGTGTCCAACATTTTGCTGTTTTTTTATTATTATCTTGAATTGAGGTTAATAATATCTAAATTGGTTTGGCTTTGCACCTCTTGCTCCCATAGCTGGTCCTTATCTGATGGATAAAAGTGGCAGATGTCCTTGATGTGAAGCAAATAGATGTAAGAATGATAGTGAACTTCACGGGCTTCAAGACAAAGATAAATGGCTACTACAATCTCGATTTTGCCCCGGTGTTACTACAAATGCATCATACATAATGAGTAGGGATGTCAGTGGCTAGAAAACAAATGGAACAAAATGCTCCTCTCACTTTGTATCATGGTCTGGGAGTGCAAGTTAAGTCACTCTGGTCAGACCATTGCATAGGACATATAAAGTGTGGTTTGGAGCATTACATAGGCTTTTTTTCAGGTTTAGACTGAGTTATCTATCTAATTATCATTTCAGACACATTTGTCATTATTTGCCATCAAGTTGGCTTCAACCTAGGTAGACTGTATGAATGAGAGACCTTCAAGAAACCTGCTCACCAGCTGCCCTACACAGCTATTGAAATTCAAGTCCATGGCTTCCTTGATTGAACCAATCCAGCAGTAGGGCAATAGTCTCTTCTTATTGCCTTTCACTTTACTAAGCATTATCATTGAGTCTTGTTGTTTCATGATGCTCACTAAATATGGTAGTTTAGTCATTTTGACTAATATTGAGAGTTCAAGATTTATTAGCTCTCACACCCATTTATTTATTTATTTATTTATTTGCAGTTTACAGTATCCATAGAACTCTTCTCCATTTTATTGATTCCCTTTCTGTCAGCCTATATATGTATATAATGACAGAGCTCAGGTATGAAAAATTGAATGTGCGTGTGTATGTGCATGCACACACACACATTCAATATTTCACAATTATGCAGAGAAATTAGAAAGACTATGAAATGAATGGTCATGACTTTAATAATAATAATAATAATAAAATTTATTTATACCCCGCCCAGTGGTAGTCCAATCAGGGCGGCTTACAAAATTAAAACATACAATGCATGATAAAACATATAATACACATACCCGCTCCCCCTTAAGACAATATTAAATCAAAAACAGTTTAAAACAACAATTCAGTTTAAAATTTAAAATTTAAAATTCTAATACCAAAAATAAGTCCAAAAAAGCCTGGCTCGACAATCCTCTCCATCTAATCG
>CM034706.1:259590370-259619201 GCA_020142125.1 Phrynosoma platyrhinos | reverse complement strand
GCCTTCAACTGAAGGTCTTAAAGTATGTTCTGGTTTATATAAGGAGATCTTTCAAATAGTCTGGATCCAAATCATGTAGGGCTTTAAGGTCAAATCCAGCACTTTAAATTCTGCTAGGAAACAGACCAGTAACCACTGTAGCTGTTTCAATGTGTGTGAGTGACATGATCCCTGTGCCCAACCCCAGTCAAGTGTAATAAATAAATACATAAATGGAATAGGCAAGAGAGCCCAATGGTTTTTCTTTACTTGAAATGAAAGTCCTTGTAGGCTAAAACTTGTGTCTGTACATTTGAGGACACTGCATGCATTAACCCATTGGTTCTCAAAGTTTTTACCCTTGACCCCTTTTGCAGCTACATCCAGGCATCACACACACACACACACTTGACGTAGTATAGGAATTAAAATATTTTGTTTGTTTAAAGTGTATATTTTCATTCACTCATTCATGTACATTCATATTTTAACATCAGATAAGGAAATAGTTCTCCACCACCACCAGAAAGGCAAGGAGGGCACTCCCTCAGTCAGAGGCACCAACTGCCCTACTTGCCTTTCTCTTCTGCTCAAGGACAGAAAACTTTGGGGAAGAAGAGGAGGAAGAGGAGATCAGGGCCTCCAAGTTTCATTCCCCCCTTGACCAACTCTTGTGCACCCCCAGGGATCCCACCCTATATTTTGAGATCCACTGCATTGATCCATGCGTGCAGCTCTGTTTCCAAATGAAGTTAGCATCATAGCATCACCCACTAGCTTATGCTTCAGCTGGGCTAGATGGGAAGTTGATTCTTAAGAGTGTATATTTCTTCCTATTCCACACACATGCAAAATAATTTCAAGTTTAACCTGGAATCCCCTAGTCCTACCCTCTGACAAAATTAATCTTCTATGATGTTAAAGATTTAAATTGCTTTTGACTGGGCAAGAGGAGGTGTTGTGTGATGCTTTTTTAAAAGTTAAAAAAACAAAGCAAATGAAAGTGGTGCTTAATGCAATATGTACAAAAAAGAAACAGAAATATGATTACAAGTGATGTGTGTGCCAAAAGGCCTTCTCCAGGCACTGTAGATGCAAGAGAACAAGGTTAATATATTTGGTTTCTTTCCTTACCCAAGAGCTGACAAATGTCCTCATAGTAGCAAGGTCAATTCTAACCACATTTCTGTGTTTTCACTCCCTCCATGTATCTTTCCATTTCTTATCCCCCTCCTTTAAAAAAGAAAAAGAAAAAGAAAACATGGATCATCTTATAGCAGTAGTCAGTGGCTTCACTATGGTGGCATCACACAGTGCAGTAACTTAGGGTGTCACCTCCCAAAAAAGAGAATGTCTGGTCACACTGTCTCAGCCATGAGAAAACCCCATGACAGGGTCACTATTAGTTGGAAATGACTTGAAGGCACACAATGACAACTAATTTCTCCAGTTGACTGTCTTCTGTCTGTGACTCGTCTGTTAAAGCCAAAGAACTCTTTGTACAGCAGTTTCCCTCATGCCAGAAAACTCTTACCCAGAGCAAAATATGCATTTGAAATTATCTCTTTCTCCTCTTTAAACAACCCATCCATTCCCACAAGGCCTTTGTAGTAATTTCATATTGTTGTTTTGTGCTTTCAAGTCCTTTCCAACTTATAGCAACCCTAAGCCTTCTTTTCCAGGACATGTCCTACATTTCAACTTTCAGAAGGAATATCAGAATGTCCTCCCTTTTGAGCATGAACAAGAAGCATGAATTTATATTTATATTAAATGCTTTTAGCATAACTTTTATGTTAAGTTTTATATTAAGTGTTTTTAGTTTAACATTTTCCTTGAACATCCTCCATTTTGTGATGTCTTTTCCTTTGTGATTAGACAACCAGACATCCTCCTTTTCCAGGACACATCCTACATTTCAAGCTTTTGTCCAGGAGGAATCTCAAAATGTCCTCCCTTTTGAGCATGATAAGAAGCATGAATTTATATTCATATTAAGTGTTTGTAGCTTAAGTTTTATATTGAGTGTTTTTCAGTCCAACATTTTACTTGAATGTCCAACATTTTGTGGTGCCTTGTCTTCCTTTCCTCCTTCCCCCACGACACGTCTGACATTTTGCAGGACCTTGTCCTCCTTTGTGGTTAGGTGACCAGGTATCCTCCTTTTCCAGGACACATACTACATTTCAATCTTCTGTCCAGAAGGAATTTCAAAATGTCCTCCATTTGGAGCATCACTAAGAAGCATAAATTTACATTTATATTAAGTGTTTCTAGCTTTTCTTTGGTCTTGTCCTACATTATTTCTTGAATCTCCAACATTTTGTAGTGCCTCCTTTGTGGTTAAGACAACAACTGGTCACCTTGTCCAAGAGGACTTTAAAATCAAGATTTAAATAAATTAGATGGGTCAGAATTAGCAACAAGAGGAAGCCATGATGCTATCTAAATTTAGCCAAGGGAGAGGCAGCCAAGGATCATTCTCTCAGCTCCAGGCCACCACAACTCTCCAGGTTTGTGCTGTGCACTGTTTGCACTCCTCATTGGCACACAACACAAAACACACATACACCGTTCCTCCATATGCCACATGAAGGAGGATGGAGAGCTGGCACAAGAGTGTAACTGCCTTTTAGAAATAACAGTTTCTATCAGTTGTGCATCCTCTTTGGAGATCCATGAGGCATGAAGCGTCTGGCCTTCTACGCATGTGTGTCCATGCTTCTTGCACTCACTGCCTCACACAACACACAAACGTAGACATTCCCATGTTATCTATGCTGTTTCTTGCAATGGCATTTAAGGCAGGGTGACCAGATGTTGTCCTAACCACAGAGAAGGACAAGGCACCATGAAATGGAAGGCATTCAAGAACAATGTAGGACTAAACAAAACACTTAATATGAAACTGAATCTAAAAACACTTAATATACATAGAAATTTATGCTTCATCTGACTCCTGGACAAAAGGTTGAAATGTAGGAAGTGTCCTTGAAAAAGTTGCCTAACCACAGACAAGGCACCACAAAATGTGAGATGTTAAGAAAAATGTGGGACTAAAAAAACAAACACCCAGTTAATATAAAACTTAAGCTAAACACACTTATTACAAATATAAATTCATGCTTTTTAGTCATGCTCAAAATGGAGGACATTCTGAAATTCCTCCTGGGCAGAAGAAGACTGAAATGTAGGCCTGGAAAAGGAAGATGCCTGATCACCTAACCACAAAGGAGGAGAAGCTGGTGACGTAGTGGTTTGAGTATTGGACTATGACTCTGGAAACCAGGATTCAGTTCCTTCCCTCTTGGTTATATGCAACCGACTGGGGTGATTTTGGATAAGCCACACTCTCTCAGCCTCAGGGGAAGGCAATAGCAAAGCCCCTCTGAAGAAACTTCTCAAGACAAACCCATAATACATTCACCTTAGGGTCACCATAAGTTGGAAAGGACTTGAAGGCACACAACCTAACCCTGTGTCTTATCGGGTGATGGGGGGGGGGGCTTTTGCTGCCCGGGGCTTGGAGGAGCAGCCCTTCTGCTGTTTTTCCTGGCTAGGAAAAGTCTCCAGTGGCCAGGAGAAGAAGAAGAAGTATGCTCTCAGCCATGAGGAGGCTGAAAAGGCTGGCTGCTTGGCGAGGGTGGTGGTCTCCTTCCAAAAGTCCACAGAGAGGGATGAGCAGAAGCTCTGGAGGTGGAGCAAACCCCAATCCTCTGGCATCTCCTTTTAAAGGGGTTTTTAAATGCTGGCTCGACCATAGAAACCCACTGGATGACCCTTGGGCAAGTCACAGTCTCTCAGCCTCAGTGGCAGCTATGGCACACAGAAAGAGAAATTTGGCAAGGAAACCCCATGATATGGCCAGCATCAGACAGAAACTACTTTTGAAAGCACACAACAACAACAACAACAACAACAGTCCATGGCAAGGAGGGGCAGGGGCAGGGGGAGTAACTGGGTGCCCCCCCCGGGGTGTCACCCGGTGCGGTCCGCACACTCGCACACCCCTCAGGACACTACTAGCAGTAGCAATCATTCCCCCCAGAAACTTTCTCATTTCAAAAAGTGTCATGCTAGATCTTTTAAAATAATGAATATGAACCTAGTAAAAGTGATACCTACTCTTTTTCTGCTTCAGCAAACTCATTAGGGGAAGAAAAGCTACAAATTACATTCTTACAGGCATCACTATTATTCTAGAGTTTTGTCATTGTTATTTGTCACTGCCAGTGTACTTGGCACTGTACTGTACAACAGTCCCAAGAAGCTAACATCTGTCAAAATGATAGTACATGTGGCTGTTCAGAAGTTCTCACTGAAGTCAATATGTCCAGGGGTAGCTGTGTTGCCCATATAGCAAAGTACATTAACATCCAAAATCCACAAAACAGTTACACCTTTATTGGGTTAACCAAAGTGCACAAAATACATGTTGCAAGCTTTTGAAGCACCACTGGCTTCTTCATCAGGAGAAAGTATTAAATATCATACAGGAGAAAAAAATTGATGAAGTTATTCACAGGCTGGTGCTGTGTTGATGGTGATGGTGCTGTTCTGAGTAAAGATGGCATGGAGAAATATTTTCTTTATCATATAAGCCACATCTGATGACATTGCCTTTTCCTCACAGTTATTAAAACAGGCTGAGAAGAATGAGGCACACAGGTTTTGTGCAGCATTTTTGAAGCCCCTAAAGGCACTACCTTCTCTTCCTCCATTTTCTGAAATTATCTTCTAATTTGCTTTCTGGATTTTTAAAAGAACTGCTTAAGGGGTTAAAGCAGATAGAGAAGGACATGGCAAAATTATACCCTTTGTCCGCAGGTGGAATGGAGCATTTTGACCTCCCCCCAAAAAAACACCCAAGTTCAAAATGAATAAAACATAAAATGTAGTATGGCAGGGAGTAAACCCTCTGAGGCTACATGGGAGTCAATGTGGACCCTCAGCTCTTGACAAATGTTCCTGTATTAAAGTTACAGTAGCCTGGAGAAGAGAGAGATAAAAAGTGATAAGATAGTCCTGTATAAGAATTTGAAGGGGTGTCATATTAAGGATGGAGCAAGCTTGTTTCTGCTGCTCCAGACAATACGACCCAGAACAATGGATGCAAACTACAGGAAAAGAGATTCCACCTCAATATTAGGAAGAACTTCTTGACAGTAAGAGCTATTCAACAGTGGAAGACGCTCCCTCGGAGAGTGGTGGAGTCTCTTTCTCTGGAGGTTTTTAAACAGAGACTGGATGACCATCTGTCGGTGGTCCTTTGATTGAGAGTTCCTGAATGGCAGGGGGTTGGACTGGATGTCCCTTGTAGTCTCTTCCAACTCTAGGATTCTATGGTTGTTCTAATTTTCATATGGCTTTCCTATACATCACTTTCTTTCCCACACTCTCCAAACTGTCCATCCAAACTAATCTAAATCGTGTCTCCCCTGCATTCTCTTCTGTCTTCCTGTCAACCAGCCACCCCCAGTCCATTTTATCTCCAGCCATGTAACCAGTCCCACATTGGGTTAAATACAGAGAGAAGGAAGTAAGGCTTTCCATTCTACATTCCCTGTGTGCTCCATGTTTTAGTCTCATCGCCACCCTACTTGGAAGGTGCATGAAGAGCATGAGGAAAGGTCTGGGGGAAGGGGAGAAAGAGAGCTGGCAGATGCAGCAGAGGATGGGCTGGGGACACCAGTAAACATCCCCCCCCCATCAGTTCCCTGGTTTGGACTCAGTAAAATAAATGTTGTTTCCTTGACTGGCTGGGCCCGGGAGAGAGTGAATCAATGGTGAGGGGTTTAATTCTGGAAAGCTCTGGTGAAAATATCCATCTTTAGAAGGAACCAAAATGTGTAGCAATCCATATATGCACAGCATTGTAAAAATTTCAGATTTCAACAACAACAACAGAACCACAGAGAGTCAATTCCAGTTGGGAAAAGAAATCAGGTAATTTTGAGCTCCCAAACTTTTGGAGCAATCTGGATGAGAAGAATTTTAGGAGCATGCCTCTAAGGCAGGTCTGCACAACTTGACAGTAGGTAGTGGCCACAATTAAAATAGGCTAAACTTGTTCAGATCGCACGTAAACTTAAATTAAATTTTAATTAATAAATATATAAATTAATATTATTAATAAAAATTAATAAATATTAATTCCATAGTGAAGTTGTAGGCTTTCACGGCTGGCATCCATAGGTTTTTGTGGGCTGTGAGGCCATGTCCTAGAAGAGTGTATTCCTGATATTACACCTGCATCTATGGCTGGCATCTTGAGAGATCCCATCATCATTGTCCTCTCTGCGTGGCCCTCTCCTAAGGAGAAAGCCGAGCAATGGAGGATCCTTGCCTGTCTTTCTCCTCTGCCCAGGAAATGGCCAAGCAACAGAGGAGCCTTGTGGGTTGTTTGCCCCTCTTCCTCCTCTGTGGCCCAGCCTTTTCAGGAGAAAGCTAGGTGGAGGCTAGTGTGTTTGTTCCTCCTCTTCCTCCTCCTCCTCCTCCTCCTCCTCCTCCTCCTCCACCACCACCCAGCGTTCTCCTTGGAAGAAAGCCGAGCAGTGGAGGAGCCTTGCAGAGTGAGTGTTCTCCCAGCCTTCTCCTTAGGAGAAAGCAAGGCAGCAAAAGAGTCCTGCAGGGCAAGTGTTTGCCCTTCTCCTCCTCCTCTGCCTGGCCTTCTCCTTGGGAGAAAGCCAAGCAGAGCAGGAGTATTGCAAGGTGAGTGTTTGTCCATTCTCCTCCACCACCACTGCCTAGCCTTCTTTTCAGGAGAAAGCCAGGCAGTGGAGGAGCCTTGCAGAGCAAGTGTTTGCCCTTCCTCTCCCTCCTCTGCATGGCCCTCTTCTCAGGAAGAGACCAAGCAGCCACCCGAAATCCTTTAGTGGGCCGCATGCGGCCCCTGAGCCGTATGTTGTGCAGGCCTGCTCTAAGGTTTGGAGAGTGATATATTTTAGGTTTTGTTTTATTTTTCATCTTCAATATCTCTGAGACTCTGTTTCAGGTTTTAGCCTGAAGCAAGTTACTATGGTGGAGTTTGTTTATTTTTTAAATCTAAAAACTGAAGTCTAAAGATGCTTGAAATGGGAGAGAGGAAGGAATTTAATAAATGGGGAAAAGGAAAAGAAATAAAAAAAAACCCTAACTGATCCATAACTACAGCTAATGCAAATAAGCGCTTACATCAAAATGTAGAAATGATAATGTAATTTAATGGCTTAAAGACTTTTTAAAAAGATAAAAATGCCTGCTATATTTTGACAGAGCAAAGATTTCTGAGTTGAATGCTGGTGATATGGTGGAGTCTAGCTCTATACGTCTTGCTGATGATTTGACAAGAACAATTTCTATGCTCAGTTTAATGTACTTATGACAAATTTAAGTGATGAATTGATGCCCAAGAGGCCATGTGACTGGAATTAGGAGGCACAAATTCCCTTGTTATGTGTGCAGACACAGGGCAGTTCACTGCTGACAGGCATACTAAAAGTTAGGTAAAGGAAATCTACAAAGAACATTATGTCAGTGGCAAAGGAAATGGAAAGCTATATATTTATTAAACCATAATGTCACTAGGTGAAGCTGTGCAGCACTATAGAAGCAGTGATGCCTTTCAGTCCCAGGGCACATTAAGAAGAGAAACAGAAAGCTTTCTGGCATGAAGGAGATTATCGCACATACAAAAACACCCAGTTTACCTCTTCCAAACTGGAGCCCAATTTGGGCTGAAGCTGGGTCTTATTCCATGGCTTTTCCAACTTAATTTGACTTCTGAGTACATTTCCGCTCCAATGCGGATCCAAAAATGCACTCCAGTGGCCATTTTTTTTAAAGCTGCAGTACTCCTGTGCATACGCAAACGTGCCATGGCTGCCATTTTAGAAATCAAAATGGCGGTTGCGGCACGCACGGCCACACGGTGGCCAAAACACGTGGCGGCGGTGGCACGAGACGGTGTTGGCAGGGGTTCGCCTGGGCTGGTAAGTGTGGTGACCTGGGCCGGAACTGGCCCGCGGGCCATAGGTTGCCGGCCCCTGCTATAGAGCATTGCCACACCTTCTCCATCTACAGAAACAAATGGTGACAGAGACCTGAGATGGCATAGTTCAGATGGTTAGAGAGTATCACCTGTGGGCATCTCAATTACAGATGAGAAAACTCCCAATATGAACTCTTTAGGTACTGTTGGGTATTTTTTTTCCCTCCTCACCCCTCGTGACCAAAAAAGTCAAATATTTTTTACTGTTTTTGGCCAAATGCCTTTATAAAACAGAAAGCATGAAGAGCACAGGCCCAAATCTATTTAGTCCCAACTAGAGCTGACCCATTACAATTTAATGATAAAATCAATGGAAAATTTCTAAGCACACAGTTAAGATTTTCAGTATTTTTGGGCTAGAAGAATAGCTACTGAGCCCATGGAGCTTGTTCTTATCTTTCCCCCTTTCTAAGAAACCATTGTCTGTATTACAAACGCTGCAAAACAGATCAACATCTAAGGCTTAATCTGCAGTACATAAATATTACAGTTTGATGCTGGTTTAACTGCCAAGGCTCAATGATATGAAATTCTGGGATCTGTAGTTTTGTGAGACATGTAGCTTTCTCTATCAGAGCACGTTGGTGCCACAACTAGCTACAGATCCCAGGATTCCAAACCATTGAGCCATGGCAATTAAAGTGGTGTCAAACTGCATTTATACCCCACTTTTCTCCTCAAATGGGATTCAAGGTGACTTGGTCAGCACATGCAGAGAAAACATATACCTTATTTTCCTGCGTATAAGACTACTTTTTTACCTGAAAAATCTGTGGTTAAAGTGTGGGGGGGTCATCTTATATGCCGGGTATAAGGATAAGGAGGGTAGAGGTGCTAAGACTCTATATTTTGACTGGAAAAATGGGGGGTCGTCTTATACGCCGGGTCGTCTTATACGCCAGAAAATACGGTATGTGGAGAAATCAATTTAAACCAAACTGAATATATGTAAACCAGAGTGAATTATGTGCTCTACAGTACTAAATCAGGCACTTAGGTGGCACTTTCTGTCTAACTATTCCATAGTGAGACCAGGTCTTTGAAAAAAATGTGAATTCTATCAGATGGAAAAACCTCCAGAGCATTCAGGACTCCTTCAGATTCCACAGGTATTTGGAGATGGTTCATCTTAATCAGTCCCCTACCTGCACAGAGAGGGTCTAGTCCTTTTACAGGAGATCAGCAATAATTTACCATACTTATTTCATGGTATTTTTCAAGGAAATTTGTAGTGTTAATTAGCTTTTCTCATCAAGGCTGACAAGTTTCAGATTAATAGATAAAGCTTTCTCGGAAAACAATCTTTAGGATGTGCATTTGTGGACAACTGTTATAAAAAGGCATATATTAAAGAAATGGTCCTATATTAAGAAACCTACAATAAACGAGGAATAGATGCAGTATTTGTGTGTGTGTGTGCAGAAGTGGAATGTGTACTGAAGTAAGGAACTACAGCCAAGGTAGTTAGTTGTTACTACATACACTTTGGGTAATTAGTATGCAGCAAAATTGCATTTGTAACAAGAAAGAGCAAGAATTCAGAGACATATAGCTGTGTTGCCCTGGAATATCTGTATCAAAAGAGAACTCGTAGCAACTTTGAGACTAACTTCTTCTATGCAATTAGTCTCAAAGATGCTACAAGATCCCTTTGCAAGAAAGAGCAAGTTATTTTATTATTGGATTGATTAACACTTTTGGTTATTTTTAGAGACTGGAAATTACTAAGGCAGGTATGAACACAAGACAAGGGGAGTCCTTGACACTGTAACCACCTTTTCTCTGGTTCCTCAGTCATCAAAACAACTCTGTTTGGTTTACATGACTCCTCCTAGATCACGTCTGCTCACAACTTGCCTTTCTTAAAAGTGTACAGAGGGTCCCTCATCATTGATCAGAACTCACTGAGCATAACAACACGTGAAACAATCCCTCCCATTTCTTTTGCCTGTACATTCACCAGTAGAATCACAGAGTTGGAAGAGACCTCAAGGGCCATCAAGTCTAATCCCCCTGCCCGCAGAAATACACAACCAACTCACCCCCAACAAATCCTGAGATCTGTAGTTTAATGAGGTATCAAAGCTCTCTGACAGACCAGGGTGAATACATCATCAAACTACAAATCCACAAATGCTAGAGTCATGGCTGTTAATGTGGTGTCAAATTGCTTTAATTTTGCAGTACAGCTACACCCTTTGTAACTACAGTGGTTATGTAGCTATAAAGCTGATAGAGTCATTTAAACAGAAATTGCTCATTTTCCCCATTCTCTTATCAATCCTTAAAGTAATGCAACAATTTACAGTTGTCCCTCCATTTTTGCAGACTTTGAGTCCATGGTCTCACTTTTTGCAGAACAGCAAATAGGGAAGTATAAAATGGCATGTGTGTCCACGCCACCTGCACAGAGTCACCTGTGGGAGTGCATGCCCATTCAAGCCAATGGGGCTTGAATATTTGCAGTTTTTCATTTTTGTGGGGTGGGGGATGACGTAGGTAGGTCCAGAATGGATCCCCCATGAAAACAGAGGGGCAACTGTATTTTCCCCAGCAATGCAACATTGCAAAGTGTTGCTTGCTCTCAAATACTTTTAACAAATGAGGGGAATGGATTACTTTTTAAATGCAAGTTCCAAAGTCTGGCGGTGATTTACTTTTCCTCATTGCATTTTTAAAGGCAATTTGTATGAAAAGTTCCAAAAATATTTATACATGCAAATTTATATGTCTCTTTATTTTGAAAACTGAGGATTTATTTCAGTGAGAAAATTTTGCCATCTGATATCATGGAACAAGGAAAGTGAGCATGAGGATGGCAGATAGTGATGGATTAGACTGAACTGTCACTATTCCAGACTCCATTCCCATGAAACTGTGGCAGACTGTTTTCTGTAAAATGCCTGTAATTGTTTAAGTATGAGGATTTCTATAGTTGGTGCATGCAATTTTGTATGGATGACTCCTTGCAACCTCCTTTGTTTTAATGAACACAAATTAGCTCTTGTAGGTCTTGGAATAAAAGCTTGTGAATTCTAGCTTACAAGTATCACCAATTTTGAAGTTCTCTTGCATGGCCTTCACTGAGACCTGGGTACCTATACTCTTGCTATTAGGATAATCTCTTAATCTACAGTGCATGGAGATAGAAAATTCTCTGGCTCATTTATTTCATTGATAGGCCATTTGTGTTCAGTATTACCCTACAAGGGATGTTAAATGATCAGCTATTGTCAGCCATTTTGTCAGAAGGACAGAAAGTTGACTCTTCAGCCAGAGTGAAGGAAGCTTCCTCTGATTTTGAACAGAAAATGAAGTCTCTTCTTCTGAAACAAGGGGAAAAGATAAGCATACCATAGTGGTTTGAGAGTTGGACTATGACTTTGGAGACCAGAGTTCAAACAGCAACTCAGCCATGAAACCCACTAGGTGACCTTGGCCAAGTCACATGCTCTCAGCCTCAGACGGAGGCAGTGGCAAACCTTTGGACAAATCTTGCAAAGAAAAGCCCATGATAGGTTTGCCTTAGGGTCAACATAAATTGGAAATGACTTGAAGGCATACAATAACAAAAACTCTGTGTGTGTGTGTGTGTGTGTTTCATATAACAAACTACAAGGAGCCCTGGTGGTGCAGTGGTTAAATGCCTATACTGCACCCAGAAGTTTGTGAGTTCAGTCTCAGGAGCTCCAAGGACCACTCAGCCTTGCATCCTTCTGTAGGTCACTAAAATGAGTACCCAGCTTGTTGGGGGCAATTAGCTCACACACTGTAAACCAGTGCTTAGTTCACTTATATGCGGTATAGAGATGTACTTGCTATTGCTATTGGCCTACTCTAAATAGATAACAACATATTCAACCAGTGACATAATTAATTAATAATTACGTAAAGGCATGGAATAAAATTAGAGAGGATCTAAAAAGATGGAGAATTCTACAGCTTTCATTACTCAGAAGAGTTCCATTCATACAATCATACGTGCTCCCTAAAATGTTATATTTATTTCAAAACATCCCCGTGATTACATCCAATAATATCTTTTAAGATTTGGACAAGAGATCTAAGAGAATTTATTTGGCAAGGGAAGAAAGCAAGAATAAAAACAATAGTCCTGCAAGATGTGAAGAAGAAAGGAGTTTAAGCTTACCCAATTTACAAACCTATTATAGTGCTGCAGTCTTTACTTGGATAAAAGATTGGATAGAGTTTAAGAACAAGAGGACACTGATATTGGAAGGGATCAATTTAAAAGATGGATGGCATAAGTACCTACTATACGAGAATGTGGCAAAAGATAATAACTTTAATAAAACTTAATTAATGAAAGTATTTCACCGCAGGAGGCGTTTCATAAAGAAAATATCCCTATAGAAAGAAATGGCTCACATATCATGACATTCTAACCACAACAATAAAAGGAGAAAATATTAAACCATTAACAGCTCTACAAAAAGAAGAAGAAGAAGAAGAAGAAGAAGAAGAAGAAGAAGAAGAAGAAGAAGAAGAAGAAGAAGTTGGGATACATTGGTTAGGGTACATTCAAATAAAAGATTTAAAAGAGATAACAACATAACAAGAATAGAACCAGAAAAAAAAAAAGAACTGGAAAACATTCTAGAAAAAGGGGAAACACATATGATATCACAGATTTATAAATTCTTGCTGGATATTGAATTAAAAAAAGAATCCATAAAGGAATGCATGATAAAATGGATGCAATATATGGGAGAAAATATTGTGCTTGAATTATGGGAGGAAGTATGGATAAAAAACTTAAAATTTACTAAAAGCGCTTATCTTATAGAAAATTATTATAAAATGTTTTATAGATGGCATATGTCCCCCCAAAATTAGCCAAAATAAACAACAAAGAGGATAGTTCCTGCTGGAAATTTAAACAAAACAAAGCAAATCTGTTTCATATGTGGTGGAAATGCGAGTTAGCAGCAAATTTTTGGAAACTGATTCACATAAAAATACAAGATATCTTTCAAATTCATTTTAAGTTGAACCCAAAACTGTACTTATTGAATATAACAGAAGAATTAAAACAAAGTTAGTAAGGAAGAAAGAGAGGTGTTGTTGTATATGATAACAGCAGCCCACATAGTATTTGCTAGAAATTGGAAAGAGATTAAGGAGAACTTAGAAGAAGAATGGCTAATAAAACTGATTGATTTGATGAATATGGACAAATTAACAATGATAATTAAAGACAAATTGGATAAAAAATACCACGAGACAAACTTTGGAATAGACAAACTTTGGAATTAATTACTGGCATTTGGTAAAACTAGAGTAAGTTGTAGAAATCTTTCCAATATAATTTAATCAGAACTCTTTAGGAGAAAACAATATAAACGGGATATGTTCAATCCTACTGTTGTTATTATGTAGTGTAGACAGAATGACATGAGATGTATGACAAATTTATTTTACTGCTGTAAATAAGAGAATGTATTTTTTTTACAACAATAAAAAACAAATAAACCAGTGACATAATTAGGAGGGTGTGGGGATGCAGACTGCACTGAATGACACCTCAGAGGAGGGGTGACACTAGGAGGAAGCCAAGGCAGTGGAGAAGGAGGGAAAATACACACCCATTCTGTCCACTCCTACTGCCACACTTGTCCAGCCACCTGGCTCTCCCCATCAGGCAGGTGGCAGCCAGGAGGAAGGAAGGGAGGGTAGTCTGCTGATGCCACCCAACAGCTCTGTCAGGCTCTGTCCAGGTAGTGGGTGGCTGGGAAGGGGGGCAGGTGAGCTAGGAAGCAGGAGGGGATGGTGAGCATGCCGCTCATGGCTTCTTTTCTGCTCTGGCTCTCTCCATGAGGAGGAAACTGTAACAGTAGAGAGGAGAGGTGAACATGCACCTCATGGCAGCTCTGCTACCCCTGCTCTTTCCATGAGGAGGAACCAAAGGCACTGGAGAAAGCCCCTTCTGTCTCACTGCCTCACTGTATAAGGGCAGCCAGGTGAGCGAATGAGCAAGCCAGTGGGAGGGGAGGGGAGACAGGGGAGTCCACCATTGCTGCTGCTGCTGTCCAACAGCCCTTTCTGGGTCTGGCCAGGTTTGGCTAGGCAGTATGAGGCTGGGGAGCCAGAGATAGGGGCAAGTGACTGAGGCACCAGGGAAGGGCAGGCTGTCCCCCACCAGGTAGCACCAAGCCTAGTGATGCCAATGCATTCAACTGAAGCAACAAGTAGCAACTGTAATTTAAGAAACAAATTCAGCATTAGATATTTTTATACATATATAAAGCATATTAAAATATGAGTCCCTATGCACATCTCACAGAAACAAAAGGGAAAGTGAGAGAATCAAAGGATCAGATTTGTAACTCTCATAAACCCTAGCCAGCATAGCCAATGGTGAGGGATGATGGGAAGAATATCAGGGAGTCCACAAATTGCCCACCCCTGCTTTCAATGAACCTACACTAGATAGGACCATCAGGGAGTCCACAAATTGCCCTCCCCTGCTTTCAGAGCAGAAAACAAACTCCTCCAGCTCTCCACGGTTTTCTGAATTGCTTCTAGATGCAATTCTCTTCCTATCTCTGATTACCATGGAAGCCACGCTAACTGTCCTCCCTTCCATGGTCATCTAGTACAGGAAGAGGGAGATGTAGAGGATCACTGTGGCTACTTACAGTGGGTAGAAAGGCTTTTTAATATATATATATATATATATATATATATATATATATATATATATATGTATATATATATAGTAACATTCTTTTGACTTTAGCTCTACCATGAGGTAAATTTAATCCAACCTGAAGCTGAAATTGCCTGAGAAATCTCCTACCCACCTTAAAATGTATAGATTTTCTCTCCCTATTTTCCTGGTGTTGAAAGATCCCAATAAAATAGAAAGGGAGCTTTGTCCAGCACTATCCAAAAAGGTTTCTTGAAAAATGTTTCTGTCCTCCAGCCCTTCCAAACATGATTTTCAATCTGATCATTGAAATGGAAAATTTATAGGGCTAGGGGCAACTCTGAGGTAGATGAAAAGGAGATTTTTCATTCCTAGTCTGGAACATTTTGCAAGAAAGGTTAGCCTTATTCTTTACAGAGTTGAGAGGGTAATAATCTAAGGGGGTCCTTGCATGAAGGAATATTTCTATAATGATAGCTGAGTTAAATTGAGGCTACATAAAAGGGGGAAAATTAACAGTTAGTAACAACCACACTCAAACAGAAAGGCCATCCGTCTTGCAAGCAGTGGTGTCACTAAGGGGTGTGGATTGCACCACGTGGCACCCTAAAGGGGGGTTACACCACTTCTGCTCAAATACCTGTATTTTGGCAGAAACATTGTGGCATTTGCCTGTATCTCTTTAAAATGCTTTAAGAGACTGTGGGAGTGAGGTGAACCTCAATGGAAGAAGAAAGGAGGGGGGCCTAGAAGTTTTTTTAATTATAATTTTAAAAAAATAACTATTAGCATTACATTCAGTAGTATATGGGAATAATGATTTATGAGTAACACTAGTACCAAAAATTTTACTAAGGATTCTATATGATGTGAAATGGGAGGAGGGGGGGGTGACACCATGGGTTACCACACCAGGTGACACCAAACCTAGGGACACCACTGCTTGCAAGGACCCATTTTTTTCTACTTGCTCACCAAGAATGCATCTATACTTGATACCTACCACAGTTTTATACCACTTTAATTGCCATGGCTGGATACCATTGAATCCTGGGATTTGTAGTTTCATGAGGTACATGGAACTGGTGGTGCATTTTAGAGCTCTGAACTATGGTGAAAAACCTCTAATTCACTCACTAACCTGAAAAACTCAGGATATTCTGGGATGCAGCCATAGTGCCTCAAGTGGTATCAAACTTCTGTAACAGTGTAGTGGAGATGGACTCTCTATTTCCACAGACTGATTCAGATTTAATCTTCTGTAGCATGTTTGACTTCCTCTTCTTAATCATATCTGAAGCGACTCCTTTCAGGGTGACAAGTCAGCTAAAAAAGTTTAATGATAGCTCTGAAAAAGCCCCAGTGCAAGGCATTTTTCCCCTTTCTTTTTTTTTCTTTGAAGGCTGCAAGCAAAAGCATTTGTGTCTGCAAAAAAGGACAGATGGGAGTGAAAGAAGCCTAACACAAGCAGTCTAGGTATTTGTAACTATCCATGAGGGGGATCCATTGTGATGATGACCTCACTTCAAAGACAACTATAGTTCCCAGGATGGGTAGGGGGAGTAGAAGTTCTCTCACATGAAATATTTTCAGTCATATCAAAGGCAACAGTTTGAATGACTGAAAGGGGGAAACTCTCAATTCGCAAAAGGTCCTACCGAGTTATAAGAAGAAAATCATCAGAAGATTCTGCATGTTGAGATCATGCTGGATATATTACTTGGGGACTGGGATGATGGATGTTGGGAATCTGTTGAAGTTTTATACTAGGGGAGTATGAAAATGGTAAAATATTGTATATACTAGGGGAGTATAAAAATCGGGTTGCAGTGGCTCAGGTGATTAAGACGCTGACTCTGTTGACTGCAAGATCGTCAGGTTGGCAGTCTGAAGCCCAGGTGCTGCAGGATGGGGTTAGCTCCTATCACTAGTCCCAGCTTCTAACAACCTAGCAGTTCGAAAGTATGCAAATGCAAGTAGATAAATAGGTACCACTTTGGTGGGAAGGTAAACAGCGATCTGTGCAATCATGCTGGCCACATGATCACAGAGTAGTCTCTGACAACATTGGCTTTTTGGCTTAGTAACAGAGATGAGCACTGCCCCCCTATGGTTGGACACAACTTGACAACCTTGTCAATGGGGAATACCTTTACCTACCCCTTATAAAAATTGTATCATGCCATTGAACATGTACCACCTAAGACAGCCTTATCCTATGTGAGACTAATGATTTTTCTAGGGAGGCCAGTTATGAATCATCAGAAAAAGCACACTCTAGATTCTGTCTTCAATTAAAAGAAGAAGATTAATAAAGACCATGGCTTTATTAATCACAATGTTCTCTGTCAGGAGAAGAAAAAGCAGGGCATTCCTATGGTGTTCTGTCAGGATACAATCTGATCACCTGCTAGATCATTTTTGAAAGCTGAATGAACAATTTTAACAATTTTCTTTCTCTTGTAAAAAAATCTCTGAAAACGGGGCAGTTTTTGGTGACTCTTTGTAGCTTGGGACTTATTCTGCGCAAAATATGCATGTGGTATTTTTCTGCAGAAAGTAGCATTTCCCATACAGCAAACATTTCATTCATAGAAATACTGTCTTCTGCACAGAAAATGCTGTGTTCTGTCCAAAAATAGCACATGCAAATGTGCAGCAGAGTCCTGAGATTCTCTTCATTCCAAGATTCTCCTTTTCAGGGCTACCTGACATTCAAGAAACATGTTTTTCAACATTTTAATATTTTCATATATTCTTTATATCCCTTCATGTAGATCAAAAGATCACTCATTTGCTCCATAAAGGCCTATGTATATGTACATGTATATGTATATGAGCCCTGGAAACTACATATTTATTCCTTTTCTGGTTACTATCAATGGAATTAGTGTCAATGGCAAGAAGTGACTGATTGATTGATTATTCTAACTTTCACCTGAATGGGACCCAAGACAGCTTTTAAACAGGATGAATCAAATAAGAGAAGGGAATGGAAACTCCACCCCAACTTCTTCCTTGGCTGGCAAAATCTGGTAAATCTTAGAAAATGACAGTTTGTCCACTGTGGAATCTCTTTTCCCTCAGCCAATGTTTAAGATTGTCTTTTTAAGCAATTAGGCTAGAACCTGAATGAAAATAATTTGGAAGGGAAGGTGCATATTGTGAAGTTTTGTCACACAGATTTGAGGCTTCAGCCATGTATTTTTTATTTTTTATTTTTTTGCCTTTTTGTTTTTGAAAAAAACAAACCAAGGTATTAATTGCTTTAAAATTATTTAATTTTTTGTTGCCAATTATTCTTTCTTCAAAGAACCCAGTCCTAATCAAAAGAACTCATTTGTTAGGTTTCAATACCTATCCATTAATTGAATTTGCCAACCCCTTCCCTCCCTAATTTATAAGCTTCACATACATTAGAGGAAAAACATTGATGTTCTCTTATCTATAATGGCACAAAAGGTATGTGCTAATTAGACCAGAGGATATGCTGTCATTTTTTGAATTTGCATATACAGTAGCCTCATTAATTCTGGTCACTAATTTTCATTTATCAGGCCTCCACCTAATAAGTTCTATGCCTTTCAAATACAGAGATGTACAGTCACAATAAGAGAAGGAGACATGAGGAATGAGCATTGCAATCAATCTATCATACTTAAACTGGAGATGATATTTTTAGGACTCAGGGAATATGAAGACAATGAAAATTTGAGTTGTTATGCAGATGTTTGTTTGTTTGTATGTTTGTTTTTATTTCTATGCCACCTTTCTCCCAAAAAGGATCTAAGGCAGCTCACAATATAAAAACACATTACAATAAAAAATACATTAATGTCACATGTTAACATATGTTAATGTCAAGAGTGCATAGCGCTGTGAAAGGTTGGGAAAGGATGTACATTGGCCTCCCTATCACCCATTGGGAACTACATCCTTCTATTGGCAACAAACCTTGTGCCAGAACCATGTCTCTCCTGCCAGTGCTGTTTCATTATCAGAGAAACAATATAATTCTGGTAAGAAACATGGTCTGAAGATAGGGTGGATTTTCTTTCCAAGGGAATCATATTAATGGCAACCCAGCTGGAGAGCAATTGTTACAGTAGCACCGCTGGGTAGCAATATGTTTCTGGGCACAGTTCAAAATGCTGGTTTATGGCCTATAAAACCTCATACAGTTCAGATCCATCTATCTGAATGATTGTATACCCCCATATGAATCTGCTAGGTACTGAGATCTTCAGAGGAGGACTTATTCTCTGGTATCTGTTCCTACTTGAATTTTCTTCATAGAGAGGCAAAACCCCATTCACTCCATGATTTTGTTCAGGTGATAAATAAATTACCATATTTTCTCTCAAGGGTCTTTGAGGAACTGTTTATTGGGAAAGGTCTGCTAATAATTGTGTTGCATGGCTTTCTTTCTTTTGCATTTTAATATATTTTTAATTCTATTGATACTTTAATTCTATTTTAACTTTTTGTGTGTTTTAGTAATGATAGCTGTTAGTTGCATCTGTTAAAATGCTTTGTAAGACTCCTTGGGTCACAGACCTGAGTAAAAATTGGAATATGGATAAATAAATAAGAAAGATTATAATGGACGGATTTAAAAATATATTTTTAAAGTTCTACTGTCACTCACCCATTGATACTATATCCAGAAAGTGCACCATGTGGTTTGAACATACTTGACTAGAGCTGGATCATGACCACAGTCTTGTTTTATTTCTTAAGATGTCCACAATACCAGATAGATGCCATTTTGTTCATTGCAAGGTTCTAAAACAGAATTTACTCATTGTTTTCTTTTTCTGGTTTGCTTAAAAAAAAACTGTCTCATTTTGTTTTCTCATTTTCTTTCTCTTTTCTCCTTTCTCTCTCTCTTTTAGAAATGGGCATTATTAATTTCAGTTTCTGCAGCTGTTTTCTCCCCTGTGCATTCATATTTAAATTAAGTTCCCTTGAGATGGAAGAAAAGCAAAGAAGTTTTTATCAAGAGAGACTAATAATATGGCATGCAAAGCATCTGAGACTTTTTGTATTGAATGTATAAATCTTGCTAGCAGTAACCAAAAATGTTTAAATAATAGAGAGTCTAGCAATAATATTCTTATTAGTTTAAGTAATTTGGATGCTCTTGCTTGCATGGAAAATCACTCATAGGAAATTTTCTCAGCTAATCATTAGATAACTGAAGCCAAGAGAAAGATATACATATTATTCATCTGCTAATGCTTTAGGTCTAAAGTGTTATCATAGATCTTTGTACTGTGTGCTAGTCGATAAAAAACATTTATTTAGGATGTTCTTTGGTTCCTATTAAAATTTTTATTTCTTTTTTTTTACAAAGGTACCTCACATAAATAGCTCACATCAAAGATGGGGAAAATGATTAAAGTGTTCAAGTGTAATGCTTCTTTAATGAAAATATTATGTTTTATTATAGAAATAACAGAGAATCAGGACTGTTTTGAGAAGTATCTCCTGCACCTACAGCCTGCAAAAGATTATTATTATTACTATTTTGGACTGTAGTGTGGTATAATGGTTTGAGTGTTGGACTAGGATACTGGAAGACCAGAGTTCAAATTTCTGCTTGGCAAAGAAAACCCACCGGGTGACCTTGGGCAAATTACATCCTTTCAGCCTCAGAGGATGGCAACGGCAAACCCCCTCTGAAGAAACACACCAAGGAAACCGTATGATAGGGTTACTTTAGGGTCAGTATAGGTCAGAAATGACCTGAAGGCAAACAACACACACACACACACTACAGTGAAAGCTGGTGGCTTCCATGTTGGTAGGACAGTAAGTTTACTACCAGATTAAATCTTGAACTTTAAAGGAATTATTCAAGTAACAAATCCCTCTTCCTGTATTCCACACATTATACTGAATAACTCCTTTAAATTAGGACTAAACGCTAGAATGACTAAACCACTTCACTGACATGAACTCTTCTAGTTGCTACTGCTTCCACTTATGGGCTCCTCCAGCCAATATGGCCAGTAAAATGTTGATATCTATAGCCCAAGCTGCTCAAGTTCTGGTCACCAATGTCCAAATTTTGAATGTCCCTCTTCCAGCAGTTGAAAATTGGAAGACATTTTGGAGGTCATACTGGAGTAAAGATTTCTAGCTCAAGACTTGCTGGTGGCTATGAGGGGAGCATCGCTTCATGGTGTTTGCCAGCTGTGGACTGATATTTCTTTACAAAGAAGCCACTTTCTTACAATAATAGACCATGATGAAACTGTTGTTGTTGCTGCTGTTGTTGTATTCCTTCAAGTCATTTCAAACTTATGATGATCCTAAGGTGAACCTACCATAGGGTTTCCTTGGCAAATTTGCCCAAGGACACTGTTAAGATTTCCTGTGGGCTCAGAGCCAGACCCTGAAACCTGGTTCTGGCTGTTTGCACACAGAAATTATCATTGAAGATCTTCTGGTTCCCCTTTCCACTCCTGCTGAGCTGGATGGGACCCCTTGAGACCAACTTTTTCCAATAGCTGCCATCACTTGATGAATTAGACTGAGTTCCCTTAGCAACACACCAGGACATTGCTAAATGATTTATAGGTAAGAACTAGCTGAGCCAAAGACACATGAAAAAGGAGTGTGAGAGAAGCAAGGTACTTTAAAAAAACTTTATCCTAACTAAGCAATTCTAGAGCAAAGGATATCATCACGTGCAGGACCTCTTGTCCTACAGGCACAGAAAAATGTAAGTTACAGAATACAGTCATTTCAGCCAAGCCAGTAAAATAACCAAAAATCCTAATGCCACTAACTAGTATGTGTTCCTAATCTTACTTACAGCTCAGATGGGATTTGTAGTCCTTGATGTTTCTGGGCAGCTGGGAGCCTGGACTCTATTGTCCAGCTCCACCAGCTCCTTAAGGTCTGCTTCAAAACACACAGCCCAAAAGGTAGATAAAAGAAGACTTAAGTAGACTCAAGCCTCATGTTGCAAAGAGGCTTTTTAAAACTTTCTCCGTAGAAGCATCTCAAAAATTCCCAGTTCTGCCCAACTGATTGGTCAGTTGGCATTTCATGTGATGTAAACCCTATTTAGAGTGCACCTCCCTGCAACATTTAACTGGACCCCATTTATCACAGCCACCTAGTAGATTTCTATGGTTGAACAGGGATTCAAATTCTGGTTTCCAAGAGTCATAGTGCAACACTCAAACCACTATACCATGTTGGTTCAATCATTGAATCATAGAATTTTGCCTAGACAGTCATCATAGAATCATACAATAACAGAGTTTGAAGGTATCACTAGGGTCATCAAATACAACCCCCTGCCAATGTTGTAAGTTCACAGATGAAACAACTTTGATAAATGCTATGGTCACTCCCCTTCTTCTTTTGTATGTAAAAAACCATTTTAAAAAAAGAGGGGGGAAACAGGTTAAAATGGTGGAAAGGGGGAATATTTTTGGGTGTGTGTGTGAAGTAATAAACCTTTTCATGCACTAAAATTGTGTGCCCCATCTCCAATTGTTTTCCTTTCCTTTCCCCTTTTGTTTTGTTTCATTTTACAAAGCAAGACAAAGGATGAGATATTATATGATTTGTGAAGAGTGTAAATCTCACATGCAGTTACTCATCAGTTGTGACACACAACCCTTTTGTTGAAGAGAAATGTTGTGCAACTGAACCGACACCCACATGTACAACCAAAGACACACATACATCCCACACCTTGTAGAAATGAAGTTGTGTACACAGTGCCATTGTGCATGCACTTCCATGGACTTCCATAAATGTCTGTGTGCAACCTGCATGCATATTCTTGTGCATGCACAATGACACTGTTTACATAACTCTACTTCTACCACCTTGAATTGAATGTGGATGTTCTTCACTGGACCAAAATGTCCAGTCATCTCTGTAGGTGACTACATGTACATAAGACACCAACAGGACTATATCCAAAATCTAGCCCATTGTTAAAGATCATTAAGGATTCTACCAGGGATTTATGGGAGAGAAAATCACAATCATGGTGGCCCCTCATACATGTCCCCTTCACCTCCCTGTTGGACTGTCTGGTTTGTGTGTATTGTAATTACCTCCATTGGAGTTGTCTCATTTTCACTGCTTTGCTTTGCTGCAGCCCTGCACTTGAGTTGGGGCATTTATATGCAAGTACAGAGATGCACAACTTCTGTGCTAAGCTGAACAATCCCGAGTTGTGTTTGCTCTTGTTTTTAGCCCCAGAGTGCAGCTTCAACCTGTTTTACACCTGCTTTGGAAGAGTGCATCATAAGGTATTGGCTCATTAGCTCAGCTTTCCTTTTTCAAAGCTCTCTCAGGATGTTGCAGAAGTTCTGTAGAAGTTCTACTCTGCTCTTTCTTTCATGTGCTAATCAGAAACCCCACATAATACTAGGGATGTGTAGAATGTTTGCAAATGTCAGCCTCTGCAAGAGTTCTATCTGTAGCACAAGAACGAGACAATGATTGCTGTGAAGGCTTCTATAATTTGCACAATCATGCTTTTGTACAAAACTACAGTGTTTTCCCTTTGTGAAGCTGAGTACACACAAACATCAATAGCAATTACATGAGTACTGGCTGATTGATCAAGAAGATGCCAATTATACACCCAGCATCTCTACATTTTAAAAGTCCATGCAACAATACAGTTTTACAGTTTACACCCAAGCTATCTAAGCATTTTCCCCAATGCCTGGGCCAGTATGACTCCCCTTTGAGTAGCACCAATTTATACCATTTGCACCTTTAATTCAATGTATGTTAGAAGAAATGTTCTCACATGTGGATAAACCCCCTGAAGATTGAAAGAGAATATCTTTCTTATTTGAAAATGTGTTGAAATTTTTTGTTCTTCATTCTCTCACCCAAGAATGAATGAGGCTTTGATACTGTACAGGATACTGTTGACATCTGATAATGACTATGTAGTGAGTAGCATGCAGCTGACACTGAAAGACTTTGGATCACTCCAAGTAGAACTTGCCGCATCATATTTCAGAGATCAGCTGAGGTCTTTTATCCCTCTTGTGTCAGGCTAAATAAAGGTTTCATCCTTTCCTAAAGAGAAGAAAATTTTAAAGGATAATCCTCTTGCTTGGAGTCTGTCACTTTTCCACTCTTGCCTATTGTATAGTTCATGCTAGTGATAAGTTACAGGGAGCATCTGTATAAGAATGTTTCCACAATACTTATCACTAGAGAGGTATAAAATTAATTTTGTTCATTATTTAAAAAACTGAAGTGTGAGCATTTAAGTATGTGCAGAAAACTTAAAAACAATGGAATAAAATCCAAGCTCAAGCTTTAATAGGAAAATGGTCACAGTGGTTTGGCACCAAAACAACAAGCTGTCCCTCTAGATGTCTTTTCTTTTCCTGCCAGCAGAGGGTCATTGTCACAGAGGAAAAAGAATAGCAGCAACAAAAAAATAAAAAATAAAAAATAAAAATTGATTGCGGCTGGGATCATAATGCAGTGGAGGGATGGAGAATAGTGAGATGAGGGAGATGCAAGGAAAGGGAATAATAATATGGAGGATGAAAAAAGCTGCAGAGAGAAGATTTTGCAATAGATAGGGACTTACAGATGGAAAATGGGTGGGCTGGTGGGTAAAAGAGGCTTGTGGGATGTAGAGTCAGATTTGGTGGTCTGCAGAGCAGACCTGCATGCCAACAAAGAAGTGAGGAGCTTAGAAAAAATGTGGACAACGTGCATCTCATATGTCTGTTTTAGGAATGGCTGTGTTGTATTTGAATAACTATGTTGGAGGGATCTCTCTCTCTGGGTTAATGGGGGACGTGTGGCCAAAATGAAATGTAGAGGAGTCAGTGAATATGCATCTGTGTTGGTTCTGTAGGACCTTTCTCCAGTATTCAATATCATTGGTTATGTTTTTGGATGCTAGTCTGATACCAAGCACCAAAATTCTGTAGTGTACTGGTCCTATCTGAAGATTCTCAGAGGTGGTTCTAGAGATTATAATCAGTCCTTTGCCTAGTGGCTCATGCTCATGTTCTCTACAACTCCTAAAAGCTCTAATGAATTTATCATTCAATATCTATTGCTTCTGGGAGAGGTCATCCAAATTTTGGGGGGTGAACCCTAATAACTGATGCTCCAGACGAAGCTCAATTTTTCTTTTTAAATGCACAACAAAAAGACTGTGGGAATTCTGAAATATTGTTAGGATCCAGTGAGAAATTGCCTATGGGACAACAAACAGAAGCTTCATTTGGAAAAACAAAGTTATAGTACTGATCATTGTTTCATCTGGGACTAATGGAACAACTTGTTTTGAACAAGACTGCAAACCATGACCTATGAGGGGTGACTTAGGGAGCTGGGTATGTTTAGCCTGGAGAAGAGAAGAGGTGACACAATAGCTATGTCTAAATATTTGAAGGGATGTCCAATTGAGGATGGAGCAAGCTTGTTTTCTGTTGCTCCAGAGACTAGGACACAGAATGGATGCAAACTACAGGAAAAGAGATTCCACCTAAACATTATGTGGAACTTTTTGACAGTAAGAGCTGCTCACCAGTGGAACACACTTCCTTGGAGTGTGGTGGAGTCTCCTTTTTGGAGGTGTTTAAACAGAGACTGTATGGCCCATCTGATGGGGAGTGCATTTAATGTGTATCCCTGTATGGAAGGGGATAGACTGGATGGCCCTTGAGGTATCTTCCAGCTCTATGATTCTATGATTCTATGACTGCATGTTCTAGGATCAGGTTCACAATTTGCTCCTGGCTGCTCAGGTGGGGTTAGGTTTACCTATAGTCAGCTTTGGTTGATGTGTCAAGTATGCCCCTGATTGAAAAAGACAAACCTGGCCACAATGTCACATGCCTTGGTCACTTTCAGATTAAATTATTGTAGGGGGTTGCCCTTGAAGAATGTATGTAAATTTTAACAGGCACAAAATGCAGTGGTCAGGGTGTTTTCTGATGTGTACTTCTCTGATCATATTGCACCAATATGACAACTGCATTCCCTTCCTATACATTTACTGTCCCAGTTAAAGGTAGTAGTTCACATGTAATAGAACATTATATAATTATGAAACAACGAGTTGCAACACAGTGGGGCCAGGTGTCATATAGCATCTTTAAAAAGAACTTGCTCTATTTGTCATAAACATTTGTGGACCACAGAGCACATGAAGAGAGACTAGCAGTAAAAAGAATGTGTGAGTCTGAGAACAGATATGAAGGTCAATCCACATGTTACCTATAAAGTCAAAGTAAATTAGAAAATGGAACGGGGCCATAAACTGGTATGGAAGATTCTACAGTAAAATAAAGACAGACTGTGCAGATGGTCAAAGGAAATCACAAATAATTGGGATTGGGGGGACTCTTGTTTATGAAATACAATTTTAATTGAAGATTAATAATGAAAGAATTTTAAGATTATTAAATGCAAGATCTTAAATAAAAACCAAAACAAAACATATTTTGGACAAACTGTTTCATCTTCCCAAAACATGCCAAATGGACATAGTAAAGTTCACCCAAAATTTAATGCAATGCAAAGACAATTCAGAAAAATAAATGCTTGCATACTGTAGTGTAAGGCATTGTGCTATTGCTGTTTAATTCCTCATCTCTCTCTCTCCCCCCCCCATCTCTTCTCTCTTTATCTCTCCCAAAATCTCCACCCACAAGCATAGACTTAGCTGAGATAGCAGCAAATAAATAACCCTTACAGAGCAAAAGATCAAAGGCACTTAACTGTGGATGAAGAGCTGAAATACCTGTGCAATTTTTTGTTAGGGGAGGCAAGATGTTGATGAAGAAGGGAAGGTTAAGAAGAGAAAAGAAAGAAAGAAAGAAAGAAAGAAAGAAAGAAAGAAAGAAAGAAAGAAAGAAAGAAAGAAAGAAAGAAAGAAAGAAAGAAAGAAAGAAAGGAGGGTCTCTCAGTAAATAAAGGCAAAATGCTTGAAGATAAGCAGAGTGGAATTACAAGGCTTGTTACTGGGAATTTTTTTCCCACCTCCTCTTGGGAATAGTTAAAAGTCTGATGTACAGCTGCAGAAGTCCATGAAAAAGTTTTTTAATATTTTCAGCTGAAGGCTGCATCATTTTCAAAGATGCAGAGACACACTAGCAGCTTTTACGTTTGGAATATGGTCCTACTTAGAAAGTATTTCCAATAGTTTGCTTGATTGTTTGCTCATTCTATTTATATCCCCTCTTTTTTCTGTTTCTGCCAAAGCACTCAGGGAAATACACAGCTTTAAAATAATGGCTTGCTTTCTAAGAGGTAAGCTACAAAATGGAGAGGAGAAGAAACTGAGAAGTAGTGGGAAAATAAGGAAAAGAAAACCAGGTACAGTTTCTGTCAAGCTGATGCATAAGAAAGTTTGATAATGAGAGTGTGGAATGGGTATTGCAAGAAAAACCAAAAGGCAGATGACCCTGGCTGAACCCTGCTAGAGTAGATCTCACTATCCTCTGTTACACCCACGTCGGTTAGATGTCTATCAAAATTAGGGATGTATTCCTTGACTATTTCATCCTTGCATATGAGAATGATTTATAAAAAGTTTTTTCCTCACTGCAGAAAAAAAAACCAGCCACATAAATATTCTTCTGAAATATTATCCTAAAATTTGAACATCCTGGAGTGTTGAGCAGGAGTTATTTTGCAGAGAAAAGCAGATGTTTTGTTGCACACGCGCACATACACCCTGAGTAGATCCAGGGAGATTCAGTGATGCAATACTGAATCAAAGTTCCCACTACATTTATCCCATTGAATTTGTCTGTGACAATTTAACCCTCTTGATGTTCACATTACCATTTGTATTGATTTAAAATGGAGCCACCATTTTGATCATTCTCAGATTTTTTTTTAACCTCACACTGTTTGGTGGAATCCCAACACATACACCCTGTCAGCCTCGGAGGATGGCAATGGCAAGCCCCTCTGAAGATCCTTTGCCAAGAAACCCCTGCAACAAATTTACCTTTCTTCCCAGTCCCATGGAAAACCTTCCCCTCCTCCTCCTCCTCCTCAGCACCCAGTCTCAGCCAAGAAACCCCCATGGGTTTAAGTATGGGGTATAAATGCAATATACTGTAATATGTATGAGTGAGCTTTGTTTGCACCAACTTGGAAACGGAGGCTGTTGTGGTTTTATTTCTGAGGAAAGAGGGGAAAAATGACCCCCTAACTGTCACCCCCCCCGATAGGGTTTTTAAAAAATGTCAGTCAAATCATCCGCACCTTTGTCATATTGATGATATGAATATTTAAAGGTACTGTCTACTGTGGCCATGCAATAGTAAAATGAGCCTAAACTGTCAAATTTTTATTTTTTTAAAAAAAGTGCACTGTCTAATAATGATAATAATAATAATAATAATAATAATAATAATAATAATAATAATAATAATAATACATTTTATTTGTAGCCCACCTCTCCCTGCAGATCAAGGCAGGTTACAACAAATAGGAATAACAATAAAATGTGATATATAATTAATACCAGATTTCTAAATAATCCCTTACCCCAACCCCCTCCCAATGATAAAAAAAGAAAAAGAAGCAAACTAAAAACATTAACAATATAAAATGAATAGCAATATAAAATACTAATTAAAAGCAGAAGAAATAACAAATTAGCTAAAATTAGAGGTAGTTAGAGGTGAGACATCTATCTTTTTGGAGATAGATGGGGGATATCAATATCAGTGGAGCGGAGGCTAATCTAGAAAGGCCTACCAGAAGAGATCCGTCTTAGCAGCTTTTTTAAAGGCTTCTAGATTGGTAATATGATGGATCTCCTCCAGCAGGTCATTCCATAACCCAAGAGCAGCAGATGAAAAGGCCCTCTGGGATACTGCAGTCAATCTGGTCTTCTTAGGCTGCAGTAAATTCTTACCTAAGTGTGTGGGGTGGATTATAATAATGTTCCCAGGAGAATCCACTTCACTGGCTTTGGCTTTGGTAGGCAGGAAGAGAGCAAAGGAGTGGGCATGATCCACCCCTTGCACATTAACCTTCCTGTGCTCCGAATTGAATTGACAGCAAGTTTCCATTTGTGCCTAGTAAAAAAAAAGACGGGTTCTTTTGAAAAGACACAGAAAATGCCTCAGTTTCAAAAGCACTGAGTTAAGGGGGATTTGCACCAC
>CM034706.1:259535365-259546090 GCA_020142125.1 Phrynosoma platyrhinos | reverse complement strand
TTACAAAGGCAAAGCTATGCAAGCAAAGGAATTATGTGGCAAGATGTTTGTTAGAATCATTGGCGAATGTGCTGCATGATTGTCTGAGCTGAGGACAGGAGATCTCAGGCAGTGTATGTATTTTGTAAAATAGAGGCCACATACCTTTCAGGTCTGAAACAGGCTGACACCTCAGGTCTGGAACAGGTGTAGGCAAAATAAAAATCAAACTCTTTTTTTTTTTTACACTACACAATATCTCAATATCCAGTAACTTTATTTCAGCTAACACATTCAGACTTGTCCTTTACATGAGCCCAATGTGAAAGAAAGATACAACCCAATTTAGACATCTCTAGGATTCCTTCTTTCCTTTATTGCAGATACTTAGAGAACACTATCCCTAGAATCTAAGGGGGGATGCAGACCAGGGCATCCAGGATGCCCTGGTCTGGAGCGCCACGGGGCCATGGCAGCCACACCGTGGCGCTCCTGCGGCGTCCCTGGAAGGAGCGCTAAATCAGCGCTCCTTCCTCAAAACAGGGAAAGTGCGCCCTGAAAGCATCGGGCACACTTTCCCTGTCTTTTCCGCCACAGCGCGTCCGGTCGCTTTGGCGGGATGTTGTCCCCGGAGCGCTGGCCGTGCGGAGGGCCGGCGGCTCCGAAGATGACCTCAGGGAGAGGAAGGAGCGCCGCGCGTGCGGCTGCTCCTCCTCTTCCTGGCCTCGGAGACGGCTCAATAAGCCGTCTGCCGAGGCCCTGAGAAAAATATAATTGCTTCCTTCCCTTGAAGCCTGGAATTGAGATTTGTAGCCAGCTGCAGGTAGGGTCTGCTTTTGACAAGGCAGGGAAATGTAAGCAGGGTAAAAAAAATTCATGCATTGGATCAATTAAAGAAGAGCCAATTGCTAAAGGCAAAAATGTAAGACTTTATCACATGATGGAATGAAATTTTAACATATAGAAGTGTTTTTGGCTGATACAGTGGGCCCTTGGCAAATGTGGGGGAATTCATTCTGCACCCCCCCATATGGAAAAAAATGTGTAAGCTGAAGTCTCATAGAAATGAATAGTAGCATGCTTGTTGTATGCATACACTCAAAGCCGTATACAGCAAGCCCACGTATGGCATGAGTGCACTGTATTTATCACACAATGTCATATCTGTCCTGCTTCCTCCTTGTATTCCATTCATTACTGTAGTACACCCTTTCATTGATGGCCAACACCTGTCAATAGGCTTTATTCCATTACTGATTTCCTGTGATAAGCTCCTTCTACTGCCATTCTACTTCTTAGGCAATCACATGGTTTGAATCGGTGTGATTCTCATCTCCCCCCCTCCCCCTCACATCAATTGCAGCGCCAGCATCTTCCCAAAGCTGGTTGCTATTGCATCTCAGCACAGTTGAGACTTCTTGATGTTGTGTTTGTATTTACACAGAGCCTCTCCAGCCCTTGTAGAAACTACCAGGGAGAGGTGGGAAGCTGGGTAGGGATTTTAGCTAATAAGTATTCAAATTTCATTTACTATAGACAATTGCACAATCATCAGATCTCTTCTGTATCTTTGCTCATTATTGGCTCTTGAGACCTAGATTGATATATCTTCTTTTTTAAAAAAGAAACAGCGTTCCAAAAATCTGTTTTGTTGTAAATGTTTATGTTCCCTCTCCCATCCAGAGAGGAGGAAGAGGAATTCCCAGGGATCTGTGTTGAATTACAAGTATACATCCATAAAATCCTCCCCCCTCCCTTGTGATCTATTCTGGAACATCCTAAAAGTAAAGGTAAAGGTAGTCTCTTGACATGAATGTCTGGTTGTAACCAACTGTAGGGGGTGGTATTCATCTCTGTTTCTAAGCCAAAGAGCCAGCATTGTCTGAGGACTTCTCTTGTAGTCATGTGGACAGCATGACTACACCAAATGCTGTTACCTTCCCACTGAAGTGGTACCTATTTATCTATTTGCATTTGCATGTTTTGAACTGCTAGGTTGGCAGAAGCTGGGACTAGTGACAGGAGCTTGCCCCATCATGCAGCAACCAGGCCCTGAACTGGCAACCTTCTGATCTTCCCATAATCAGACTTGGCATCTTAATCACTAAGCCACCACATCCCTAGAAACATCCTAGGTAGGAATAAAATGTGGCTGCACATGTTGGGAATTGTCCTGTAACAAGAGGAATATTGTATTTCTTTTTTTAACCCTCACCATTGAGAACTAGAGCAACAAACATGAACATTTACACTGTGAGTTTTCCCTATTAAGTGCTTTTGTTTGGAATAATGCTGATGCCTAAAAGGGCTTTCTACAGTAACTACAACACTTTGTTGCTGTGTTCACTGAGATATTCACCAAAACCCAAAGACCTTTATATTGGTGATTGTTGCCTTAGAATCCAGCAGTACACACGTGCAATATTAATATGAATGTAATACATATTAATTTGTTTCCACTGAATTAATTTGCAATTGTAATACTCTTTCCTCCTCACAATCTGTTTTTGTTGTAATCATTCTATTGTTACTAAGAGTCTACATTTGGCTTTGTAGCATTAATTTCTCCTTGAGGAAGTATGCTCTAGTTGTGCTACACAGTACTGTGCTGCACAACTGAATTCACACCCATATAAACAATCAAAGCCATAATCAAGTGTGTATGAGCTTCTTATATACATCTGCATGCACATATTCATGTGCAATTACATTCACTGCATTCACAATTCCACTTCTAAAACCTGAATACAGACATTCCATGGTAGGCAAAAATGTCCATCTGCTTTTGTAAAATGAATACTTGTATAAGAAACTACCAGGACTATAGCTGTCATCACCAAACCTGACCATCTGACTGCTCACACTTAATTCTAGATTTGCATACTTCTAAAAACCTGTCCCAATTCACACCTTTTTACTACCAATTAACACCCCACATTCCTCCACTGCAAGAACCAACTGTTAGTTCTACTTTCTGCTTTCCATGTCCATTTCCACCAGTGACCAATCCATAAGAAGACTTCTCTTATTCCATGACTGCCATGTAGGGTAAGCATACCTGGGAGCAGTTTTGGCAAAGCCTCTTGGATATCCAGGTAATCATTTCGTCTACTATATAAGGATAGGGTAAATTTTTGGAGGGGTTCTGTTTCATATAAAAATAATGCATTCTGCACTTGCCTCTAGTGAATGGAAACCACATAAGTTGAATATTCTGATAACTAAGGGTTGGGTTTTGTAGTGGGACCAGGGGGGCACTTGTGCTATGCACAAAAGAAGACCCAGACACAAATAATTGGAGGTGAAAAGGCCACAACTCTTTAATGATTACAGCTGCACTTGGGGGGGGGGTTGCAGACTGCCAGAAATAGTGCAAATTGAGTCCACTTTTAGGGTTAGGGTTAGTGCTAGGGAATCATGGGAATTGTTTTTTTCTGAGACATTGAGCCTTCTCTGTCAGAGAGCTCTGGTGCCACAATAAAATACACTTCCCATGATTCCCTAGCACTAACCCTAACCCTAATAGTGGAGTCAATTTGCACTGCCATATGCATGAGATAGGATCCGGGCATTGGCCAGCCGACCTGTCGTCCAATGAGCCAAAAAACCCAGCCTCCACTGGTGAATAGAAGTGGAGCTCCCAGGGCTTGCCCGGCCAGTACTTCAACAGTTGAGACTTCCTACTGCCTCCACTTGGGTGGTTGGGGGTGCTGGAAAAAGAGGCAGAGGAGCCTATAAGGCTAGCACATGGTAATATATGCCACTCTGTTGGACCAGAACATGGGTCTGCTCTGATCCCCTGCACCATAACATGGACCATGGGTGAGTCCTGCAGCCCCAATTTGTTCCTTTGAGGGCTTTTGATTTTTTTCAGACTTGATTTTTTAAGTGCTTGAAAAACTGAACTCTTAATTTGTACTGATATTTATATCTAAATTTTCAGCAAGAAACCTAAAAACTGACCCTTCTTTGAGCCCAGATTGAAAGCTAAGCCTAAGTTTACAAGTAGACTTTTCTGCTAGTACAGTCTGTATTGTCTAACTAGACTAGAACGTCTTAGTTTTTATACAACATCCTCTTTCAAAACCTAGGTTTATTCTGCATGTCAGACTGAGATTTCCTGCAGTGACTCAGAATTCTTTGTTAGATCAGGGCTACATGAACTGTCAGTTTCTGCAAAGTTTTATCCCCAGGGATTTAGCTCCTGAACTGTAAGTTTCAAGAAAATTCTCCTACTGGGATTTAGCTCCCTTTGCTGAGCCCTTATTTTCACATCAAACGATGATTTATATATTAAATTATAACTCTTGTGAAATAAATAAATGTATAAATAAATAGCAAGTACCTTGTCCATGTCTGGGTCTGGATTTGACAGGCTCTGAAGCAGGGAAATAATTGAGAGGTAACAGACTATTTGAAAAATCTTACCTCTCTGAGATGTGCAGGGGAAAGCTTTCTATAAGTCCCACCACCATCCCAGGCATGTCTGGTGAGAACACAAAAGAGAAAGAGAAAGTGCTCTTGGTAGCTGCTTCTTAGTTATGGAACTCCCTTTTTTAGAAGGTCTAGTTACCCTCCCCCTAGCTATCTTTCTTCTGTGCCTTCAAGTCATCTCTGACTTCTGGTGACTTTAAAGTGAACCTATCATGCATTTTTCTTGGCAAAATTTCTTCAGGAGGTTTGGCATTGCTTTCCCCAGAGGCTGAGAGCATGTGACTTGGCCAAGGTCACCCAGTGGGTTTCATGGCCAATCAAGGATTTGAACCCTGGTCTCTACACTCAGTCCAACACTCAAACCACTATGCCACACTGACTCTTGCAATATTTCTACTGGCAGGTAAATATCTTTTTATCTAAGGAAGTATTTGGTTTTTATTGTATTCAGCAGATACAATTTTTAATGTTTTGTTGAGGCTCTAAAAGAAGAATCAAATTGTTCTAAAGAATATTGGTTCAGAACCCTGAATGCATACCACTGTGGTTGTTATGGGCCTTCACACTGACTCCAACGTGTAGCAAACCTCTCCTAGGGTTTTCATGGCATGTTGGATTCAGAGATTTGTCATTGCCTTTCTCTTGGTTTGAAAGTGTGACTTGCCCATGATCACTCAGTGGGTTTCCATGGTTGAAGGGGAATTTGAACTTTTGTCTCCCGGAATCTTAGTTCAATGCTGGAAACATGTCACCATGCTGGCTTTTCCAAAACTGCTCGTTTACACTGTGGGAGGAGCCTTTCCATTGTAACCAATAATGTCGTGTCCTTTTCTGCACATGTCCTATGGTTACATTTAAAACACACACACACACACACTTTAACTGATGTTAAATTGTCTGTTTTCTTAAAACTGATAATCCTATTTAATATATTTTAATCATTTTAAAATGTTGTTGTTATGTATTGGTTTAAATTTAATTTTAATGTAAGCCAACCTGAGATCTTTAGATATACAGTCATCCCTCCTAGTTTGTGGACTCCCCTTTGTGGTCTTGAATTTCTGTGGATGGGAAGCCAGGAGGGACAAAATGGCACATGTGCCCATGGCACTCATGCAGGGCCACACAGCCATTATATCCAATGGGGCTTAGATATTTTCATTTTTTCTGATTCACCCGGGGGGGGGGAGTGGGGTCCAGAATGGCTCCCCTGTGAATTGGGAGGGATGACTGTAATGAATTTTATAAAGGATATAAATATTTTAGTGAAAAAAATATAATAAATAGTATTCTTGCTATATGCAGAGCCCCACGCTTGCTGTTGTGTCCAGAAAAATTGCTCTGTTTTACTAATATGGCTCCCAAACTGTTCTTGCTTGATCACCATCTGGAGATATTATCCTATTTGATGTCTTCTCCCTGGATGTACTTGCTGCTTCCTTTGTTCTACTTTTATCCTCAGCATTGGAAGTGAATACCATCAAAACACAAATGTTCTAAAGGGTATATCCCTTTCTCTTAATTTATTTAAGAAAACATATCAATCTTGTTTCAGTATATAGGCAGGTCAGATTCCCAAAACATTGTTATTCAAATCACTTGCCTTTCCAAGTTATTGTCCTTATCTGAATCATTCTATGATTCTGTGATTCTATGATCCATCCAGGTGGCCTTTAAATTCCTTGTCTTAGCCATGAACAATGATAATACAATGTGTATGGGTAGTGTGGATGAGAGCTTGTGACCCTTCAAACATTGTTAGACTAGAGATCCTATCAGCTCCAAACAGCAGTTATCTAATATGGCTTTGCTGCTAGTGTTATTATCTGCCATCAATCCAGCATCAACATATAGTGATGCCATGAAAGAGAGACTTCCAGTCCTGGTCATCATCAGTCCTGTTTAGGTCTTACAAATTCTGGGATGTAGGGACTTTGCAGACTGCTAGAAATAGTGCAAATTGAGTCCACTTTAACTGCCCTGGCTCAGTGCTAGGGAATCATGGGAATTGTAAAGTGGACTCAGTTTGCACTATTTCTGGGAGTCTGCAAAGGTCTATGCCATGGTTTCCTTTAATGACTCAGTCCATCTCTAATGTGGGCTTCCTGTGTTCCTACTGCCTTCACATTTACCATGTGTTATCATCTTTTCTAATTAGTTATACCATTTTGTGATGTGTCCCAGATTTTTTAGCCTCAGTTTATTCATTTTGACTTCTAATGAGAATTCTGGCTTGATTTGGTCTTGAATCCATTTATTTGTCTTTTTGTAAATCCATGATATCTGTAGTTCCCTCCTCCAACACCACATTTCATCTGGCTTGATTTTCGTCTTGTCAGCTTTCTTCACTTTCTTAACCATACACAGAGATCAGAAGTACTATGGTCTAGATTATTCTGATTTTGGTATTTGATGAATGTGCATGGTGATACATATATAAAGAACAGGGTATTATTTGTGTTTTTGAGGAAATAACATAAATAGGTAACCCCCTACCATTATCAAACATTCTTAGACAACACGATTGGTGGCTATCCCGTTCTCCACATGATCTGTGGCACACAGCTACACAATATAGCACCGTTTCCTAGATTATTAGCTTCTAAGGAGAAACCAAATATATTTGGAATACCTTAAGATGTTTTCCTTTAAATTCTATTTGTTCTAGAAGATTAATTTTGGAATGAATCTCTATTAGTTTTCTCCAATGTTAGAGTTTGCCTTTTTGTTTTGTTTTTGTAGTGTTTTTTGAATAGTTTTCACCTGGTGGAAATCTGGGTTAGTTGCATCCTTCTAGAATTCAAAAGTTGTTTGATCACCAGCCAGTTCTCTTACTGGTCAGATATTAAAGAGATAACAAACCCTGGCTGCATTCATCTTTGACAATATTTGATATTAAACAATTTACAAATCAAAAGTTCATAGCCATCTCTACCAGAAACGATTCAAAGTTTCACATGCACTCAAAACATGGAGGAAGGGAAGAAAAAATACAGAACTAAAATCCAACCTTTTAAAACCTTGTTTTTAATATCAAATTTGCTATTTAAAAAGTAATTCTGTTAAACTGTAGGTCTTTTAATTGAAGTGTGTTATATTGTATTTTTATCATTATTATATTGTTACAACTTTTTAAAAAAACTATTTTAAATTCATATTTTAAATATGATTGCTTGTTTAACTGATTTTTAAACTTTTGTATTATCTACTGTTTTAACTGGGTTTTGTTTTAACTCAGATTTGTGAGCTGCCTTGAATTGCATGCTGGTGAACAGATAGGATAGAAATAAAATAAAATAAAATAAAATAAAATAAAATAAAGCAACCAACTTATCAAACTCTCTAAGTGCATATGTTTTCTAAATCCAGAACTGAGAAATTTTACAGTGGAGGAGGAATTTAAATAATGTCCTCAAAATTTGAATCCTACTAAGTAAATTTGAGCTGGGGATCTTCCCCCACTTTTGATGGGACTCATCTTTCTGAAATAAAAATAATAATCTAGTTTGAGAATTATATCTGCAATTTCAATTTCTCCCATCTTACTCTGGGTGTTTGCTCCCTCATGTTTGTTTCTGAGTAAGATTTATATCTCCTGGATTTTATATGGTTCCCTCAAAAGCTATGTACACAATGGATTCTCTTGCTCTCAATTTTTCTTTCTACCTGGGGGACGTATTCCCATGTCAAAAGTTAAGAATGTGCCAATGCGAGTTGTTTCATTAGGGCTGCTAGCATAGAATCCTCTTCATGCTGACCTTGATCTTTGATGTGCTGAGTGCCCTTCTGAGGAGAAAAAGAACAGAAGATGATGGAAAAAAAGAAGAAAGGAACACTGAAGAATAATGGAGTTAATCACAGTTTCAAGGAAAGAAGCTCAGCATTATGTCCTTCAAAGATTCTAAGAATACATTTTGCTATAAGTGACAAGAAACAATAACAAGTGTTTTGCTGGATTTTGAATATTCTCTGAGTACAAACAGTGTACTATATAAACCAATCCTCTTTACACTTTTCTTAGAAGGCAGGGCTGTCCTTTGAGCTTGCAGTGTGATTCAGCTATACCAAAAGAATGGAAGCTACATGGAAAGCTGCAATGGGTCATTCATAGGGGAGGATGCTCAAAGGAATGGATCCATCTAGGCATTCAAGGCAACAAATTTGCTTCTCTGAAGGGAGGAGAATTCTGGTCCTGGAAGTCCTGAGAGGCACCAGGAGAGGATCAGAATAATGCTTAGAAAGATCATGAGGAACTGGGCAAAGTAAGCCCTGGAAAGATCCATGCTAGGTCCCACAGTTGGAAAGCATACTTGGAGGATGATCCTTAAGGATAGTTGTAGAAATCAGGTTGGGCTCACAAAAAGGCAACATCTTTGCATGAGTCCAGGTAAAATGAGATCAATCATTCAGTGCTTGAAAACAAAAGAAAACCTACCCTTGGATTCCTGGCTACTTGACTGAAAAATGGAATTAAAGTTGACTGAATGAGTATTATAAACATCATGCTTTCATTAATCAATTAAGGCTGATGCAGACCAGCACAAAGGCTGGCCTGGAGATGAAGTTAGGGTGGGGAAGCCAAACGCTGGCTGCCCTGACTCCACCCCAATGCCGTCCTGATGCCACATGCCTGTCCGCATGGTGCGTGGCATCAGGATACCCTCCTGGTGCAGTGTGCACACACACTGGGCTAAAAGGACACAAAAGAGCCATGGCACTGGCTCCAAGGGCAACCTTTTGCTGCCCCCAAAAGGAGCCGCATTTTGCAACTCATTTGGGGACGACAAAAAGGAGGATTGGGGCTGTGGCATGTGGTTGATGTGGCCCCAATCCACTGCTCCTAGGGGCAGCTGAGAGACACCCCAAATGGGCCATCTGTATTGGTTCTGCATGTCAAATATTGAGATGAAAGGAGGTTCTGATGAAGTGCTTTGATTTATTGACGTATCTTCAGGATTGGACCATGTTTTCCATCAAAACCGTAGATTGGTACCCTCATGGGTTGCTTGACTTAGGTGATGTCTTGGTAGCCAGGAATGTATTTATGTAGTCTCCATTCTGCAGAAGGCATTTCTTTTTAGACTTCATGAACCTGGGATCTGTAGTTTGTTGTGGCAGATGAGCTCTCTGACAGAGAAGGCTAAATATCTCACAAAACTACAAATCATCTAAAGTAAAGGTCATCTTGGCCAATCAAAGACAATGACAAACTCCCTTTGGACAAAATGGGCAGAGAAATTCCCATGAGAAGTTTGCCTTAGGGATGCTATAAACCAGAAATTACTTAAAGGCACACAACAACAACACAGGGCTGTGTTTGCATAGTTAAAACTAGTGCACCCATTTCAATGCACCCATTTTTTTGAGGTCTGATCTAGCAACAGTGACTTGTATAATTCAGTTATAGCCCATTTGGCTACTGTAAAAATTCCACAGAAGACTGCTTTCAGAAAGTTTTGTGCAATTTCATGTAGTCCACAAAGCTGTCACCAGCTTGTTTTCCAAGGCAACATACAAGGAGCACATAACTAGTTCATTGAAATAGCTCCATTGGCTTTCTATTCGTTTCCAAGCACAATTATTTAAAAATCTTGGTGTAAGAGGAACTTGAACCTAGAAAATTGCTAAAAGTTCAAGTATCCAATGGGATTTTTTATCCTATGTTTACAGAGATGGCTGGGAAGTAGACTGATAGAGACAAAAACTTTCTCAATGAATTTTGTGATTTGTTTGGATATTCATATGTACAAAGACACTCACATATACACTAAAGCACATAAGAACTTAGGAATAAAGTAGTTAGCTTGGATAGGAAACAGAAGGCTTTCTAAGGGTGGTAATTGCTGGCAAAAGTTACTCCAACAATGAACGAAGATGGATAGACTCAACCGTATATGAAAGGAAAAAGGTGGACTGGGAGAGCTGGGATCTGAGTCAGAAGTCACAGTGATGCAGTGTCACCATAAAATCCAATGCGCTTGAGATTTGGGGGACCTTTTATACCAGGGGCCGTCAACCTACGGCCCACAGGCTGGTTCCGGCCCAGCTCCCTGTACTTACCGGCCCAGGCAGACCCCTGCTGCTGCTGGCGCATGCTGCCGCCGCGTGTTTCGGTCACTGTGCAGTCGCGTGTGCCGCAACTGCCATTTTGATTTCCAAAATGGTGACCGCAACTTGTTTGTGCATGCGCAGTACTGCTGTGCATGCACAAATGCGTCACAGCCACCATTTTGGAGAACAAAATGGCAGCCAAGACATGTGCGGAGGCGGTGGCAGCAGCGCACGGAGTGGCAGCGGCGCACGCATGGGGGT
>CM034706.1:259514744-259524773 GCA_020142125.1 Phrynosoma platyrhinos | reverse complement strand
CACTGTCTTCTAGTTGATATACTTTCTGACATTGGGTTCTCAAACTCATTTCTTGACTGGCTTAAATCTTATCTGTCAGACAGATCTTTTGCAGTGGTCATAGGTGGTCAGAGTTCGTCCCTCGTTCTCTTATCTGTTGGAGTTCCCCATTGCTCTCTTTTGGGTCCCCTTTTGTTCTCTCTTTACACCTTGTCTTTAGGAAAACTTATTAGTTCTTTTGGTTTTTCCTATCATCTGTGCGCCGATGACATTCAACTGTATCTTTCCACCCCAATCTCTCTCGAAGGCTTGACCAGCAAGTTTCTTCATGTCTCACAGCTGTCTCTCTGTGGATTTTATGCTTGATTGTCTTTGTACAGCACTATGTACATTGACAGTGCTTTAGAAATAAACTTTAATAATAATAATAATAATAATAATAATAATAATAATAATAATGATAAATAAATAACCATGCCCTATGATGAGAGACTTAGGAAGCGGGGTATGTTCAGCCTGGAGAAGAGACAATTACGAGGTGATGATAGCCCTGCTTAAATTTTGGAAGGGGTATCATATTGAGAATGGAGCAAGCTTGTTTTCTGCAGCTCCAGAGAATAGGAGCTGGAACAATGGATGCAAGCTACAGGAAAAGCGATTCCACCTCAACATTAGGAAGAACTTTCTGACAGTAAGAGCTGTTAGACAGTGGAACATACATCCTCAGATGGTGGTGAAGTCTCCTCCTTTGGAACTTTTTAAACAGAGGCTGGACGGCCATCTGTTGGGGGTGCTTTGATTTTGAGTTCCTGCATGGCAGGAGGTTGGACTGGATGGCCCTTGAGGTCTCTTCCAACTCTATGATTTTATGATTCTATAATTAAGGGTTGCCACTTTGGTAACACTGTTTTCTATATGACCATATCAGCTGCAACCAAGAGAGCTGGATCAAGAAGCCCCTTCAGAACAATAGATCTAACTGCCTTGGCTTCTACTGCAGTCTGCTTACTGTGATCAGAAGGGTGTTAAATGCATTTGTTGCTCGGATTCCTCCAGCTATCTTCTGTCGCCACATGATAGCTAAGAATGTAAGATGTGTGAGAGAGCAGTCTTAGCTCATTCTTGTTAGATGTATGTGACTGCATATGCAGAGCCAAGAAAGGGAATTCTGTCTCACCAACTTAAGAAACCTTTTTTAAAAAAAAAAGGGAAAAAGAAGTTCCCTGCAAATGTATATTGCACCAATCTTTAAGGACTGTCTAATAAAATCAGCTTAGTCATTGGATACCCTATCCACACACAATTTGATTATGTTTTAGCAAGTTTACACCAAAATAAATCACACTGCGATTGCTACTACTACTAATAGCAACTGCTGTAACAGCAACAACAGCAGGTTCTTTTTAAAATTGAGGCTAACAAATGTCTGGATTGCTTTTGACTTTCAAAGCAATTACACCCACATACCCTCCAGCAAAAGGCCCAGGGGACCTTGACTGTTTGCCAAGAACAGCATATGCATTTGGGGTTACCCCCATCTGCTAGGTTGTAACCACTGTTTCTGAAATATCTGGCATACTAGTGACTTTTGGATGACTGACCTTGGTATTTCACCCATAATGATATTTCTCTAGAGCTGTAAAATATTAGTTTTGCTTCTTAAAGTACAAACACACAGTTAAATATGATGGAGGGGATTATTAATGACAGAAAAAGTATTAAGAATCCATTATACACAAAAGGCATATTCCAACAGCTTTTTCATGGTTAGACAGACCATAGCTGGTATTGCATAGATAGGATAAAATATTTCTTTTAGGGTGGCTGTCTTCTAATCTGGACATTGTGCAGATGCTGTTCCATCCATCCATCTATCCTATGGAGCCCGCCCTAGTGCACAGTGATTAAATGCCAGTACTGCAGCCACATGGTTGTGAGTTCAATCCCAGGCAGGGCTCCAAGGTTGACTCAGACTTCCATCCTTTTATAGTAAAATGAGTACCCAGCTTGTTGGGGGCAATTAGTTTACAGACTGTAAACTGCTTAGAGAGTGCTGAGTTCACTGATAAGCAGTATAGAAATGTACATGCTATTGCTGTTATTATCTTATTCCCAGATTGGGACTCAATGTGGCTTACAAAAGGGCAAAATTACAATGAAAGCAGATATAGTTAAAACGTACAAAACTTGAGAGTAAAACAGTATTAAACGAAAACCAGAAATAAAATCATTTAAGATTTTAATTTAAAAACAAAAATTAAAAACTGTTGTTGTTGTTGTTGTTGTTGTTGTGTCCCTTCAAGTTGTTTCTGACTTATGGCAAACCTAAGGCAAACCCATCATGAGTTGTTTTATTGGCAAGATTTGTTCAGAAGAGGTTTGCCATTGTCTTCCCCTGAGGCTGACAGCATGTGACTTGCCTAAAGTCATCCAGTGGGTTACATGGCCAAGCTGGGAATTGAATCCTGGTTTCCAACACTCAAACTATAATGAGTACTTAGTGATATGTTTTCCACTATACCATGTAACATGCCATAAAAAGCCTTTCTTTTGTTAACAATCAGTTCACAAAGGCTTTCTGGAATAGAAAGGTCTTCACCAACTAATGAAAAGAGAGCAAGGAAGGAGCAGCCACTGAGAAAGCCCTCTCCCACATTCACATGCTTGCCAAGACTGTGAGACAGAGAGAAGCGCCTTCCCTGAGGATTTCTGAACTCAAGGAGGCTCATAGGGGAAAATGTAGTCCTACAAATAGCCTGGGCCTGGACTTTATAGGTCATCATTAGAACTGTGAATCATGCCTAGAAACAGATTAGTATTCAGTGGCTTTGTTGTAACATGGGAGTTGTGTGCTCCCTGTTAGCAGCATCTTAGCAATCTGGCTGCAGCTCTGGACCAGTTGAAGTTTCCAAAGTTTCTTCAAAGGCAGCCCCATGTAAAGTGCATTACTGTAATTCATTTGGAATGGAACTAAGACATGTGTCACTATGGTAAAGTCAAATGTCCTAAAGAATGGGCACAGCTGGCATACTAGCTTTAAATGTTCAAATGCACTCCTGGCCACCACAGAAGCCTGAGCATCCAGGTTCAGGGTGGAATACAGGAGTACACTCAAGCTGCAAATGTGTGTCTTCAGAGGGAGTGTAACCGTCCAGCACAGGCTAAATCTCTATTCCCTGATCTGCCTTTTGACTGACCAGGAGCACCTCTGCCTTGTGTGGAATTAATTTCAATTAGTTCACTCTGTTCCAGTCTGTTAAATTCCACTTTGAAATAGGAGGTAAGTCAGTCACAACTCTGCTTATCTCTTTCCCAGATGTTTCTGTTGTTCTCCCACCATAATTTTCACAGGATACATATCTGGGGAGTGCTAATCTTAATATGCAGAAAAAATTACTATGAAAGATGCTTGCCCACTTTCCCCCAGTAAATTCAGAATTACATGTCTGGGCAGACTTGAATCAATACTGCCTTCATTTTTTTTTAAAAAATAAAATAAAATACAGGCCTTTTGCAGGCTGCAGAGAAATGATGAGAGTAATAATAATAATAATAATAATAATAATAATAATAGACATAATCCTAATGATATAAGATGTTTTGCAGAAATAAAATGCATGGTATTATTTTATTTGTCATCCACACTCTGGAAAGTAGAAAAGAAACTATAATGACTACTTAGTGATATGTTTTCCAGGTCTGCATTTTACCGAACAAAATAAAACAATGCTAAATAAACACCTATAATTAGGCATAGTCTATTTGAGTCCGTTGGTGTGCTAGTGACACAGTGAATGACTGGCCCATTCATGACATACTAGGTTAAAAAGGGACAACTATTAATTCTTAGAAATTTGCATAGTAAAGAAGGGAAGGCAGCTGTAGTTTAGTGTATGGATACTAGTTTCATAACCTAAATGTTCCCAAATACTGTGTTCTCTGCATTGCATAACAGTGAGCTTTAACTGGACTCCAAATGTGGCTAAAAACACCCCAACATGGTCCCTTTAAAAAAATGGAGAAAATGATGGTTAGATTAAAAATGCACCAAAACTGTTTTTTATTTATTTATAAATGAAATTACTTGCAAAGTATGTTTGTGGTGCATCAAAATAAATGTAAGAAAAGCCCTGCTGGATCAGACTGATTGTCCATGTAGTCCAATGTTCTGTTCTTATGCCTGGTGACTTCCATATTAGAAAAGAAGTAAACCTTGTCTGGATTTTAGTGTGAACAGTGAAGATACTATCCAAAGTGGTGAATGTACTTTGAGGATAGGATTTAGAACTTTGGATAACTCCTTTTAAAGTTCATCATAAAATCTGGAGAAGATTCAGTGTCCCACTGATGAGGAAGCCACTAGCCACAATGTAGTTTCTTGGCTATGCACCGAGTAATTTTATTATCCCCTCTCCCTCTCTGTAAGAAAGTGTTTGAAAAATGTGCAGTTTTGAACACCATTTTCATAGAACTACATCTGTGTAAAATTTGCACATGGGTTTTAGCACAGAAAACAGTATTGTGCAGATATACTATTTTCTGTGCATAAAATCCTTATTTCTTTTGTAGTGTGGGATAATTCCTACACCACATTTTCATGGCTGTGAGAAAGTCTTTGGAAACCCCAGTGCTCCAGGAGTATTTGCAATTTTGGATTTATTTAGTATTCCCCTCCCCCTAAAAACCCATAGATTTTCCTATATAGGACATGACATTTTCTGTGAAAATATGCACAGAGAGAGAGAGAGAAATATGGGTTTTTTCCCACAGAATAAATCCCAGACTCTTGTCACATCTAGCATTTCCCTATTTCGGTCTATGATCAAATATTTGCAATTTTTCCTGCATCCCTACCACTGACATACAATCCTTCCCCAGTTTTGCCAATTAGAAATACAAGCCTGCAATACGCTTCATCATGCCCTGTTAATTGGTGTGAACTTCTCCATGTATCATACCTCTATTCCTTTCTTGTATACCTAACCAAGTCCTTATTACTGGGTTTCTCTCAAAAGCAGGTAAGAAAACTTCTCTTTCTCTGTATATAAAGTACTACAAAATAAATCATTTGTTTAGTTTAGTTCTCAAGCTGGTCAGTGGAAGAGAATAAACAACATCACTTGTGGCCCACAATGGAAACACAATGTTCTGGCAGACAAGACACTAATGAGAGGTCAGGTCAAATTCTTTGCAGAAACTTATGTGAAGGCTGGCTGATTCTTTTCTTTTTTTCAAATCCCTTCCAGTTCTTCTGCCTTGCAAGGAGGGAGAAAAAGGAAAGTGAAAGAAAAACACTGTAGGGATCTTTAGAGAACTGGGGGAAAGTACATTAACAGTTGTTAAAACCATTGGCATTATGACATGATCCTCAGCCTGTCTTTGGACGGTCAGACTTTGCCTCTGATCCAACAGAATAGGAAGGATAATTTGTCCATAAACCTTTTGTCTATAAAATATGCCTGGCCTGAGAACCTTGTTATGATAATGAGACTGGATTCAGCAAGCAAAAGCTAGAAAGGCAAAGAAAGTTCAGTGCTATACATCAATTAAGGGCTATTTTGCTTCTGGAATTCCATTCTGAAAACAATGCAGACTGCAGCACTTCAAAAGCCATATTAACATGTAAAAGACTTAAGGCAGAGGGGATGACCTCAACGACAAAAACAAAATCAAAATTTTGCCCCCAAATACTCTCCAAAGGCCATTTGAGGTTGAGGTGAGGCCTTTTTGTTTTGTTTTTGCAACTCAGAAATCACTTTTTAAAAGGATGGTTTGTTATTTGTTGTCATGATTTGACAGAGTGACACTTCCTTCACATACCTCCCCCCTGCCCCAAGGAATGGAGACAGGTGACAGGGTTATTTATTCATTTGCTATACAGCCTTCCTCCCAATTTGGGATTCAAGACACTTTAATTACATATAAAGCAATAGCAATAACAAGAACATTTCTATACCACTTATCAGTGAGCTAACACTCCTTGATCAGTTTACAACGTGTAAGCCTCAACAAGCTGATACTTATTTTACCAACCTACAAAAGGATGGAAGGCTGAGTGGACCTTAGAGCCTTGCCTGGAATCAAACTCACAACCTTGGGGCTGCAATACTGTCATTTAACCACTGCACCACCAGGGCTCCATAGCATAGATCTAACTCAATTAGCAAAGTAGATGGGTTCCTGGACATGATTTCTTTTCCAGAAAATTTGGTACCAGAGGCAGTAATATCTTACAGATAATAGGGAAAATTTCCTACACTACAATAAAAGAAGAGCAGCTTAACATGTTCCAGTGAACCTTTTATTGAAAACTAGCCATATGCACATGTGAATTGAAACAACCAGGTCAGTTAAGTCTTGCATAAGTAAACACAAACATTTTGAATATGCCAGAGAACACTTGAATTCATTTTCCAAAATACACCCAGGGATGATCCCCACCTCCTGCTTCCTCCAGTCTCCATAAGATTTCCATTTTTGTGGCCAAATTAGTAAATATATGCTGTTTATCATACTTGGGGCAGCTGGTGAGACAGGATTATCTGAGCTGCTCTTTTCTCTGTGTTTGCTATTAACACATGATCAGCAATGGATTCTAGAGACACCTGCTGTATACCTTGCTAGGTGTAGGGAGGCACACACAGCAAGAGTAGGTTCAGCTAGAGCAGAATCCCATTTTCCCCATCTAAAGTGTTCTTGCATTATTTACATTATTATTATTTATGTTTGCAACCTGATGATGAAATTCTGTGTTTCTCCAGCCCTCCAGCTAAATAGAGGACAAGAAGAAAAAAGGCAGGTGTAAAAAGAAATTTAAAAACGACCTTCATTGTCAGAGACTTTCTGAACTGAGGTGTGTCTGTCTGCAGTATATATACAGTATTTGTTGTTGCTACCTGCCCTTGAGTTGACCTTGACTCATGGCAAGACACCTTGTCCTCCACTGCACTGCTTAGGTACTGCAAGCTCAGGCCCTTGGCCACTTTGATTGAGTCCAACCATCTGGCATGTGGACTTCCTCTCTTTCTACTTTCCTCTGCCTTTCCTAGCATCATTGTGTTTTTTAGTGATTCATGCCTTCTCATGATGTGGCCAAAGTACATTAGCCTTAATTTAGTGATCCTGGCTTCCAGGGAGATTTCTGGCTTCAACTGTTTTAGAACTATTTTATTTTATTTTATTTTATTTGTCTTTTTGTCCATCCACGGTATCCTCAGCATACTTCCCAGTTAATATATATACAGTGAGCCCTCCACATTCTCTGGGATTAGGGGCACAGGACCACCTGTGGAAAAAGTGCAAATACAAAACCCATATTTTTTTTTAAACCTGAGAGAATACCTCTCTAGGAATCTCTAGGTCCTTTAGCACAATCCTATGGTCAACATCTGCCAGACGCTGAGCATAGAATCAAACTGGAGGACCTATAAATGGCTAGAGTCGTGTTTTCTCTAAATTTGTCTAGTAATCTCTAGGTCCTCCTGAGAAACTCTATGGTCAGCAGAGTTGAATTGGAGAACCTAGAGATTTTAGAAAGAACATATTGATCAAATACGCAAATAATCAAATCCACAAAAGTCAAAGGTGCAGATTTGGAAGACTGACTGAACATACATACAAAAAGAGACCATTACAGAGGGAGGGAGGGAGGTATAGAGAAAGTAGTTTTCACAAAATGATTTTGATTTGAGAATGATGAGATATATTGCAGTGCCACCTCAGTCATGTCTATGCAGAAATCTTATTGATTTTAAGGGTATTATTCCCAGGTATGTGCTTATAGGATTGCAACTGTACATTCATTTTTTATTGATAAACATGAAATCAGCTGGACCATACTGCTTGACTTACTATTACGGATTCCATTCCATTCCATAGCTTTATTAACTCCTTTTCCCTTTTGTTTACATCTCTAAGAGGAGCCAATTTGTATGTTTTCAGTATTACTATTTAGCACTGTGAACTTCTGTTGGTTAGTATTTTCCTCAAAACCCACTCATTAGGGAAGAATAAAATTATACTTTGGTGTTTGACAGGGGAACAATCATACAGGGACACCAAGTAGTAGCACATGAGAAATTAAATAATGCTGGAGTTGAGTTCTTGGGCAGACAAGATTGATGGTAAAATTCAAATGAGTTTGCATGCAGCCATCCAGGGATGCTGATTCACACTGCAGGGCAAGCACTGTTTTATAAATAAAATAAAGCAGAAATAAATTTATCACCCAGTTCCTCACTGCAGGCAAAACAAAAATACTTGATGATAAGAAATGTATAAGCTTGAAAATGAAAAGAGAGAAATAGCAAAGCAATTTTTGTCCTTTTTCATAAACAATTGACACACTAGAAATGACTTATCCTATATCAAAGTCAAGGATATGCCCCCCAACCCCAGGAATAGACACATGTATAAAAGAAACCTTCCAGACATATATTGTTTATTTATTTTATTTAAAATTTCTAAAGCATCTTTCCTAGTAAAGCAGGTAGAAATAAGTAAAAAAGACCCAAGAACATAAAATATATTTAGTTTTAAAAGTATGAAACATTTAAAACAGACTGATTAATTCAAGCCACATAAAATATGTTACAAATTCCAATAATAATAATTCATAAGATAAAAGATGGAATTATATTAATAAAAAGCAGGTAGGAAAAATATAATTTAAGATTTTTTAAAAAAATTGTATCCTACCTGTCTTCCAAGTGGAATCCAATATGGCTTACAATGTAAATTGAGGAATTAGCCAGATGAGCAGCTCATGGTAAGACTTTCCATAAGGATGGGGGTCACATAAACACAGGCACAAACATACAAAACTTCTATGACTATTTCCTGTCAACCTGACAGATCTTACTGGTGGGCTTCTAAACCAGTTGTTTGTGGGCAATGTTAATGCCCCAGCAAGTTTGTGGAACTACAGATAGTGCTGTTAATGACATGTGATCTTTTATTTATTTATCTTGGAGAACAGTTGAAATAACAGAGGACTGGAGAAGGACAAACATTGTGCCTCTCTTCAAAAAAGACAACAATGAAAATCTGGGGAGTGAGGATGAAATGAGTGTTTGACAGTTTTCCAAATGTTGTCAAAAACTGGTTTGCCAGACCACTGGGGAACACTGTCGAGGGGGGGGGGGAAGAGTGATTGGGAAGTTACCACAACTTGTGGGAACTTAATGTGTTCTCAGCACAGCAAAATAATGCAATTTTATCAACTCTGTCCAGCCTTAAAAGATGCACAAGTGGAATATAGCACAACTCTCCAAGGCAAAGTTGCATACCAATGCTAACAAAAACTGCACAGTTTTCATAAGTGTCTGAATAATTCAATGCTGAAAATGGAAGAGCGGAAAAGAACATTCCTTTAAAGTTGCACCCCTTAAGTGTGAAAACTATGGTGTTGTCTACACCGGCCAAATAAAGCAGCTTCAAACTGGCTTGAACCCAAGCTGTTTAGATTATGTACAAGGTGAAAGCAGGTAGAAATCAACAAAAAGCCATGTTTTGGTGCTAAAAATCAGAACAAAAAGAAGCTCAGCTACTCTGACTTAATATGAAAAATGTGCATTATCATATCTGCATATAAGTAGTGAGGTAGTACTACAGGACTGTGGGAAAGCAAAAATATGAAAGTACAAAAAAAAAAGGGCAGGCCAATAATAATGCTCTCTCTGGCTTTTCTTCACAAACGAAGATTCAGGAAGGACTCATCCCACTCTTTCTGCAAGTGTGCTGATGACAAAAAAGGCCAATCTGAGATAAACAAGTCCGGTTGCAGAAAGCACAGCAGAAGGTCTCCTTGGGTGATGTTTTCGGGTTGGGATTCTTTCTGCGTTGCCATTTCTCTTTGAGACTTGTTCGGTGTGAGTTCTCAAATAAGGCTGCAGTATTGTGGATAGTGCGTCTCCATGTCTCCCAATGTTTGGCCAGGGTGGACCATTGTTGGTGATCAATTTGGCCGAGCCTGTTTCAGGGAGTCCTTGTATTGTTTTTTTAGGAGTGCCCCTCTTACGCTGACCCATGGCAAGTTCACCGTAGAGTACT
>CM034706.1:259467280-259491664 GCA_020142125.1 Phrynosoma platyrhinos | reverse complement strand
CTCTCTCTCTCTCTCTCTATATATATATATATATATATATATATCCTAAATGTCACAAAGTGTCCTTTAGGTTTGGAGGCCCTTGGAGGCCTCCTGGGCCCAAAACTTTGCAAATATTTTCAAAAAAATAATTTGCCTCAAAATCTGACTAAGGGGCACAGGGACATTTTCACCATGTTTGTAGGTCTCTCTCAACCAGGACAGGTCTAGGAGAAACCCCCTCCACGTATTAAAACAAAAAGTAAAGAGGAAGTGAGTTCCTGTTGTTAAAAAAAAGATCTCTCCTGGGCCTAAAATGGTTGAGACAGTCCAGAAAACATGGTGAAAATGATCCATCAGTGTACAAACATATTTGGGAGTTAAAAAAAAGTGGGATGTTTGTTTGTTTGCTTTGTTGCAGATAAGATGTGAAAGTGGTGTGTGGTTCTCCAAACTCTGGGGAGCTAATGTGGCTCCATAGTCTTCCACAGTTGCTCATCCCTGCCATTGGTTGAAATCAGGTGATCCATTCTCAGAATTTTCCCCAGCAATCAACTGTACCATTTGAGTTTCTCTACTTCAAACTGCATGCATATAGGCCAAATCTGGATGCTCTCTCCTCATGTGGGTGTGTTGGATGCAGAGGGAATGGTTGGTGTATTGGATATGAACATAGATGCTTGCTTCTTTCCGTGAAATGATTCAGATCAGAAGAGAGTAATTCAGTACATTGAATAATTTAAAATAGTGTAATCATCACCATAATCACAACTAGTGTGGGGGACACACTCTCCTTCAAATTAATCCAACAATTATCCAACTCTTCACCACCAACAAAAACCACTCAAAGATTTCATATAATTCTTCTGAACCAAAACAGTCCCCAGAAAAATTATCCATCTCCAGGCTCCTAATCCAATGTCACACACACTCCACAAGGTAATTGAGTTTTGAATAAATGATCAGAATACAGAAAAGTTATTCTTTGGACTACAGCTTGAAGAGTTCTGCAGCCAGCATGCATTTCTTCCAACATTTTGGAAATGAAAACTGAGAAACATGTGTCCAAGCATTATCAGTGTGGTCAAGATGGCAAAATTTATTAATAAGGAAGAACACACAAGGTAGGAGAGGCTGTAGCTGTTTGCTTTTGACTGAGTCTATTGGGAAGGACAAGTATCTTTCTCTTCCTCTCTTCTGTCTCTTGATGAGTTAGCTGAGTGTAACCTGTTTTTGAATTTTGAACTCAGTTTTAAGCAATTACAGTAAAATGAGATAAAGAAGGAAAGTGGGAGGAGGAGGAGGAGAAAGAAATTGGGACATTTTAAGAGCATCTTGTTACCCTGGGATCAGGCCCCCAAACACCCCTCTCATATTTGGTATCAATATGATAGATATTAAAAGGAACACTGAGGCAAGTGACCAGTGGATGAGTTGTAAAGACAACCCCAAGGCAGAAACCTCCAGCAAGGGAGGAAGCAAGGCACTCAGCACAATGAGATCTCCCAAAGACATCAACATAATTCCTTTTGTCTTTGGAGTGTGATGATGGGACTCTGACCAAAGAAGATGGTTGTGCATACACAAATAAAGGACACTAGTCCAATGGCAAGGGGTTTGCTTTGTCTGAGATATTCACACCAATAATCCAAATATTTATTACAGCTTCCAACCAATCTTTTTCTCCTGGAAAACTATTTAGCAGAGTGTTAATCCATCCATCCTGAAAAATAAAGCCCTGGGACGTGTATATGCCAGTGCCTGGACACTAGCAATTTGGTCTAGATTGTAACTGTGTAGAGACTCTGTAGGTTCTACTAGGCTCCTCAATACACTGGCCACCCCACTTTCCAAGGTGGCTATTGAGCCCTCTCTGTTCTGGATGCCCATCGATTTGAACCATACTTCAACATATTACCATTAGCAAGGCTTCCACTATACACCTTCGCCCATCTTTGCTTCATTAGTTCTTGTGTATGTGTGTGTGTGTTGATTACTTTCTTAATAAAACTACAAAAGCCTATTTTGAATTGCTTCTGGAGTTCTGTGTGATTTAGAACTGATATAAATAAGGTTGATCTCAAGGTTGACTGTTGCCCCAACCAAAGGCATATTTTATTTGAACTATTAAAATTCCCCTAAACATATTAATTTGTGGGTGCCCTCCTGGGACCCCAGCATTTTGGGTAACAATCTGGATAAGTGAGATGACAGAAGATTAATTGGGTCTGTCCTGGCCAAATCTGAACAGTTGAAAATATGCGGCATGGCCAATTCCAGGGAAGCTGGATAATCTTCCTGAACACAATGATCATCAATATTTATGGCAGGTACTGATTGTTTTTTTTTTAGAGTACCTATGTCCTGGAAAGTGGGCAGCAGGGCTGATAGCCAAAGTAAGGGGAAAGTCCCAAACAAGGTCCTAGTTACCAATCCAAGGGAGCAGCCAGCAAAGAATCAAACACAGTCTGTAGGTTAAGAGTTGCAGAGAAGCCGAGAAGCAAAGCAATCCGAGGTCCAGGGATTCAGAGGTCCAAGGGTAGTCAACAGTCTGAAGGTGAAGGATACCAGGAGTCCAAGATAGTCAAGAGTCAAGGGTTCAAGGCAGGGAACAAGAGACAGAGACAGAGTCTTTAACCAGGAAGCTCAGATAATCTCTGGCACTGAGGCATCATTTCCTCACTCGCTTAAACCTCCGAGCTGCCAGAGCTCAGCTGGGGCTGATCACGTTGATTACCTTGGCATTTTTCATAAAGCCTCCTCGAGTGCCTGAGGCCTACCTTTTCGGCTTGATGCTGACCAAAGGTAGGCACAGTCCTTTAATCCTCCTCCATGTCCGATGGCTCTGTCATTGGGAGGCTTGGCTGCAGAGCCTCTTGCGAAGTTACAGACTCTGCTGGGGGCTCTGCTGCTGGGGCTGGCAAAGCAGAGCTGCTAGGACTGAGCTGAGGCTCCTCCACTGCAGACTCAGGACCCGGAGGAAGTTTTGGCTCATCCTCCTCATCCTCCTTGGCCTTGTCCAGGCAGGTCATGACAACCTCATTGACATTTGCACCTCATTTCCTCTTATGCAAATACCTCTGATTTACTAACATGCTTAACATGAAATATGGCTATAATTACTGAGACTACGTAAAAGTAACTATCATTGTGGAAATCCTGTCAAAACTTTGTTTTGACACTTCAAAGAGGAAGGAGTTTTAAGAAAATGTTCTTTAATCCACTTCCCCCTTATTTCCAATAGCCACAGGTTTCTGAAATGTTCAGGTCTGAAGTGTCATTACCATAGTTCCCTGGACTTGGCAACCTCTTATATATGACAAGATTGGCTTCTCTGTTCACACAGACCTTTCAAAATGACAGTTTTTAAGAAAACCTCAATGTTGCTTTCTTAATGCTACCAGGTGATTGAGTGACATTTGGTTATACCTTTTTATGACATGCTGCATGTACCTTCCTGCTTTCCAAGCCAGTAAAATGAACATTTTGAAAGAGACAATCTTTTAAGTGTGTCATCAAAACCATATTCTTGATACTTCTGACATCATTTAAAACTGGTTAACTGTAAAGCCTTCCAAAGACACTCAGTGAAGTTAAATACTGCATTGCAGAGGTCTTAGGTACATGTTAAATGGGAAAAATTTCATGGAAGTAAGAGCAGCTAGAAAATTTTAAATTTATGTTGGTGTACAATTTGTGAAGCCAAACACTATCAAATTAATCTGATAAATACTATTTGGACTATAGAAGACTCTTTCTTCTTAACTTTCTGTGTACACCCAATCATTATTGTCACCACTATCATCATCACCACCACCTACTTTTAATAAAGACAGTGCTGTGCAGAATATGATATTCCATTAATTCTGTGGGTTAGGTTGAAAATACTCCTTGTGTCAGATTGTATTCCAGCTCTCTTGATTCTTGTTCATTGTATCCAATGACCTTCCCGATATTATCAACATTAATAAGTTTGCTATTTTGGCCTTGGCATGTTGAGCAGGTTGAGCAACAACCTAAGATATGCAGATGACACAACACTACTATACTGGCCGAGCATGTAATAAAATGATTTGATTTGTCACAACACTACAAGCAGAAACAAAGACCTGGAACAATTACTGAAGAAAGTCAAGGAGGAAAGTGCCAAAGTTAAATTAATGCTGACCATTAAAAATACCACAGACAAGATACAAGAATTTATCATTGACAACCAGAAATGTGAAATAGTAAAAAAAAAAAAAAATCCTATACCTTGGATCAAATATTGATCAGAATGGGGCCTGCAGTTAAGAAATTGGAAGAAGAACAGGATTGGGAAAGGCAGTTTTGAAAGAACCGGACAAGATCATAAAATGTAAAAATATTACTCTGAGCACTAAAGTGAGGATGATCCAAGCCACTGTATTCTTCATCACTTTGTATGGATGTAAGATCTGGAGAATGAAGAAAGCTGATAGCAAGAAAATAAACTCATTTGAGATGAGGTGCTGGGGAATTGTACTGAACATACCATGGATGGCCAAGAAAACAAACAACTGGATCCTAGAACAGATCAAGCCTGAACTCCATCTGGAGGCCCAGATGACAAAATTGAGGCTGTCGTACTTTGGCCACATCATGAGGAAAAATGAATCATAAAAGAAAACAATGATGCTAGGCAAGGACTCCAGGAGACCACGGTTCAAATCCCTAGGCAACTGTGGAAACTCACAGAAACAATGTAATTTGACACTACTTTAACTGTCATGGCTCCATCCTATGGAATCCTGGAGTTTCTAGTTTTGTGTGGAACCAGAACTCTTTGGCAAAAAAGGCTAAAAATCTTGTAAAACTACAAATCCCAGAATTCCATAGGATGGAGCTACATCACTTAAAGTGGTGCCATACTGCATTATTTCTAAAATGTGGATGCACCCTGGGTGATCTTGGTCAGGTCACATGCTCTCAGCCTCAGGGGAAGGAAATGGCAAACCTGCTCTGAACCAATATTGCAATGTAAACCTGGTGATAGGTTTGTGTTAGGGTAACCATATATCATGTGTGAGATGGCCTTCCAACATATGTACCTAAAACTGAAAACAACAACAACAAAACATTAAGAGTGATCCAGTGATAGCTGGTGGCTTACATGGCAGTGGTCTGGTGAATCAATTCTAAGTTTCAGTCCAGACTTTGAAGATACTATTCATGATATTGGAGCAGATTCACCAGTCCACAGATACAGAAGCCATGTTCTATCACTGGAACCAACATCACTTCAAACAACTTCTTTTTCAGGGATAAGATACCAACAGGACCAGCCCTAGCACCAGGAAGCGACATGGCTCCCTAAGCTGACAGAAATCAGAAAGAGAGTGAAAACATGTGCCATGTAACCAGCCTTGCATCTTCTCAGGCAAAGTGTTGGTTGCCCTCAAGTGTCAGAAAGGATGCACCACTGACAATGTGAAGGTGAGTGTCATGTACTGTTTGGTGTTTCTACACAGAACTGAGAAGGAACATCGTCTAATTCAAGGGTGGGTACAAGTAGCTTCCAACACAGTTTTTGCAGTGCTATCCACCAATAGCCCTGTTCCTCCAGATAGCCCTGCTTCTAGTAAAAGAGGATAATTTGCCTTTCTGGAAAGCTTCCAGGACCAGCAGTTCTCCTTTTACAAAAAGTTTTAAAAAATGTTTAACATTTTTAAAAATACATTTTTCAAAAATAAAAGTATACTTCCAGTTGCATCTCACTTGTTAGTTCTGTTTTGATAATGAATTTTTATTTTATTTTATTTTGAAGTCCTTGTGGCTCCTAGAGTAACCTGGAACATAATAGTAGCCCCATACCCACTTAAATGTTCCTCACCTAATTTAGTCCATTGCCTCAGGCAGCAAAACATTTTAGATTGGCACTGGATATCAACAACACAACTAGACATATTAGTTTGATATACAGGGAGACTTTTACTCCTGCTAACCAGTTCTCATACCTACCTAAGGAGTCAGAGGTAAGGGGAACTGCTACTACCATCTAGGCAAATTAACAATATGTTATTTTTTAGATAGGCAATGCCATGGAATCCTGGTATTTGTAGTTTGTTGTAGCACCAGAGCTCTCTGACAGAGAAGGCTAAATATCTCACAAAACTAGATATGCCAGAATTCCATAGTATCATTTATGCAGTGCAGATGCAGATAAGGTCTTGGAAGGGTAGCTATGAAGGAAGTTGACAAGATCCTCAAGTATAAGGATTGATATTAAATTATATATCTTTATACTTGAGGATCTTGTCTAGTTCTTTCATAGGTACCCTTCCAAGACCTTGCCTGCATCTGTTCTGCATAAATAATTCAGTTTGACACCACTTTAACTGCCAAGGTGCAATGCTATGGAATTCTGGCATTTGTAGTCAGGATTGTCCATACCATTGTATTTCTGATTTTTATATATGTATGGTTGTGAAAACTGGAGAGTGAAAGAAGCTGACAGGAAAAGAAGAAGCACTCTATAGACACCATGGATTGCTAAAAAGGCAAAATAAATGAGTCTAGGAACAAATCAAGCCTGAACACACACTAGAAGACAGATCATTCAATTGAGGCTGTTGTACTTTAACCATATCATGAGATGATATGACTCACTAGAAAAGACAATAATGCTTGGTAAGGTAAATGGTAAGATAGAAAGCAGTAGAAAATCTCAGGTAGAATGATCCAATCAAGGATGCCACCACCTTGAGTTAGCAAGACCTCAGCTGATGACTGGCGCTCTTGATGCTTACCCCATAAATCACCATAAGTTGATCTGAGGACACGTAATATTAGGTGAATACTGTGAAATATAACTGCAGAATCTTATGCATCCTTTTGTCATTTTCATGAGAAATACTAACTAAAAAGATGTTAAGGAAAGCCTTCATGTGAAATAGCATGGGAGTTTAGAATTGCCAGTTCTGTGGATTTCTTGGGAAAGTTTTTCGGTTCATCTTCATTTTATTGCAATCAAACAACAAACAAACAATAGCCACAGTAAACCAAAATGAATACTGCAATGAACAAATATAATGTTTTTGACAGCCGTTCTAAAAATTATGTAAAATGACAGTCTATTATGTAAAATTGTATATATGTCAAAACATGCTATTTTTGTCCATGATGTCCCTCCCTTATGAGGCAGAAAAGAATATCTGAAAGGGGCAAATGAGCTCTGGAACAAGAAGTATCAAACCATGGTACTTGGTTTACCCTCCAGCCAGCCTTGCCCTGAAAAGACTGTTGGATCTTTTGGTTTCTAGCCCTTGAGCTACTGTGACTGCAAAATCTTTTTTGCATCTCTTAACCTAATACCTCTACCTTTCACATCAAATCAAATCAAATCAAATCAAATGGATTGTACTCTTCAAATCCCCACAATGAAGCATTCATCTTGCAAATTGGTTTCTGAGGTCTTCCATCTCCCAGGATGGTTCCCTAATATGTACTCTGTGTGTGTGTGTGTGTGTGTGTGTGTGTGTGTGTGTGCGCACGCGCACACACACACACACACACACACACACACACACACAGAGTACAAATATGTGTCCCTCATTTCAGCATTGCTCTAGTTTCCAGTGACTTCCTCCACAGATGGTGGCCATGTCACAGGAAACAGTATTTTGTTACTGGAGAACATAGGTGTTTAGAATTCTGTTGTGGTGGTGGTTATTGTGTGCCTTGAGTGTGCTATATAGTTTCTTTAAAAAAATTCAAACAGAATTATAATGTTAGGGAAAGTGAAGAAGTAAGAGACAAGGCAACAGCTTGTGAAACTGAGCTTCTTGTTTCTATGCATCCCAACTTGCTCCACAGGACTTCACTATAATTTATTCCTGGAAACTATAAAAGTTGTTTGAAACTTCATATAAATCACAACCATGTTAATGACTCCAGACAATAAGCAGTCTGACATGGTAGGGAGGGGCCTGTTCACGCCAGCTTCACTCCAGCAGTTTTATGACTTATCTGACACAACACCTGGAAAACAAGATTTATTATAACCCCTATTTCTTGATGAGTTATAGTCAGCTTCTTTATTCTTTATTCTTTTTTTTTCTTTTTGGGGGGGGGAATTTGGAAGGCAAAAAAATGCTCAATAGGAGGCTAGGAAAGGCAGGGAGAAGAGTACACAGAAAAACTGAATGATTATTCATCTGTTTCAAAATTATGTCTCCTGAAGGGGCAGTGAAGGTAGCCAGTTAGGTCAATAATTTAGATATGTAATTCTTTATTACATATATATGGTGGCTCAAGCAGTTAAGACTCAGACTCTGATGATTTCAAAATCAGAACGTCAGCAGTTTGAGGTCCAAGTGTCACATGATGGGGTGAGCTCTCATCATTAGACCTGACAACCTAGCATGTAAAAATGCAAATGGATAAATAGATACCACTTCAGTGGGAAGATAAACAGCGTTCTGTGCAGTCATGCTGGCCACACGACCTACAGAGTAGCCTTTGACAATGCTGGCTCTTTGTCTTAGGGCCTTTACAGACTGCCAGAAATAGCGCAAATTGAAGCTACTAACTGTCCTAGCTCAGGGCTAAGGAATCATGGGAACTGTAGTTTATTGTGGTGCCAGAGCTCTCTGACAGATAAGGCTCAATGTCCCAGAAAAAAATACAATTTCCATGATTCCCTAGCACAGAGCCAGGGCAGTTAAAGTGGCCTCAAGCTGCACTATTTCTGCCATCTGTAAAGGCCCTTAGTGATGGAGATGTGAGCACTGGCTCCTACAGTCCGACATGACTTAACAACCTTGTTAAAGGGGAATAACTTTACCTTTACCTTTACCTTTACCTTTACCTTCACCTAATTCTTTATTAATTTGTTCTTGAAGGAAGCAATGAGTGATTTTAACAATTTTCTTTCTACTGCGAGAAAGCCTATGAAAACTGAACAATTTTTGAACTATTCACAGTTCAGGAGTTCTTCTGCACAAAATTAATACAGAAAAAATTAATTCCTGTACAAAAATGCAGTTTCTTGTGCATAAGTGTTTTGGCTCTCTTCTTTGTCTTGTAGGCGTGCAACAACAAAATCAAAAACTAGGCCCTCTAGAGAAGCCACCTATCAGCACTGTCTTAACCTAGAATCATAGAGTTGGAAGAGACCACAATGGCTATCCAGTCCAACCTCCTGCCATGCAGGAACTCAAAATCAAACCATCCCCGACAGATGGCCATCCAGCCTCTATTTAAAGACCTCCAAAGAAGGAGACTCCACCACACTCTGAGGGAGTATATTCCACTGTTGAACAGCCCTTACTGTCAGGAAGTCCCTCCCAATGTTGAGTTGGGATCTCTTTTCCTGTAGCTTGCATCCATTGCTCTGGGTACTGTTCTCTGGAGCAGCAGAAAAAAAACTAGCTCCCTCCTCAATATGACACCCTTTGCAATAGTTAAGCAGGGCTATCATACCAGCTCTTAACCGCTTGTTCTCCAGGCTAAATATACTCAGTTCCCTAAGTCGTTCCTCACAGGGCATGGTTTCCAGACCCTTCACCATTTTAGTCACCCTCTTTTGGACATGCTCCAGTTTCTCAACATCTTTTTTGAATTGTGGTGCCCAGTATTCCAGGTGGGGCCTGACCAGAGCAAAATACAGTGGCACTATTACTTCCCTTGATCTAGACACTACTTCTATTGATGCAGCCTAAAATTGTATTAGCCTTTTTAGCTGCCCCAACACTGTTGACTCATGTTCAACTTGTGGTCTACTAGGACTCCTACATTCCTTTCACATGTAGTCTCATTAAGCCAGGTGCCCCCCTTCCTATGTCTATGCATTTCATTTTCTGCCATAAGTTCAGTACCTTACATTTCTCTGTGTTGAAATTCATTTTGTTAGTTTTGGCCCAGCTTTCTAATCTATTCAGGTCATTTTGAATTTTGATCCTGTCCTATCTATTTCTCCTAATTTGTTGTAATCTGCAAATTTGAGAAGCATGTCCCCCTATTCTTTCATTCAAGTATTGATAAAGATTTTGAACAGCATTGGGCCCAGAACAGAACCCTGTGGCACCCCACTGGTCACTTCTCTCTAGGATGAAATGAAGCCATTGTTGAGCACACTTTGGTTTCAACTGGTCAACCAATTACAAATCCATGTAACGGTTACCTTGTCTAGCCCACATTTTACTATCTTGTTTGCAAGAATATCATGACTTTGTCAAAAGCCTTAATGAAATCAAGATATGCTATGTTTACCACATTCCCTTCATCTAGCAAGCTGGTAATTTTATCAAAAAAAGAGAGATCAGATTAGTCTGGCATGACTTGTTTTTGGGAAACCCATGTTGACTTTTTGTGATTATGGCATTCCCTTCTAAATGTTCACAGACTCTCTGTTTAATGAACTGTTCTAGAATCTTTCCTGGTATTGATGTCAGATTAACTGAGCGATAGTTGTTGGGATCCTCTTTTTTTCCCCTTTTTGAAGATGGGGACAATGTTGCCCTCCTCCAGTCTGCTGGGACTTCTCCTGTTCTCCAGGAGTTCTCAAAAATTATTGCCAGTGGCTCTGATATTACATTTGTCAATTCTTTTAATACCTTTGGAAGATTTGTATTAAAAGTATTATCTTAACATCCTTGGAAGAAGCTACTTCAACAGTAGTTATTTGTAGCTATTTGTAGTTATTTGGATTGGGGGCAGAATTGTGTCAAGTCAACATCTGGAAGCCATTGTGTAGCCTAGCACAACTAGTGCTTCTGAAGATATCAAATGTTTCCTTTTGCAATGTTGAATGTTACAGTGCTATAAAGACAAAAGAGTATTCTGTCTTAATTTTCCAAAAAATTACTGCCAAATAAGAATGCTGCACAAGAGTTAATGGAGACCCAGCTGCTAAGCATCAGAATAGTCAGATCAGTGTTAAGTGCTATTGGTGCCTCATCCAGTTGAATCTAAGCTTTGACAGAAACAATTGGACAGTGACTTGCAAACTAAATCTGCTCTACAAAGCACATTCATTGGGACTTCACATCCGTACCAAATTTGAATCAATGTGTAATGAAAAAATTGCCTATGGTTTTGCTTTTATAAGCCTTGTTTGGTTAACTGAAGCTGGTAGATTTAAGGCAGGTAAAGGAGGAATCATGCCCATTGGCAATGACCTTGGCCTCCTGTGTGTTGATCAGGACTAAGCAGAGCTAAGGCAAGGTGAGGAAATACTGCTTTCAATTTTAATCAGCTAGAAATTAGCTCCTCTGGATTTTACAGGCAACACTGAGTGATACTGAGTTCTATACATATTCTATAACTGTGAGGTCTTTTATTGCTTACGTTGCCAGATTTATTATAGAATAGGGGTTCAGTTTTCACCCCTGTGCCCCCCAGATGGCTCCAACAGGTCCAAACCAACAAGACTCCCTAAAATAATAATTTTGGGTTGATGTTACCACCAATCTTCCCAAAACAGCTCAAAATTGCTGCAAAGTGCAGCAGTTCTGCTTCCTAAGTCTCCCACAGAGATTAAAAACCCATCAGAGCCGCCTATCACATCAGCCCAAATTTGGCCAAAACTGAGTGAATGATAATAAATACTTCCTGTTTCAATTTTGGCTGATTTTTGGATGACCCCTTGGGGTCCTGGAAGGATTTAAAGGTATATGGGGAATGGGGGGGGAGGGGCATGGAAGCTCAAAATAACACATTTTGCAGATGTTTTGAACTATTGGGGGGGGGGTGAAGGCAAAAAAAAAACAACCTCAGAAAGATATATTTTTTAAATAAATTAAGGGGTCTGGAAGCTTTGAGTGACTTCATTTTAGGTTCCCACACAGCACATGTGGCCCATGGGTCACACTTTCCCTAACCCTGTCCTAGAGGGTGCATAATTGTGAAAAGCAGTACATTATATGTGGAATGATATTTTTACCTGTTTCTGGATCCTTGTCTAGAAAATGAACCCCATCTTCCTATGAACATAATATAGCTTGCTAGTTCTTCACCATGAGATACCTAGAAGGGATGGGGTGAGGGATAATGGTTCTTAAATAACTTTCAGTGAATACAAATTTACTTGTGTGGGTTTTATTTCAAATATTCATTCTGATCTGTGCTTTGCTAGAGAGAGGCATTGCCTATTAAAAAAGAGCTTTGGTCAATGCAGATTAACTAGATTTGTAGATGTACCCTAAACACCACCTGTTCACAGTGAACAGGTGTCCACCAGTTCTTCCAGTGCTGTGATTTCCCAATGACTTCACACAACCAATTCTAATGCTGATTTTTCTGAAATATAAACAATTGCATATCAGCTCCTCAGTTCCAGGAAATATCCCAGGAGCTAAAATACAATTTCAGTTTGTACCAGATATTAGATAGAGCTGCTTGTCCTGGTGAAGAGTTTAATGCCCCAAACACCACATGTTTGTGCAGTGTAGGGGATGAGCAATGGTAGGCAAGCTGTCCCGTTAGCCAGTCACAAAGTGATGAACAACATACTTATGTGTATTGATTCAAAGAAAGAAAAGTGGCTGACAATCTGTGAATCTTTATTTTCCCATCATGATTATACTGGTGCACTGGTTATCATTCTTCCTCCATATCCCCTCCAACCTCTGCCTTCAGATTTTCTCTCCAGAGTCAGAATTTAAGATGTGATCTTATATTCTGAATAGCTGATTCTATCTTTGTGAAATTAATAAACTGGAAAAAAGCCCTTGTTTACACTTTAATTTCTGATCAAAACTATTGCAAAGGTGAGAAGATTGGAGAGATGAATGCTCAAAGTCTAGAATGTTATTTTTCTTCTTCTAGATTTGTTCTAGTCTCCTTTGTTTCCATGGAGAAAACCCACAGGTAAGTGCTTATGCTTACAGGCTTAGCATCTGAAAATGAACTAAATAAATCAGCTGCAGAAGCATTATTTATTTCTACTGAAGAGTATCTTTCTATTGGATGAGGAACAGAAAAAGAAGAAGAGGGCGCTAAATCTTATTGGACAAGATAATGTCATTTGCTACTGAAGAAGGGGGAAAGACAGCCTAAAGCTTCTTTAGTGAAATATTTATTTCTCAGTATAACGCTCAATATAGTGCCTGCTGCAGTAGAGATTTAAAAAATCACCAGGATGACAAGAAGGACGCTGGGGAGACCCTGCCCATAGTGGCAGTGGCAAGGGCATCAAGGCAACAGAAAGGAAGGGCATCAGCAATAATAACAGCTGATGGAAACTGCCTGAACAGTTATGGTGGAAGCAGCTGAGATCATGAGGGAGGCAGAGGGCTGCAACAATGAGGGCGATGAGAGACGCAGGGTGGTGCTGATGGCAGCAGTGCTGGCGAGGACCAGAATGAGGCATGGTGAAGACAGGAGGGGGAAAAGCTGTTGCCATTGATGATGATGGTGGTGAGGACCATCAAAGAGGTGCAGAGCATCAAGAACAAGGAAGCATGGGTTGTTCCAGGGCAATCCGGGGGGAGGAACTAAAGAAGCAAGGGAATTCAAGGGGGGGGGGGTAATGAAGAAACAAGGACTTTCTAAGGGGAATATTTTGGGGAATATGCTGGTAATATCTATTAATGATAATAAGAGGAATGGCTTCAGAAGAGGGAATGCTGGAGAGAATGTGCTGGTTAATACCTATTAATTATAATAAGGAGAATGAATTCAGGACAGGAAATGGTTATATAATGGCTATTTCACACTAGGTGAAAGTAGTAGGGTGCCAAACAGCTACTGGGCAGCAGTTCCCAATCAGAAAGGGGGTCAGGCAAGGCTGTATTCTATCACCCTATTTGTTTAACTTGTATACAGAATATATAATACATAGTACGGATATAGATGCATAGGAAAGAAAAGGGAAGATATTATATGATCTAAAATATGCAGATGATACCATACTACTAGCACAAAATAATAGAGTTGGAACAATTACTAAAGAAAGCATATTAGAATCATATTAAATGCACAATGTAAGATGAAGAAAATTATATCAAATGAATGCTTCCAAATATTCGGAGGAGCACCTCTGCCATAAATTTGTTAAATGTTTCATCCGAGGCCCTTTCACACTGTACAATTATAGCACCATGGTTCCATCCAATGGAATATAGGGATCTGCACTTTAGGAAGTACTATTTAGAATTTTCAGCTGGGGAGTTTTAGTGCCTCACCAAACTTCAAGCCCCAGGATTCCATAAGATTCAGCAATGGAAGTTATAGAAGAATCATAATGGCATAATTATGTACTATGATTTGACCCTCATGCTTTTTCTGAGAAGGATACAGAGATTCATCATGGTAGAAAATGACGGCTATTAGTGGACCAATATGTGGTAGAAATGTCAATTCATGAATGAATGAATGAATGAAAACATGGATCTTCAGTTACCAAAATACCACTTTCATCACTCCTGTTAGGAGGCCCTGTGCTTTGTTGTGCTGTGTCAGCAATTTAAAGGGCTAGGATAAAAGTGATCTCTCTTGAAAAAGATTGCACCGGGCATCATTCTATATATTCATCAGGCTATTAATGGAAAACTGTGGAATTACAACTTTGGAAAAGACTTCACAGACCTTGTTGTCCAACCTCTCCAAAGTAGGAATCCATTGCAAAAGTACCCCTTTTGCAGGTGGCCATCTGACCTCTCTTTAAAACTTTCAATGAAGGAGAGTCCACCACTTTCTAAAGTAGTGTTACACAGTTGAATAGCTGTTGTCATCAGGAACTTTTCATAATGTTTAGACAAAAATTCCCTTTTTGTAACTTGAATCCATTGACTTGTTCTCTAGAGCAACAGGAAATGAGCTTGCTACATTTTGTACATGGCAGCATTTCAGACTGAAGGATGGATATTCTACCGCCAATCCTCTACAAGCTAAGCATGCCTTGCTCTGTCAAATGTTGCTCATGGGCATCTTTTCCCCTGCTTTTACCATTATAGTTACTCTCCTGTGGACACATTCTGGCTTAGAATCATAGAATCATGTTTTAAGGGGGGGAGGGCTATGTTGCTTATTGTAACTGTTTTTATCTTGTAAACCGTCCGGATTGGGCAACCATTGGGCGGTATATAAATAAATTTTATTATTATTATTATTATTATTATTATTATTATTATCATCATAGAGTTGGAAATAGACCACAAGGCCATCCATTCTGACCCCTTGCCATGCAGGAAGACACAATCAATGCACTCTTGAGAGATGGCCATCCAGCCTCTGTTTAAAAACCTCCAAAGACGCAGACTCCACTACAGTCCACAGCAGCATGTTCCACTGTCAAACTGCTCTTACTGTCAAGAAGTTCTTTCTAATGTGTAGATGGAATATCTTTTCTTGTAGCTAGTCTATGTGCTAGCCTCTGTATCAGCAGAAACAAACTTGCTCCATCTTCAATATGACAGTCCTTCAGATATTTAGAATCATAGAATCACAGAATCATAGAGTTGAAAGAGACCACAAGGGCCATCCAGTCCAACCCCCTGCCATGCAGGAACTCCCAATCAAAGCATCCCTGACAGATGGCCATCCAGCCTCTGCTTAAAGACCTCCAGGGAAGGAGACTCCACTGCTCTCCGGGGGAGTGTGTTCCACTGTCGAACCGCCCTTACTGTCAGGAAGTTCCTCCTAATGTTGAGGTGGAATCTCTTTTCTTGCAGCTTGCATCCATTGTTTCGGGTCCTAGTCTCTGGAGCAGCAGAAAACAAGCTTGTTCCCTCCTCGATATGACATCCCTTCAAATATTTAAACACGGCTATCATATCACCTCTTAACCTTCTTTTTTCCAGGTTAAATATACACAGCTTTCTAAACTGCCCCAATAGGGCATGGTTTATGGACCTCTTATCATTTTGTTCATCATTGTCCTTCTTAAACTTTGGTGCCCAGAAGTAAACACAAATATTCCAATTGAGGTCTGACCAAAGCTGAATATTATGGTACTGTTGTGGATTCTAGAACAGATCAAGCATGAACTCTCTCTGGAAGCCAAAACGACTTAACTGAGGCTGTTGTACTTTGGCTACATCATGAGTGAATCATGAATGAATGATTAGAAAATGATCCTAGGAAAGGTGGAAGGCAGTAGAAAGAGAGGAAGACCTCATGTCAGATGGTTAGACTCTGTCAGGGAGTATATGGGTCTGGGCCTGAGCAAAGAGGCAGAGGACAGGGGGTCTTGGAGATGTCTCATCAACAGGATCTCAGTGAGTCGAAGATGACTCAAGAGCAGTTAACAATAACAAATTACTTTCCTTGATCTGGATACTATACTCTTGTTGATGCAACCTAGAATTGCATTGATTCCTCCCCCCTCACACATCATATTGTTGATTTATGTTAAACTTGTGGTCTACTCCAAAGCCAGCACACTTTCAACACACACTGCTGTCAAGCCAGGTGTCATACATCTTATATTTGTGCACCTGATCATTCCTGCCTAGATGTAGTACCTTACATTTATCCTTACATTTATCCTTATTGAAATTTATTTTACTAGTTTGGGCCCAGGTCTTCAATCTGTTAATGATGAATTTTGATTCCATCTTCTGAGTATCACTTATTCCCTACAGTTGGGTATTATTTAGAAATCTGCTGCAAATTTAGTATGCAAAATACTCATCCAGCCTCTAGAATAGTTATTTACACTCTTTTCTTCTGCTTTCTGTGTACCTTTGAAATCTGCTCCCTAGGACTGCTGAATCCTTTGGGAACACAGAAGAATGGGAGGGAGCATAAAATGGACAATAGGGGAGTACTTTTATACAAGGGAGACTTACAGGAGGGAGAAACTCCACAGTAATCAATTAAGTTAAATTTTTCCATGATATTGAGAAAGTTCAGTAGGCATCCTTTAACAAAGACTGCAATGTGGGAGACTTTTTTTCTTTTTTTTGGAACAAGGAAAAAACATTAACCTAAATGCTTTCTCCCACTTACAAATGATATTGATAAAACAGCAAAGAGACTAAGGAGGGTTGCAGACTGCCAGAAATAGTACAAATTGAGTCCACTTTTAGGGTTAGGGTTAGGGAATCATGGGAACTGTATTTTATTGTGGCACCAGAGCTCTCTGACAGAGAAGGCTCCATGTCTCAGAAAAAAAAACAATTCCCATGATTCCCTAGCACTAATCCTAACCCTAAAAGTGGATTCAATTTGCACTATTTCTGGCAGTCTGCAACCCCCCTAAGTGAGATAGGACTAATTATTCATGCCCAGCAATAAATACAGTTGCAGAATGAAAATCCAAATAACAGGATGAGGCTGCAATCCTACTCATAGCTATATGAGAAGAAAAGCCCAAATCGATTCAGTAGAGTTGAAATATGTAACTCAGTAACACTACTCCACACTGAGGGGGTGTGGAGGGGTGTGGGCTGCACGGGTGACACCTGGGGCCTTTTGGGGGCCTCCAAGGCCTGCATGGGGCCTTTTTCTGGCCACCTGGGACCTTCTCTGGGTCTCCAAGCTCCCTGTAGGGCCTTTTTGTGGCTGCCCAGGGCCTTTTCTGGGATTCCAAGCCCCATATAAGGCCTTTTCATGGCCATCTGGGGCCTTTAAAAGGCTTCCAAGCCCCACATGGGACTTGTTCTGGGCTTCCAAACCCTGCACAGGGCCTGTTTGTGGCTGCCTGGGACCTTTTACAGGCATCCAAGCCCCATGTGGGGCCTTTTTGTGGCCATCCAGGGTCCCCTGGGGCCTTTTTGGTGCCCCTGACCTGGAAACCCTACCAGAGGTCCAGGGCTGGAAGTCCCACCCCCCTGGAAGCCCTGCCCCCCACACCAGGTGTCACCAAGTGTAGAGACACCACTGATGTAACTGCATGAATTTGGAGTCCAAAGGTGTACGGGCTAGAATTCTGTATCAGCAGCTTAGTTATATATGCTTAACTAACTAACATCTCCTGGCATTAGAATCCCCAAATCTGATGGGGCACATCATTCAGCACATCATTCAGTTGTTCTGCAGTCACCAATGGAATGGATCTCCTGTCAAAATCATGACTAAGTAGTGGCCATAGAGTCAAAAATAGTTATGAATGAGTAAATCTAGGTAACTGCTCCATATTCACAATCACTACTTAGTCACAATTTTGACACTAGGACCACATCTTAATTCCCCCCACCAACCTACTTTGCTGGGCATGCACATCAGAGGGAGAAGGAAGTCTAATCTGCTGGTGACTGGAGCATAAATGAATGATGTTTTTATCAGGAGTGGTCAGCAAAAGTTATTTTGTTAAGTATACTTAATGAAGTAGCTAATGCAACATCCTGGCTAGGATATCTAAGGTGAAGAGTAATCATAAAGTGTACTTTATGGAAGTCTTCAAACCAAAGGGTAAATACAGCCTTTAAAATGTCCCTCTTTAGCTGAGGTTTGGGAAATTTTTCTAGGATAATATATTTTGAAAGTAAAAGTAATAAAATGAGCTGGCTGCTCCTGGGCTATAATGTCTCTCTGTCCTTCCTTCCTTCCTTCCTTCCTCCCAAAAACAAAACAAAACAAAACACAAAACACAAAATAAGAATGACAGAATGATGTGTTAACCATCACCATCTTCTTTGTATCCCAATATATCATCCTCAAAATGGCCTAAAATGTCTTGATGACACTCCCTGGAAGAATCTAAGGTCATGGTTGGCCATATTTAGGCCCTGGACATTTTCAGATTGTGGGGATCTAGTCCTATAAAAATAGTCTCATGGTGCATCCATCTCACTTTGCCACACTTTGCTCTTGGTGGTCATCTGGATGCCTATGAACTATGGTATTAGAGACTTCAACCTCAAGATCAAGTCCTATATGGAGCACTGCACCTGCCCCTATCCCAAGGTCCCCTGCCCACTACTGAAAGCCAGTTCACTCTGTTAAGTTTAACCACAAGAGAAATTAGAGACATTTTTCACCTCTTGGTGAATCATAGAGTCATAGTGTTGGAAGGGGTCTTCTAGACCATTGAGTCCAACTCCATGCTCAATGCAGGAGGTAGCTATCTAGCTTCTTTTTGAAGACCTTCAAAGAAAAAGGGCCCACCACCTTTTTAGATAATTGGTTCAATTGTTAGACAGCTCTTACTGTCAAAAAGCTTGTTCTAATGTTCAATCAAAATCTACCTTCTGTAATTTAAAACCATTAGAAATGGTTCTATCCTCCGAGGCAGTGGAGATAAACCTCTATCATCATCTCTGTGACAGCCCTTCAGACATTTAAAGAGTGAAGTCATATTATCCCTCAATCTTCTTTTCACAAGGCTAAAAATGTCCAACTCCCTCAACCTTTCCTCAATGGTTTTGTTCTCTATACCATTCTATATATACTGTTCTATATATCATTTTTGTTGCCCTTCTCTGAATCTGCTCCAACTTGTCTATATCTGTGATGGTTCTCCTTGAGACTCCTTGAGATCACAATAACAACAACAACAACAACAACAAACAACTGGATGCCACCACCCAATGATTTTGCTTGTCACACCCCAGCAATGCATTGGGACATTGCTGGGCCTTATACTAGTAATCTACAATCAGACAGACACTAGCCAAGCTAAGGCCATTAAAAGGAATTAAGAAGAGGCAGAGTTCTTAAAATGAGGTACCCAGAACTGAACAGAGTACTCCAGATAAGGTCTGACCAGCCCCAAATATAATAGAACTATTACTTCCTTCAACTTGGAAACTATGATTCTATTAATGCAGACTAAAATAGCATTTGCTTCTGTGCTGCAGTATCACACCACTAACTCATGTTCATATGATCAACAATGATCCCAAGGTCCTTTTCACATGTAGTACTGCTGAGTATAATATATAAGTAGAAATGCTAAAAACATAATGACATTCTAGAGATTATTCATTGAACTGATGATGCCCTACTGTGTTATGTCCTCATTTTGTGAGTATGAATTGGTTCCTTGCTTCATAGAGCTGAGAGATGAGAGCTGAAAGTTAGGAGATTCCAATTCAAAAGCAGTAATTATTGCTCAGCCCAACTGTCATTGAGAGGATAAACAGGATAATAATTGTCAAGGACTTTACACACTGAAAACGACCCTTTTTAAATGTTGATTCAAAATAACAATCACTGCAAATGCTGTTCGGTGAGAGAAGCTCAGTCTTTGTTAGCAAGTATTTTATCACTCATGATAAATATAAAATGATTATGATACAAATAGTGATTAGAATACTTTCAGTGTACAAGGAATTTTATTAGGTAATTTTTAAGTAAAAAAATACGAAGAAGAAGAAGAAGAAGAAGAAGAAGAAGAAGAAGAAGAAGAAGAAGAAGAAGAAGAAGAAGAAGAAGAAGAAGCATATATGCCAAATAGAGAGATCTCTGTCATGAGTGACTTACAATTAAATGGTACAAAGTTTGGGGTCTGATGCATAGTTTTTCTGACTGCATAGTTATAAGATATCCCCCATAGACCTGTGTAATACACATAGGATTTATTATTGGTGTAAACCAGTGTTTGGCAAGATGCAGGCCATGGGTTGCATGCAGACTCCAGGACCATTTTTGTGGCTCTGGGAATCAAAAGTATTTTTTTTAATCTTTCCTCAAATTTTATGTCTCCAAATCCTCTCTGTAGGCATGTGGGCATTTTTGCCATGCTTTACAGTCCTTAGGCCATTTTAGGCTCAGGAGAAGCCACTTTTAAAAAGAGGAAGCAACTTCCACTCACTGCCTGTTATTAAAAAAAGGCTTCTCACAGGCCTAAAATGGCATGGAGGGAGGCTAAAAACATAGTGAAAATATCATCTAGTGAGCATTTGGGGGAGAATTGTGTTTTGTGGGGGTTCAGTGGTGGGCGAGGCCTTCCAAGATCTCCTGGGGGGCTAATGTGGCCCTCTAGCATCCTGTGGTTGTCCACAGTGTACACCAAAGGTAGAAATCATGATGGCCTTCAATATTTTAGCACTACAAGTCTCAGAAGTCAGTGGTAGGTAATGATGCAGTCCTACGACATCTGAAGAGCTACATAATTCCCACCTCTGATGTAAACTAATTCTGGACTGCATTTTATCATCATCACTAGGGTCTCATTACAGGTCACTGCATGTCAAAAACTTCCTATAATTCCTCATAATATGGAATATGAAGCCCAATTGATGTGGCTAACTGCATTTCAAATGTGAAGCCATTTATTCTGTTATGGAGATTAATATAAAGTGCATAGAGTCTGCAGAGTCGAATGGCTCTTTGGGGGTTTAATTTAGAAGGAAAAGAAAATGGCAGTTGTTTCAAAGCTCCAAGGGATTCTTATTTTAACAGCACATCTTACAATGCAGCTATAATGCAAGGACTCAGAAGAGTCATCAATTAGCTGGTGATCAAATAAGTCAGTGGAATGTCCCACACCAATGAACAAAATTCTAATGTGTACTGAATGAGCCGCTTTGCCTATGTACTTTGCAACTTCACTCAATTCCTTGGTCACTAAGGAAAAAAAAAATCTCGAAGCTTCTCTATCCTCCACTGTTCTGCTTAGGTCCTGTAAATTCAGACCTATGACATCCCTGAGTAAGTCTATCCTTCTGGCATGTGATCTCTCTCTTTCTGATGTCTTCTACCTTCCTGAGTATTATTATCTTTTCTATGAGTCATGGCTTCTCATGATGTGGCCAAAGCATGATAACCTCAGTTTTGTCATCTTAGCTTTCAGGATGAATTCAGACTTCAATTGTTCAAGGACCTATTTATTTGTTTTTTTGGCTGTTCATAGTATCCTCAGCATTCTTCCCCAGCACCACATCTCAAAAAGCCAAAAAATGTTTTTCATGATACTATGGGCCCTTCCCATCCATGGAAGTCCTGTTTTGGGCAGATGGGGAAAAATGGGCACTCAAGGCCAAATCAGTCTGACAACATGCATGCACCCACATCAGCATGCCCATGGGCCTTTGCTGCCATTGGATAATATGGGTTGGATGGGATTGGGGGATTCATGGATCTCAAATCTATGACAGGCCCATGAATTTAATGCATAAAACCAGAAATCTACTTTAATGGGGTGGTCTGTTTTTTATTATGCCCTGGATGTGATTTTAGCTGTTGGAAATTAATATTTTAATTGGATTGTTTAATTATTTTTAAACTATTGTATTATATGTTGTTTTAGCTATATCATTTTTCAACTTATATTGTAAGCCAGCTTGGGCCCCATATTGAGAGAAAATTAGGATATAAATATAATTTTAAAAATTAATTAAAATAGAAAAAGCTTGTTGAAACAGCATTCTCTTTACCACCAGTCTAGCAGACAATAAAATTGAGAATATATTATAGTCTCTGGGCAGAAAGTTCCACAATGAAAGTGCTGTTGCACAAATGACCCTTTTTAAGTATAATGGAAAGAGAACCCAGCAACACAAATAATTAAAATCCCCAAGACACTGTTCTGAAGTATACCATATTTGAGCACTTACAGATATTAGCCCATAGCTACATTGCCTATAACTAAGCAATATTTCCTGGCCTGGCTCTTTCTAAAGATACTTTACCATGCAGCACTTGCACCAAGAAATGGTGGTCTGTTCAGTTGGCTATGAAGGCACAGGAGGAGGGGATTTCCACCTCCCTTCCATGAGTGGGCAAGGAATTGCAACAGTGCTCCTGCTTTTGATTGTTGCAGCCTCACTCACTGGTAGGTTGGGGGTGGAAGCATCTTCCTCCTGCATTGTCAACTGAATTGATCCCCCTCTCTTGGTGTGGCTACTGCCTGGTAAAGTAGGTTTGGGAAGACATTTACAATCATGGCAATAGTGGCACCATCATGATTAAGTAGTGTGTGAGAAAATGGAGCAGTTAGGGATCCATAAATGCCAGTGTCTCTCTTTAGGATATGTCTTCTCTGAAATTTTCAGTGGAAAATGAAAGTATGAACTCATTTTCAGAGAACATGAAGATACCTATGAATTAATGTGAAAGTCACAGATTATAGTATTTCATTTTGTAAAGTCATCAGTTGTTTGTATGATGACTTCTATCAGTTCTGCCTTGGAAATGTTTTTGAGCACAGATTCTCCAGTGTGGATGTTATGGTCACAAGCCATAAACTAGTTGAGTAAATAGGGAAGGATGGATGAATCAGTCAATATCTGATTTCTGCAATTTTCACATGTATTCAGACATAATTCCATTTGGTCTAATTTTTGCAAATACCCCTTTTTAAAAAAAAAAAAAAAAGTGTGAATATTCACATTTATTTTTCCATTTAGCTAATATATCTAATATGCACATTTTATGTGAATATTGCCTTAATATATTCAGTCCTGTATGATCTTACTGTAATATATGCAGTTTTCTCTACAGCTTTTCCTAATATGCATTTTTTCCCATTTAGAGTTTGAGCCAAGGCCATCACAACATCTGGTGAAGTGCAGAATACAAACAATTACTGGCTTCTGCTATACACATTAGGTTGGGAAGTAAAAAATGTATGTTGGTTCACATACAAATATGAACGAAATAAAATCCTTCTCTTTCTGGTGGATGGGACATGCCACAAGGCCTCAGTTTTTAACTGGATCATACAAAAGGCGGCAAGTTTTCAAATACTCTAAGTCAGTATGGATGCCTAAATACCCTAGAGGCACTAGATCCCCTCTGATCATGAAAGTTCAATAGGGTAAGCCCTAGTTAGTACTTGAATGGGAAACTACCAATGTATATCAGTTGCTGTAAGCTATATTGGAGAGGGAGGAACTAACAAAACCACCTCTGAGTATTTTTTGCCCAAGAAAACCTTATGAAATTCATTGAGTCACCCTAAGTCAACAGCCAACTTGAAGGTGTATGTGTGTGTGTGTGTGCATGCACACACACACACACACACACACATCAGTATAGGTGAGAATTTTGTTCAAACAAGTTTTTTAAAAATAAGAAATTGGCAAAATTCTCAATTTTTTCACAAATAGAATGGAAAGAATTTGGGATTTTCAAATTCTGAATGGGATGAAAAAGCAAGATATACTTTCCTTTCCTCCTCCCTTGGTTCTACTTATGTTTTCCAACAGTTGTTGTTGTTGTTAGCTGCCCCCGAGTCAGTTCTGACTTATGGTGACCCTGTGGATTCATCTCCAAGAATCCCTATCTTCCACTGCCTTGCCCAGATCCTGCAAGCCCTTCCCCATAACCTCATGATTAAGTCTATCCATCTGATTTGTGGTCTTCCTCTCTTTCTTCTACCCTCTACCTTTCCAAGCATTATTGGCTTTCTCATGATGTGGCCAAAGTACAATAGTCTCAGCTTGATCATTTTTGCTTCCCAGGAGAGCACTGGTCTGATCTGTTCAAGAACCCATTTGTTTTTTTTTTCTTGACTGCCCATGGTATCCTAAGTACTCTTCTCCAGCCCCACATTTCAAATGAATTGCTTTTCTTTCTGTCTGCTTCCTTCACTGTCCAGCTCTCACATCTATACAT
>CM034706.1:259451115-259462994 GCA_020142125.1 Phrynosoma platyrhinos | reverse complement strand
CCACCAGGGTTAAATATATATATAACTCTTCTAAAGTTAAAGATTACTCATACTGTGGATCAATAATTGATCAGAACAGAGTTTGTGGTCAAGAATTCAGAACAGGACTGGGAAGGGCAGCTATAAAAGAACTAGATGAGATCCTAAAGTGCAGAGATATATAGCTGAATACCAAAGTAAAGATAGTTCAAGCCATTTTATTCTTCGTCATAATGTACAGATGAGGGCATCACTAGGGAGGTGAAGGAGGTACCTGGGGTGCAGAGGTAAACTGTGGTACACCAAGTGACACCCTAAGGGGGAGTAACATCATTGCTTCCCAAACATCTGCTTTTTGACATAAATGGGCTGTGGCATTCACCTGCATCTCTTTAAATCACTGAAGATAGAATCATAGAGTTGGAAGAGACCACAAGGGCCATCCAGTCCAACCCCCTGCCATGCAGGAGCTCCCAATCAAAGCATCCTTGACAGATGGCCATCCAGCCTCTGCTTAAAGACCTCCAAGGAAGGAGACTCTACTACTCTCCGAGGGAGTATGTTCCACGGTCGAACCACCCTTGCTGTCAGGAGGTTCCTCCTAATGTTGAGTGTGATATGGTGTGAGTGGGACCAGGTTCAGTGGGAAGAGAAAGGAGAGGCTCCAGGTTTTGAAAAATACAGGGTCACCAAAAATAATTTTAAAAACAAATAATTAAAATATATATTCTTTTCAAATTGTCTTTAAAAATTTTATTTCAAATTATCTTTAAGATCATCTTTTCACTTTAACTACATGATAGTCATGTGAACATTTAGGCTGTGTGTATGATATTGTAATTTAAAGGTATATTTCAATTTTGCTAATTGTTTATGTCACAACTATTACCATTATATTCAGTGATATATGGAAATTACAATTTATGAGTACAATTAGTACAAAAAACTTTACTAAGGATTCTGTATGGTGTAGTATGGGAGGAGGCCAATGAATAACACCATGCGCCGTGTGATGCCAACCCTAGTAATGCCACTTTGTACAGATGCAAGAACTGGACAGTGAAGAGAGCAGATAGAAAGGAAATCAACTCATTTGAGATGTGGTGCTGGAGAAGAGTACTGAGGATACTGTGGGCAGACAAAAAGACAAACAAATGGGTCCTAGAACAGATCAAGACCGGATTCTTACTGGAATCCAAGATGATTAAGCTGAGTCTGTCATAATTCGACCACACAATGAAAAGATACAACTCACTAGAAAATACAATGATGCTAGGTTCAGGATAGAGGAAAGGGAAGATAGAAAAAGAGGAAGGCTGAATAGTAGATGGATAGACACAAACAAAGAGGCCATGGTCCTGAGCATACAGGAACTGAGCAGAGAGAGTCAGGATGGGCGGGATGGGTGAGCTTGGAGGGGTCTCACTCAGAGGTTCACCATAAGTCAAAGTTAACTCGAAGGCAATTAATAACAGCAACAAGTTCCAAAGTCCTAGTCCAACTCTGAAACCACACTGGCTCAAAGTTTCTGTTTCAGGAGGGTAATCTTCCTCAGCATGTGAAGAACTATAAATACATATTTCACATATATACCTCTGTTTATGGCATTCATTTTGGGATAAATGGAAACAGAGCTGAGAGGATCCCATTCTATATTTCAGTGGTCCAAAAGAAGTATAAACACCCATGTCTTGTTTACATATGTGAATGGTCATATATAGTCTTCATGTTATATATGCTGGTTATGGGACTATGGGAAGAAACCTACTATAATCACATCAATGGCTAGCATAGACATTGTCTGTATGCATCCCAGTTCATTTCGCTGTGCAGACATAATTCTTTGTAGTTTTATGAGATATTAAGCATTCTCCATCAGACAGCTCTAGTAGTACAACAAAACTACAAATCCCAGAATTCCATAGCATTGCTCCTTGGCAGTTAAAGCAGTGTCAAATTGAATTATTTCGGCAGTGCAGATGCAGCCCAGGTCATTGGGCCAGACAATGGCAGGCCTGTCCTCAAAATCTGTTCCCTTATATCATCTCCAGCAATTTGTCTCTCTGCCATTCCCATTTCTCTATGCCATGCCTCTCCCTGGATGGAGAAAATTTCTTTACTGCTTGTCACTGTGCTACTGGGAAGCATGAAAAGGTGATCCTCCTGTTATCCATAACTGGAGATAAAAGGGTGATGATGCTCTTTCTATTCACTTTTAGAAAGTCCAGTGGGGCAGAGGTTGGAGCTGGGGAGGGAAGAACTTGATTATCTCTGACCAGTTATCATAAACTATAAGGATGCTTCCTGCGGTCCTTGTTTCCTAACTGGGAAAGGGAATTTTTCACCCCTAGTTAGTGTAAATTTAGGTAAGGGAGACAATATTGGGACCATCTGTGTGTGGAGTTAGATCTGTGGGCAGGGGTTTTCTCTCCCTGGCATAGGGGGAAAAGACCATCCCTTTGTAGGTGTGAATTGTTCCCAACTGTGTGAATTGTTCCATGCATCACCTGAAAATAGGATTAGCAGTGATGCTCCTGAAAAGGCTTACTGTGAAGAGAAACCAAAGAATGAGAGCAAAATTTGCACTTTTATCCATAAAGTGATGGTGTGTGTGTGTGTGTGTGTGTGTTGCTACACTCCAAAATAAAAGTCTTATGTAAATACTAGTGGCCTTGAAAGATAGGGGAATATTTGTAGCAAGAAATATAGAAGGCATCAGCCTCACCATGTTTTAAAATTGAGGTATGCAACTTCAAGCATTGGGGTGCACCTCTTCCCAATGGGCTGCATAGCCACCACAATTTGGTGTTTCCACTGTGGATGCCACTGTAACATTTTATAGTTGTGGTGGTGTTACCTCCATTGATGCAAGATGCACTCACACACTGTAGAGCAGAGGGTTACCCTACCTTCTGGAGAAGAAGACAGGGTCAAAGAGACTTTCTTTGTGGCAGCACAGCAAATGGTTGGAGAGCACAACAAAAATGTCTTATGTGTGTATGCAGTTCACAGACTCCATGTTGCCCATGCCAGTTTCAAAGGATGGGTAAGAATATCTTTTAATGCATATTTCCATTTTCCAGCTATTACCACTGCTAGCAAGAACATTGTTACAAAATTAAAACAACCCTGAAGTTAAAAGAGCCTAATTCCTAGCTTTTGAAACAACAAAAATGGCATGCAATTGTTTTAAAATCACAATCCCTTTCTCTTTCCATTATCGGAAAGCACCTTTCTTCTTTCTGATAAAGTGTGTGTATGTGTATCAAAAGTGGGAGGATGTGAAAAAGACATGCAAAATTTTCCTATTAACAATGCTTTCTCTGGAGCAGGAAAGCTGGTGAAAATTAGATTTGTCAGTCTGCTTCTCTGCCTTCCTTGTGTTATGACTCTGAAGGGATTGCTGTACAGCAATAGCTGCTATAACTGCTCAGCAAATGGGATTGTGGGAAATTAAATGGTAGGTTTTATCCATATCCCTTCTTCTCAGTTAGGGGATGCTTGCCCGCTGCTGCAGTTGTCCCTAAGAAAATATGCCGTAACCGATAGGAATGATATATACTGTTTCACTGATGAGTCCAACTAATCTTGTTTTTGAATATGGCTTTCATTTATATCCCACTTCTCAGTCTATGATAGCCTTACAAGTCAGCTTACAGAAATAATAATAATAATAATAATAATAATAATAATAATACCACCACACTGAAGCATTTCAACAGGTAATACCACACAAAAGGCAGAGGAAAATCACTGGTAAAATCACTGTACCATCTTCTGTATTAATAATGAATACAGAGGTTTAGGCATCTGTCCACCATATTTTTTAAAGGGGGGTGCTGCAGGCTCAAAATAGCTTTGGGGCCGCCACATGCAACCCATATGCTGAACTTATGTACAATGCAAAGATATACGGTAGCTGTGTTAGTCTGTAGAATCAGTATATCGAGAGATCTTGTAGCACCTTTTGAGACTAAAAAAGTTGGCAGCATGAACTTTCATAGACTTCAGTCTACTTCCTCAGATGCATATAGCACTGATATACATTTATTTATTTGCATATAACTAAATAAAATCCTGTCAGTGAAATATAGTAGGCACGCAGTATCTATAGGGGTTTGGTTCCAGCCTCCCACTGTGGATACCAAAATTGATGGATGCTCAAGTCCCATTATATGCAACTGTGTACAAAAATTGTGTCCCTCATATAAAATGGTGAACAACTCAAAGGTTTGCTTTTTTGATATTTTTTTAAAAAATATTTTCAAGCTGTGATTGGTCAAATCTGTGGATGCAAAATCCATGGATATGGAGGGCAACTGTACACACAGTTTACAAGGAGGTCAGTTTTGTCTAAACACAGTTCAGACTCCATTATGCCAATCCCTCTTGTACATGAGAAGGAAGAACACCTTTTACTTCATATTTCCATGTTTCAGCTACTATAACTGCTTGCAAGCAACAAAGTTATAAAATTAAAACTATCCTGGTGTTAAAAGTGTCCACTGCCTAATTTTAATTAACAACAACAAAACCCTACATTTATTTGCCTTAAAATCAAACTCCTTTTATCTTTCTATTATCAGAAAATATCTGTTTTATTTCTATACTTGCTTACAGATTTAATTCTTCATTAAGTTCCTTCTCAAAGGAAGCAATAAATAAGAAATTATTTGAAAGCCATGGAGTTTTTGAAGCCTATTTGCAATTTGGCACTTAGTGCAAAATTGGCATACAGTTGTTTTTCATGAAAAACAGCATTTTCTGCCCAGACAACAGCATTTCCTCCATGGAAAAGCATAATTACTATTATTTCCTGTACAGAAAATGCTGTTTCATGTGCAGAAAATATTCTTGTAGGCAATTGTGTACAATTTTAGTGCAGAATAAATCCCCAATTGCAGCATTTTCTTTGTGGAGAGTAATACCTCTGCATAGAAATATTATTTTCTGTACTGAAATGCTATTTATGCCATTTGTTACAAATGCCACGTGCAAATGTTGTGCAGAATGATTCCCAAACTATAAAGATTTTCATCAGCCTAGTATTCTTTTTGTCAGTGCTTTTCAACACAAAACCCCCCACATGTGTTTAAGCCATTTTCAGAATATTTCCCCTTGCATCTTATTCAAAACCTACCCCCTGCAATTTTCCAGTCCTATGAGACCAATGCTATAGTGGAGAGGGAGGAGACAATGGAGCTGTGGGGACTGCATCTCATCCTTGTTGCAGTTTGCTAGAGAGAGGAAGAGGAACAAGGCCACCATTCCTCTTCCCCTCTTTCTCTAATGAATTAGAGAGGCAACAAAAGGCAGTTCCTCCTGCTCAATAGTCTCCCCACACTTCCCTACTTATTTAATGACAACAGCAGAGGTTCCACTGGACTTGGCAAATGGCAGAGTTAGGCAGGGTCAGCTGCTCACACAGTGTGTAAGATCTCTGTGTACAATGGACAAGATCTTGTGTATATATCCTTGCCTATATCACAAGATTTTAGAGTGGCATTCAATACTCCTACTATTTTTGTTTTTGTTGTTAATTGCCCTCGAGTTGATTTTCATTCATGGTGACCCTATGGATGAGACATCTCCCAGACCCTATGTACCTCACTGCTCTGCTTAATTCCTGCAACCCCATAGCTGTGACCTCCTTGATAGAGTCCATCCATCTAGCATATGGGCCTTCCTCTCTTCCTTCTTCCCTCCACCTTCCCCAGCATTATTATTTTTTCCAGAGTCCTCTTTTCTCTTGATGTGTCCAAAGTATGACAGTCTCAGTTTGGTCATCTTGGCTTCCAGGGTTTGATCTGTCTAGGACCCACTTGTTTGTCCTTTGGCTGTCCATGGGATCCCTCAGCACTCTTCTTCAGCACCACATCACAAATGCATTGATTTTGTTTCTATCATCTTAACTGTCCAGCTCTCACATCCATCCATGGTAATAGAGAATACAATGGCTTATATGATTCTAACTTTTGTGCTGAGTTGTATATCTCTGTATTTTAGAATTTTTTCTAGTTCTTTCATAGCCACCCTCTCCATTATTAATCTTCCTCTGATTTCCTGACTGCAGTCCCCATTTATAGCAATGTTTGATCCCAGGTATGAGATTTTTTTTACTATTTTTATTTCTTCATTGTCTAAGTTGAACTTGTGAAGGTCCTCGGTGGTCATTATTTTTGTTTTCTTTATGTTCAACATTAAGCCTGCCTTTGCACTTTCTTCTTTGATCTTCCTTAGTAGGTGTTCCAGGTCTGTGAGGTTTTCTGTTAGTATTATGGTGTCATCTTCCCATTTTGCCAGCTTCCCATTTTGTTGTATTAATGGTTTATCCTTGTTTGGTTTTAATCTGTATTGTTTTAATCTGTATTGGTTTAATACTGTTTTAAGGGGGGAAAGCGTATAGGGGTTGATTGTATTGGTATTTTAACATGTTATTAGCCGCCCCGATTGCTCTTAGAGGGGTGGGGTAAAATTAAAATTTATATTTATATTATTATTATTATTATTGTTATTATTATTATTATTATCTGCATATCTTAGATTTTTGATATTCCTTCCTCCTGTTTTCACTCCTCCTTCTGTGTCCAAGCCTGTTTTTCTTATAATATGTTCTGCATAGAAGTTGAACAGATAGGGTGAAAGGATGCAGCTCCTTTCTACTCCTACTACTACTACTACTAAAATGACATGGTTGGGGTTAGGATCAAAGCAAAACTGGCAATAGAAAGTACTGACAGTTAAGACTGGTCCTTCATGGAACTCTTGATGATAACACCAACAAAAATCCTGATATTAAGTAAGGTAGTTAGTATATGTGGTGTGATTAACATGTGATAAGTTAGCTAGTTGACCCTGTGAATTTCATAGTGTTTTCTTATGCAAGAAATGCTCAGAGGTGGTTTTGACAGTTCTTTCCTTGAAATACAGCCTATAGCACCTAGTATGTGTTTGTGATTTCCCATCCAAGTACTGACTCTGGTTAGCTTCCAAGATCTGGTGTCTTTAGGTAATTTAGCTCACCATTTCAAGGTTTTGTTGTGTGCGTTCAGGTTGTTTGCTACTAGTGGCAACCCTAAGATGTCCCTATCATGGGAATTTCTTGACAGAATTTATTCAGAGAGGGTTGGCCTTCCTCTGAGACAGAGAGTGTGATGTGCCCAAGGTTACCCAATGGGTTTCTATGGCTGAGTGGGAATTTGAATCCTGGTTTCCCAGTGCTCTAGTCCAACATCAGAACCATCATACTACACTGGCTTTCAAAGTTTACAGAGGGGAAAAATACAGGAGAGAACACAGAGGAAAAAAAATCCATGTCAACTCCAATGCTCTGAATATATGGTTCAGCTAAAGTAGGGCAGGAGCTCATGTGTTATCTAAATGCTGTTGAAGGGTGGCTCCGATCATCATCATCATCAGCAGCAGCAGCAGAAGCAGCAGCACACCACTATAGGCTGTGCTGGCTAGGAGTGCTGAGAGTTTCAGTTCAACAACATCTTGAAGGCCAAACAATTCCTGACTTCTGAGCTAAAGTCTTCCCAAAGTGATACTAGTAAAACTACAGCATCCTTTCTGCTAATATCAGTGTGCAAGCCATGACTGTGAATGCTTTAGTGCAATAGAGGCAGAAAAAAAATCTGCTCCTTAGTCCAATCACTTATGCCATTGGCAACATGGAGACACCAGTTCCAGCTGAGGGAGATGGCCCTGATCAGTGAGCGGATTTTTTGATGGAAAGGAGTGGGTTACAGGGGCTATAGAGGTTATGCTTGGGAGGCTTCACGCAGGCTGTTTGTTGTGCACCGAAGTTTAAATGTTGTGGAATGGTGGCAGTGGTTAGGACTAGCCCAAGTGGCTTTCCTAACTCCCTCAAATTTTCCTCCAACATATGGGAGGATCATCCAAATTGCTTTCCTATTCTTTTCTTAATTTAGGCTATGACATTTTTAAAAAATATACAATTTTTGCTCCTATGTACACATGACATGTCCCTCCCCCATTAGACGTGGAGGTATTTGCTAGCCATGAGTCCATAATACAGCCTCATAATGGAAGTTTGTGTGAACAGGTTCTGACATACCTAAGACCTATTTCACCCTGCTATATTCCCTTTCAGGTTGGCAAGTGTCCTAGAGAGCACCCCTATGGTTCAAGAGAACAAGCAATGGAGAAACCAAGTCAGATCAGAGTCAAATACAGAGGGTCCATAAGAGTAGACAAACAGTCAATGCAATACACAGTCGGAGCATAAAAGGCAGTCCAAGATGGGTCCAAACGCAGGCAGGGAATCGCTGAAAAAATAATCCAAAAAGCAAGGTGATGATCAATAAAGGAAAGTACATGAACTGTGATGTCAAATTGAGAGAGTGCAGCTGTTGTCTTGCAGCAAAGAAATGGCCTTGGCTGTACTAATTTATAGCTAGCTGTATCAGCAAAGCTGGCCTAATTATTTCAGCATTTCCCCTTTAAAGCACACCAAAATGTTTCCTACTTTTTTGCTACTGGTGCTTTAGTCTTTGTTGTTCAAAAGGGTGCAGTGGTACTGCCTTCTGATTTTCAGAAACTACATAGTACTGCAGGCACCACTTCCAGGGGAAGATTGTCAGTACCCCTAGTTCTGATTGGAACCTATCATCTGGGCTCTCCCCTTCTCCTTTTACCAGAAGAAGTCTCCTCCTGGCAGGACATGATATACTGAACGGGTAGCAACCAGAAGCATAGTCATCTGATGCATCACCAGACACAACCAGAGGCCTCATTATTCTCCCCTTCATGCATTCACTGCACGTGTACCTATGTGGCAGGGTGAAGACTCTCATCTATGCATGCTTCTTTGGTCACTTCTGTCATTTTGAATCAAATATTACAGTATAGGTTAATAGACAATACAGAATCACTGAAAGATGCTGCAAGTTTTGCATATCTATGCCAATTCATTTATAATTTCTGTGCCTTCGGCTAATATTTCTCACTCTTAACAGGGAGAGAGAGAAAAAGAGAGAGAGAGGAAAAGAGAGTGCACATACATTTTAATATAATTGAGAATAGGTTGGAGACTCAATTCTGGGATGGAGTGGTAATTAAAATTCCAGTCACACCATGCCTACAATCACAGCAATAACACTGTACATGCACTCATTAAGGAAACATTCAGTTAGTCACTTTGCAATCAGGTTTAAAATGATTTTCCTCTCTCTATAGTGGATTCCCACAAGCCTACTCTTGTACTAAAATAAGAAATAAATAATTTGAAAAAGAGTAAATGTTTATTGAACACATTTGGATCTAACTCAATCAAGTGTTTAGTTGTGTACTTGTTAATATCACATCTTTAAAAAGATGAAAAAGAGGAACAGAGTTTATTTTTCACTTCAGTTCTCAGGCTCCCTTGTCTCCTTTATTTCCAGAAAGGGAGTTTCAAATTAAATGTACTGTGATCATAAGGATGATTATTCTGAAATAGGTTGCACTGAAAACAATGGGACTTATTGCTAAGAAAAGTATCATGTTTTAATCTCACTGGAAATACAAACTGGAAGCACAAGATCACTGTGGAGAAAAGGCAGTTTAGCAATCAAGTATATGCTTTATATGGAAAAGCCCAGGGTCCTTTCCAGTTGCAAAATTATATGAAGAAAAGAGGAGTCCAAAGACTATTCTTTACCAATTAGTAAAACAAATGATGTGTTTCCTGCACTAGTCTAGATAAGAATATAGTAAGCAGGGGTGGGGAGAGGATTGCTATGGACATTTTTTTAAGCATAGCATTTAAAAAAATCAAATCTATTTTTTAAAAGAATGAATAATCCACTAGATTTTGCCTTTCTCTGAAATATGTAACAGATTTTCTCCCACAACATGAACTGATCAAAATATGCATTTAACACACATCTCCTGAAAGAGAGAAAAATGTATTTTAAAAAACTTGTTTAAATATATCTATTTTAGAGTTAATGTATGTTTTTTCTAAAACAAACAAATAATGTGTAACTTAAAATCCTACCTCTGTTTTGTGTATCAATTTTTTTGTCTCAAGGGCTGCATCTGTACTGTAAAAATAATGCAGTTTGACACCACTTTACCTGCCATGGCTCAATGCCATGGAATTGTGGAATCTGTAGTTTGTTATGTCACTAGAGCTCTCTGACAGAGAAGGCTAAATATCATACAAAACTACATATCCCAGAATTCCATAGCACTGAGCCATGGCAGTTAAAGCAGTGTAAAACTGCTTTATTTCTACAGTGCATATGCAGCCAGAATTGAGGATTTTGCAAAAAGTGAATTTTTTTTGCAAAATTCTCTGTGGTCAGGAGAAATTTGTAAAATATTCAGACTCCAGAGAGGGATTATAAAATGCAGCAGAGTGATTTTAGTATATATTCCCCCTGTAACAAACATGTCTGCTGCTGTTTGAAACAATGGAGTTTGAAATGGACAACCCAGTGTCATTTTTGAGAGCACTGTAAATAATACTAATAAAGAAGACAACCCCTATTTAAAAAAAAAACAAAACCTTTACTGGTCAGTGAGAGTTGACATCTTATTTTATAAGGATTTATTTTCCCCCTCAGTGGAAAATAAATGATATCTTTATGAATCTTAACTTGTGAGGAACAGGGGAGAGGACATGACAGCTCACAAAAATCCCATTTTCAGACTGCCATCATACATCACCACAAAGGAACAAAGATGAGCTTGCTACAGAAATAAAAAAAGGCTATGGAAGCCATATCTTCCATAAAGCAAGCCCCCACCAAAGACCAAAAATTTTAAGATTTTCTTTGACTTATGAAAAATACAGAGATTTTGTGAGTGAGTGTAGTTCATTTCTCAGCTCCTCTTATGGACACTTTTTTAAAACTATAAGAAGAAATGTGCCATATCAGACCAAAATAGAGGAAAGTTGTGCAACACTGTTTGTTTGTTTGTTTTGTATAAAACCTAGGATTTTCACAGAAAGAAAAAAAACTAGGGGAATCTAGAGGGTTGTTTTGTTGTTTGTTTGTTTGTTTGTTGGCATAGAAATGTGTTTCTCATACAAATGACACAATTTTAATACATACAAAAATGTTTTCCAGAAACAAAATTTCATGCAAAATTTCTGATTTGTGTGTGTGCGCGCGCGCACAAATTTGCAAATTTGCACAGAAAAACTTTTAAAGTTTTTTGGAAATGGTGGCTGGCATCCTATTAAGTATTCATAATATCACAAGCTAGAACCTTGTGAATTTTGATATTCCCGTTTATGATTGTGAAACCATTGCCACATTGGCAAATGCCCCTTAAAATACACCTTACAAACCATGAATCCAAACTAATCAAAGGGGTTCTACAGTGGTAGAGGATACATCCAGCCTTTTCCCACCAGAAAGTCACAGTGTGATGAGTATTTATGACAGAACCTTTTAGTACAAAAGTCCCATGTGTATTTCTGAGCATAATAATTTCCCGAAAAAACTTTTGAGATTTGTGCATCTCAGGCAAAAACAAACAAATGTGACATTCTTTCCTCTGTGCTATTCTTCTTATTTCCAAGCCACAGAATGAAATCACAGAGACAGTTCTTCTGTGCAAAACCAAGTTTCCTGCAGAGAAAACTCTTTTAAAAATCAACACCTATTTCATTGTTTTTAGACCACTTCCAAGCAATTTAGTTTCCTTTTGCCACTTCATACATACGTGATAGTTCCTACTATTAACCTACAGTACAGTTTAAACATTGAACTATTTACAGCTAGAATAGCCTGATTGCATTTTAACAAAATGCCCTTTGCATATCCTGTGGCATGTGCAAAAACAATCTTCCTAGCTGTGAACAAGATGTTACCTCTAAAAGTTTCCATCTAACGAGTTGGTTCCAAGAATAGAAGGGAGACAACGTCCTGGAAGACAAAAGG
>CM034706.1:259431051-259444535 GCA_020142125.1 Phrynosoma platyrhinos | reverse complement strand
TTAAAATGCCTGTGTTTAAAAACCTCCAAAGAAGGAGATTCTGCCACATTCTTAGGGAATGCGTTCCACTGTCAAACAGCTCTTAATGTCAGGAATTTCTTCCTAATGTTGAGGTGGAATCTCTTTTCCTGTAGCTTGCATCCATTGTTCCGGGTCCTATTCTCTGGAGCAGCAGAAAACAAGCTTGCTCCATCCTCAATATGACATGCATTCAAATATTTAAACAGGGCTATCATATCACCTCTGAATTTTCTCTTCTCAGGTCCCTTTCTGAGAGGAAGGTAGCATACAAATGAAATAAATAATATTAAAAATATTAATTTAATTAATAATATAAATATTTATAAAAAATACATAAGACATTAAATGAGAGCTTATGTGGATAAATCAATAAACTCTATGATGAAACTAGAAAAAAAATAACTTTCAGTGTCCTAATCACAAATGGATTCCTTCCTTCCAAGATTCTCTAGATATTTATCAGGAAAGGTATGAACATCCCCTCCCACAATTCTGTATTTTCATATAAGCTTATTCCGTTCTAAGTGCTTTTGTCATAGTCCACCACTCAAGTGACTGGATTGTTTCAAATAACTGTTCTACTTCCAAATGTAAGGACAAAGAATTTTGAAAGCTTTTCTCCTGTTTTAAAGGGGTCAAACATCCAAGAATGTGCATCCACCAAGGCTGACCAGGAAAAAGCCAGGCCAGTCCCAAGATGATACCGCCATCTCATAGAATCATAGAAAAATAGAGTTGGAAGAGATCATAAGGGCCATCCAGTCCAACCCCCTGCCATGCAGGAACTCAAAATCAAAGCATCCCCAACAGATGGCCATCCAGCCTCTGTTTAAAGACCTCCAAGGAAGGAGATTTCCCCCACAATCTAAGGGAGTGTGTTCCACTGTTGAACAACTCTCACATGTCAGGAGGGTCCTCCTCATGTTGAGGTGGAATCTCTTTTCCTGTAAGTTTTCTGTAGAAACTGAAGCATAAGCTTTAAGTCAAATGAAGCAAACAAATCAAAAACTGAGAATTGAGTTGTTGCAAGTTAGGGGGGATGCAGACCGGCACTTTAAGCTGGCCTGTTGTTGGAGTTGGGGTGGGGTGGTTGCACGCCAGCTGCCTTGATTCTGCCCTGACTCCGCCCCGATGTTGTGTGCCCAACTGCATGGCATGTGGCATCAGGGCACCCCATTGGCACAGTGTGCATACACGTTGCACCAAAGAGCCACAGTGGTGGCTCTAAAGGCTGCTTTCTGCCACCCCAAAAAGGAGCAGCATTTGGCCGCTCTTTGGGGGGAGGCAAAACGGATGATCAGGGCCACAGTGTTTGGTTGCCACAGCCCTGATCCACCACTCCCAGGGTCAGCACAGAACCACCCCTTATGGACCATCTGCATCAGCCCTTAGATTTGTCCACAGTCAAGCCAAGGTTCAAAGGGCCTTTGCAGACTGCCAGAAATAGTGCAAATTGAGTCCACCTTAAGGGTTAGGATTAGTGCTAGGGAATCATGGGAACTGTTTTTTTTTCCTGAGACATTGAACCTTCTCTGTCAGAGAGCTCTGCTGCCACAATAAAATACAGTTCCCATGATTCCCTAACCCTTAAAGTGGACTCAATTTGCACTATTTCTGGCAGTCTGCAAAGGCCCAAAGTTATAGGAAGCCAAAGTAATCACACACAGTCAACAGGAGGTGTTGTATCTGTTATCAAGAGCAAGAGAATGCTCCTGGATTAGCACAGCTGGCCTCATTAGCCAACATAATGTACTTAAGGTGGAGGAGAGTGCTTCTGACATCTCTATTCTTAGTGTTTGAGTTGCCAGCCAGGACACAGGCATTCCCCTTCCTCTTCCAATTCTACAGGTACTGCCTGAGATGGACCAGGCTTTGGTTCTGTCACAATATGGCTGCCATCCTCCTCTGGCTTCATCTGGGGTTCATCCTTCTGACACTCCCTGTTCTTCATCCAAGGAGGTCTCCTCCTGAGAAAGCATGACACAACCTAACTTTCACTTGTCGCTGACCTCCCCAACATGGTCCTTTCCTTGTTGATGTAGAGCAGAGGGAGGTGCAGTAGAGAATCATTCAACTATATTTTTATAGATGCTGTGACATTCTCTGCAACCTTGCAGGGGATCATTTCGAAATCCCAAAGGGTGACATCACTACTGTGTAATCAGCTGTAGGAATACAGCTGGCTTCTTCTCCAACATTTCCCCCTTGCTCTTCAAGGGGGTGGGCTGCAGCAGGGAAAAGTGGGGATGGACTGGGGAGTGAGTTTGGTCATTCCATGTCATCAATAGAATATTCTTGATTCTACAATGAACCAAAAATATGGTACAAATATAAGCTGGACTTATGCCTATGTAGATCCCTAACAATATATCTGGCCAAGAGTTTTCCCACATTTTTGATGCCATTTGATATTCTGAACCTTTCTGGAAAATTGCATGCAGAACTGTTTTTGTGCAAAACAATGTTATTTAGACAGAAGCAATGTTTTCTGTAAAATGTTTTCCCAAAGAATCCCACCCAAACAACAGCAGCAGCAGCAGCAGCAGCAGCAGCACAGCAGTTGACCTCAAAGCTTTTTCTTATAAAGAAAAAACCTGAGCAGAAAATGGGAAAAAACATCCTTATTGTACAGTCTGGATCCTTTTCTGCATCCTCACTCCTTTCCACACCTTCTGTTTCCTGCAAGTGTGTTTTCTAGGAATAACAATGTGGTAGACCTTTGACTTTTAATACTGTTGTACAAGAAGAGTTATAAGCCAATAATGACATAATGAAATGCAATGCAAATTTTATATGTATTTGAACACAAACTATTTTAAAATAATTTCTTGATTATTAATTTGTATTTTTCCATGGTCAGGTAATTCTGAGATGAACTCTGGTTTTCAAAGTTGATTCTTAATCTAGTGGATGCGGCAGGTGCTATGTTATCTCCAGATGTTCCTCATATTCTGAGCTGAAAGATTCAGCTGAAATATCACTTCTATGACATTGAACCCTTATAATATCTTGTGCATTCCAGCTACTAGGAAATACTGTCAGCTTTTCGTCTCTCTTTATGTCCAGCAAAACCCAAGAATCAAGGTTTTAGCTCACAGGAAGCCCAAGTCTTTGTGTCTTCCCCATGTCCACAGTATTCCAGAACACAGAACAGGAGTAGGGAATTTTTTTTAAAAAAAAAATCATCTGAGCAACAGTAGACTCAAGGCAAGTCAGATATTTGGATCTTTACAAAGCCAAAGAAAATAGCATATTTGAATGGAAACTAAAATGATGAAGTCAAGGATGATGAGAAGAGACTATTTTTAGGGCTTGTCTACATGACTAAATATTCCCTGAATTTCTCCCAGGCTGGCTGAATGCTGCTTACACTATGGGGTTTACAGTCCCGTAATCCCAAATTGAGTCTGGACTGTTTACACAACACTCAGACCTAATCCAGAGTTTCCATCCCTTGTCCTGCATTAAAAAGATTTACCTTTTGCTCCAAGTTCCAGAAAACTAGTAGTGAGGGCTAGTTCACAGGGACTGTGTTGGAAACACCTGCCCTTCATTCTTCTGTTTTGCTCCAGCAGATAAGGGTGGGGTTCAGATGGAATTTGGGGCCAGAATACTCCAGGGACAGCTTGTAGTATTCTGCTAAATGTAGACAAGCCCTAACAAGAAAACAATCCTCTTCTTTGCATTGGCAATTGGTATGAATTATGGCAGGCCAAGACTAAATTGATTTTGAAATTAGATGAATTTGTGAAAAGGGGGCTGGCTTGACTTAGGGGCTATACAGACAGCCCCTAAGGGGCAGCATTCCGCTGCCCCTTTCTTTGATGGATCAGGACCATGGCAGCTGAATGCCATGCCCCCAATCTGGCACTTTGCTGCTCTAAAAAGAGCTAACAAATGTCGCTTCTTTTTGTAGTGGCAAAAAGCTGCACTTGCCACCTCTATGGCAGCTTTTCCATGGTCCTTTGGCACAGCATCTCTGAATGCTGCACCAAGGGAGCATCCTGATGCCACCTGCCATGTGGTGAGGTGCACGGCATGTCAGCAGCATCGGGGTGCAGTCAGGGCAGTTGGTGTGCAGTTGCCACACCCTGACTCCACTCCTAAGATTGGCTTTTTTGGCCGATCTGTATTCCTCCTTAGTTCTCTTTTGGCATCTCTACTTGATTAGAGAATATATGACATTAAAGACTAGTATTTGTGCAGTTCTCCAGCCCCAAAGTCAGGTTTGTGTATAATTTACAAATATTTGACACATACACTCCACTGGCTGGCTGTTACAGCAATGGTCCAGGGCCAACTAATCAGGAGTTATTAAGGAATTTTAAGCAGTTTCTGGAGCCCCATTTCGTCCACAAATAGGGCTGGAACTATAGTATAAAGTATGTGGCCAGCCCAAAGGTAACATGGGAAATGGAAAGCATCCAAATCCTGCACTCTGCCTTTAATGTAATAAAGTCATAAATGTTGGTTGAACATCATACTGAGATTGTGCAGAAGTGTTTCGTTTTCCAAAAGAGGTCACTTTTGTATCCTTCAAGCTGTCCATCTTGAATGATTTTAGTCATGAGAAATTAATTTACAGGCTTGTGGATTTAACTCAGATGATAGGACCCTAAAGACTTTTTGGACAGTGAAAACTGAAATCTTCAGTGATTTACAGTTTCCTGAATAATGGAAGCAAGTTAGTTGCATTATCTTTACTTTTAACACAGGTCACCTCTTACAATCACCTGGAAGAAGAAGGTAAGACAGAATATCTGAAGGAGCCATTTAAATATGGAGTATGAGGTTGTTAAATATCCAGTGTTGATAGGAACTTATTTTCTTTTCTCCAAATTCTGTTGTCTCATCCAAAGTAGTACTTATTTTGCATGGTATTGGCTGACATAATGAAGCAGAAATTTCCTAGTAGTCTAAGATAATAAAGACATTTGGATTTGGACAACACTGAGAACATAAGAGTTGTGTAGAAATAGACCAAAGGTCTATGTTTCCAGGACCTGGTTCCTTACTGTTATCAACCAGATGTCTGTTTATGTTGAAGCCATCACCAGTTTTGAAATGACAGATGGGTGATAATTTTGGTCTGGTTTATACAGTGTGCCCTTCGTATGCACTGGGGATCTGTTCCAGACTCCTCCCCCACTTAAGGGAAAAAACATGGGATTTCAAGTCCTGTTGTTTTCTGTGGCTGAGCACTCCTGTACGCTGAGCTAGGAATGTGCCACAGGCACATAAGCCATTAAAAGTACTGGGGCTCACTGTCTGCATGACCTTGAGTCCACATATGGCAAGCCTGCATATGGCGTGGGTGTGCTGTACCTTAAAAAACAACAACAGTGACATGGAAAGCAATATTTGTGGGGATTTCCTGCCATCTTGCTTGTGGCAATAGCTGTTTACCTTTTTCTTCTAGGGCAGACCACATTACACTGGTGTTGAAAGCCCTTCATTGGCTGCTGATTAGCTTCCGGGCGCAATACAAAGTATTGGTTATTACCTATAAAGCCCTATATGGCTTGGGTCCATGTTACTTGAAGGAACGCCTCTCCCCACACAATCCGCCCCACACTCTCAGAACTTCTGGGAAAAACCTATTGGAATATTATAATGTTAGGTTGGTTTCTACCTCTCAGAAATCATTTATGGCTGGGGTCCCTAAATTATGGAATAGCCTGCCGGAAGAGGTTTGCACTATTTCCACGCTGGAGGCCTTGAAAAAGGCACTCAAAACAGAACTCTTCCGGCGGGCTTACCCACCCAACCTAAAATAACACGTGACTAATGACCCCCTGGGAAGGATGACCTCCACTATAGCATAGAATTGTATTAGTAGATGTAATTGAAATTTTATTTTTTATTGTTTTTTATAGTATATGTAATTTTAATGTTTTAAAATTTTACTGTAACTTTGTTATGCTTTACTGCTATGTTTTAACTTTGCAGTTTTATCCTTTCTGCTGTACTCCCACCTCAATCCATTGGGAGAGGTGGGATATATATATAAATAAATAAATAAATATATTATTATTATTATTATTATTATTATTATTAGATCAAATAACTTTTGAGAATTTGATGGAAGTGGAGGGCCTCCCCTTAAAAATTCATTTCAATATAATTTTCAAAGTAACAGTTCAGAAACCAAAGGAACAAAAATATTTTTTGCAGGCTAACCATGGGCAGCTGAAGCACACATGTTAAGAACCCCTATTGTATTTTGTTCTCATTACTTCCCTAATGACTTTCTAATTCAATATGTATTATTTCTAAAACAAATCCCAGAATTTAATCTTTCTGTTTGATTATCTACTTTATGGATGATATGACCCTATGAGTGATATGATCCTGCACAGAGTGAGAGGACACGTTGCTGTTGTTGTGGTGGTGGTGGTGGTTATTTGCAGTTAGTGGTGGCATTACATTTTCATTTTGGGTGATTACAAGACTATGAGCACTCCTGGATTTTGTAGTCAGTGGCAAAGTATCTGACAGAGAGGACAATTTGTTTCTTCTCAGGAATGGGCTTGGCAGGTGTTCTTGGGAAAATGCTCTTGAGTCTTGTGCTGTTCAGCTACAGATCTCTGCCAGTGAAACTGCATTATTTGGAGGATAAGAACTAGAAAGCCTTTCATGCACTTAGCATACTACATCAGTGATTCATTAGCAGTTATTGTCATCTTGCAAAGTATAGAGGACCCTCAACATCTGTTATAGTCAGGTGAGTATAAACTAATTGCCTTTTCATTTTATTTCTCTTGTGTGTACAATAAAGTGCTTCACTGTCACAACCAAAGTACAATGTGAGATTCTGCTTTTCTTTAAATAAATCCAGAGCGGCATCTGTTCAGCTCCTAGTGCTCTCCCATCCAAACACTGATGAGAGTAGCACCTTCTCAGGTTCAGTATCAAACTTTCTGGCCATTTTTTATCACCCAGCTCAATCTTTGACTATATTTGATAAGCAAATATCTCACTAATTCACTCTTTACTCAGTAACATATGTAAGCCAACCCCCCCCCAAAAAAAACCCAAACACGTTTTATTTCCATAATGCTTCTAACATTTCATAGAACTGGAACAAATGGGCCAAAAGAAGTGGCTTTTGGCTGCTTTGGAGGCATGGCGTTCAAATGATACATATCTCCAATGTAGCCTGAAGCTGCCCTGAAGCTGTGCTCTGGTCCATTGGACCATTGGAACGGAGCAAAAAGGAGCTGGGATAATCTGGCTTCTGGCAGCACTTTCAGAGCAGGCTGAGTGATCGCCATGGTCCCGAGTGCTTATGGCCAGAGACTTGGGCTGCTCATTCCTGCCTATCTCCTCTAGCCCCCTAGGGCACTTCCAGTGTACAGTGTCTTTAAACCTGATAAGAGAGAATATAAGTAGACATCAAATGTGCAGGCACATTGGCCAGAATCCTATTGGGCAGTTAGAAGTATATACCATAATTATGGAGCTATGCAGTGAATTGCAAACCATCCACCCCCAAACTCGATCCCCATTTACCAGACAGCAGCCACTGCTACTGACAGTGCTCTTTCCTTTGTTGCTCAGCATCCAGCTAGTTCCACCCCTCCCACAACTGATGTTGGTTAGAACAGGCAGAAGCAAGACCCCTGTTGCAATTCTCCTTTGTGCTGGAGATCACTCACATGGAGAAGCAATGTTAGTTAACTGCTTCCCAATTAAGAATGGAACAAATTCCCATCAACTGCAGAAGCTGCTAACTAGTAAATAGGGCCTGGGGGACTTTCAAGTCTGTACATAGCCCCCAAATTAGGGGCTACATAGGGACTATGAATACATAAACAGTAACTCTAGGTTATGCATTCATAACTGTGATACAGGATTCTAGCCATTGACTCTTAACCAGATAACAGGGAATAGATGTAGAATGATCAAATGGTGATAAGACTGTGTATAGATTGTGTGCTCTTTGCATGGTCTGTGGGTGGTATGATTGTGTACGGACACTCTGGAGTGAGAAAACACACATTACAGTGAATGGTGTAGACACATCATCATCATCATCATCATCATCATCATCATCATCATCATCATTATTTTGTCTTTTTAAAATATAACACTATTTGGCTTAAATCATATCTCTCATCTCAACAAAAGTAGGCCAGTCAATAGACTTTACTTAAATATTGGCTTACCATTCAATAGTTGATTCAATGTTCTCTTATTGGGCCTAACAATTGAGTTTATGCATTTCCCATTTTGGTGGCTTTGTGCATTTACGCTAATATTTTTCAGGCAGGGTACCTTTATGAATGTCGTTTGAGAAAATCGTAACAACGAGGACAAAGTTACTTAAATATTCTGTGATGTCAACAGGTCTATAGCTCATTTGCACAGCTTTGTGTTACACTTTTTATGCATTTTTAAAAATTCATGAGCACAGCTTAATCCAACAACAATTTTTGATAGGCAGCAACTCTGATAACCTTCATACATTTAGCAGTGGGAGGATTACTCAGATTATTTGCCACTACAACAGTGCATTTCCTGTTTTTAAAAAATACTTCAACTTTAATACTATCAATATCCTGTTGGCTTCTCTTGACATGTTAAATGAAGACAGTCCCAAAAAACAGCTCTGAAATGTTTAAAGTCTGAGATGTCAAATGGTATTTTACAGTTGCTTTCCCTGTTATAACAAAATACTTAAGTTTTCAAAGGTTGTAAAGACAGGCTGTAATCTTTTACTGAGAAAAAAAATATCAAGAAATCAAGGGGATATTGGGTTATACTTACCCACACATATCAATGAGGGAAAGAGTTTGCTTTCTATAGGAAAAAACTGATTTTGAGAAGCAGTCATTTAGAGCATGTAGTAAAATGCATAATGAAATCCCTTTGGAAGATGGACTTTTTTGTGCAGGCTGTGTCATAGAAAGTAAAGACAAACATTAAAAATGCATTTGCCATTGATAGGTTGAATTCATTTTAGCTGGTATAAATAGGACAGACGAGCCATTCAAATGTTTGATGACTAGCAGGTAATGCAATATTTATCATGTTCTCATGGTCACTGCAGGAGAGGCCAATAATTTGTTTTCTCTCATCATTATTATTTGGTGCTGCTTGTAATAAATTATACATTGCAAGCTTACATCCTTCAACCTTTTTTCTATTTACCTATCTGGTCTGTGATCTCATTCATCAAAGTGTGCTGATTCACTTGCTAAAATGTGACTATAAATTTGTTCATTTGTATGAATTGGAAGGTGTCGTGTGCAAATGCAACATGATATTGCAGGGGACATGTGCAACTTAATAGGCCTCTATAAAAGAGGAGGGATGGGAACATCAATGAAGGCTAAAGCTTGATTCAGATGTCATATGAATAGGGATGAGCAAGGAAATAATTTTCAAATCGAGGATCAATTCTCTTAATCTACACTTCTTAGATTAGCTGCAATGCATATGGAATTTAACTCCAAAATCCTCATACTAATGCTATCTGCAGTCCCTTAAAAAGTAAATAAATGCATGCATGAATGTAGTAATAGAAACTGTATTCAAAAATGTTTAAAATGGTTTAAAATGTTTTCTTCAGTGTCATGCATCCCTGATGAGGTGAATGCTGCATGAGTAAGAACTCTCCCAATTCAGAATTTATTCTGCATTAAAAAAAAAGAGATTATCTGTGCTAAAAGTCAGAGCCAAAATCCTGCTGAGGATTTACATCTTTGTAAGTGAACTTATCTCTGCAGGAATTAGAAGATGGCAATTCCATAACATACATATCCAGTAAAGGACTGCTGTAACATTACTATGGACACATCTACACTGTAGAAATAATGCAGTTTGGCACCTCTTTAAGTGCTGTGGCTTCATCCTATGGACTCCTGGGATTTGCAGTCTTACAAGATCTTTAGTCTTCTCTGGCAAAGAGTGCTGGTGTTTCAAAAACTACAAATCCCAGGATTATGTAATGATGGAGTCGTGGCAGATGAAATGGTGTCAAACTGCATTATTTCTACAGTGTAGGCACACCTTCAGTAGGGAAGCTGGCAAAGTGACAAATGTGCATTGGGAGCAATGCACAATGGGACTAACGTACAACACAACTGATGCACAACAATCCCATCATGCATCAGGAAACCAGCTACCAGGTTCTGATGTGTATCACTGGAGGCTGATGCTTTTCAGAGCTGTCTTGAAGGTGTCTTGCTATGAGTCTTGACAACAGTGTTTTGGGGCCCTCTGCTACCTATAGAGTTACATAACATAGTCTATGATAGAGATTTCCAGCTGACATTTTGTGTGAGAAATGTTTCCTGCACAGAAAACAGCATTCATTATCTGTACAGTAATATCAATTCTACATATAAAATGCTGTTTTCTGCACAGACACCTGTTTTTCTGTGCAGGAAATATGTTTTTTTTGTGTGTGTGTGTGGAAATAATGTTTTTTGTAGAAAAAAAATGTTTGTTTTTTTGCACAAATAAGCCCCCTTTCCTGAGGTTTCCATGACTTTCACACAGCATGGGGAAAAATGATAATTACTCATGCATGCATGCGGGTAGGGAGAGATGGGTTGGATGACCAGTCAGCAGCTCAGAAGGAGGGAAGAGAAGCACAATTACAACCGCGGGAGCTTTATACTATTCCAGTTTGATCTAAAATTTTGCCCATAGTTGGAAAAGGAAAAGAACTTGTGGCTGCAACTTGACACCAGTTTCATGTTTACAGATCAGTGTATGTACAACTTTGCTCATCAAATGACATCTCTCTCTCTCTCACACACACACACATACACACATATGCATCTGCAGAAAAAAAACAAGTTTCTTGCACAGAAAACTGAATTTTCTGTGTAGAAATATATATGTGCAGTTTTATGTATAAAAGAAAATCCCATGTGCATTTTGTTTTGCACAGTCTCAAACTGTACATAGTCTTCAGAAACTTTACAGTTCTTAATCACTCTCTCTCTTCAAGGAGGGAAAAATTGTAAAATGACTCATTCTTGCCTGCAAGAATTAGTTTTATGAATATTTTCGTCCTTACTCTTCAGATTCAAGCAGAGTCCCAAGCCTGGATGGATACAGTAATTGTGTTCTCATTTTTTGTTTTGCAAACTAATTCATTGGATCAGCATATCATGTGTTCATGCTACCAATAACCAAAAATCACCACACAATCAAAAGCTGTCCCATATATATATATATATATATATATATATATATATATATATATGTTTCTGCTAATTTCTCATGAAAAGTTTCAGTTTAATTGAACTCTTCTTAAACTGCCATTCATCTGCTGAGTGAAAAAGATTGGGATGGTGGAACGCACAGAATCTCATCTTCCACTTAGGAAGATTGTGAAGTGTTAATAATACTTTTCCTCTGCCTCTGAGGAGAGAAAAAGGGGTGACATGTTTGTGATCATGTTAAAAAGATGTCATGGAAATCATACTGAGCACAACTTTTGAGTCAGAGAGATTTGCTCATTTTTTCCTCCCCCATTCCCTTTTTGAGTGGGTGAAGTGTCTGAGATTTCTCATTTTGGCAGCAATTAAAAATGTTCAGACAGTGCATACATCACAAGTCATAAAAAGGTGACTTCGGAAACAAATGCACACTTTAGGACAGTTGAATTCCTGTCAATAATCCATCCTGTAAATGGATTATGATGGTGTAATTATTGTTCTGTGCCTTCAAGTTGTTTCCAGCTTATGGCAACCCTAAGGGGAATCTATCACAGGGTTTTCTTGGCAAATTTACTCAGAATGGGTTTGTTATTGCCATCCTCTAAGGCTGAGAGATTGCAACATTATTATTATTATTATTATTATTATTATTATTATTATTATTATTATTATTATTATTATTTATACCCCACCCCTCTGTGAATAATCAGGGCGGCTAACAACAATGAAAAATACATTACAATATAAAACCAAAAGGAACCAATACCCACCCCCTTTAAAAAGTATTAAACCAAACAGTAGTTAAAACATATAGATTAAAATGACATACAATACAAAATAACATACACTGCAATACATCAATAATATAATAGAGCAAGCGTAGTAGTGGCCACGTCCAGATAGGGAGAGGGCAGAAATGAAGGGGGTTCTGAGGCCGGGAAATCTATTCCGAAAAGGCCTGCCAGAAGAGATCCATCTTAACAGCCTTTTTAAAGCTGTTTAATGTTGTAATCTGATGGATCTCATCCGGCAGGCCATTCCACAATCTAGAGGCGATTACCAAAAAATGCCCTCTGGGAGGTTGCAAACAGCCTAGATTTTAATGGCTGGAGCAAGTTCCTCTCAGAGGATCGGAGTACGTGGGGAGGATTGTATGGGAGGAGGAGGTCCCGAAGATAGGTTGGACCCAAGCCATTTAGGGCTTTAAAGGTTAAAACCAATACCTTGCACTGGGCCTGGAAACTAATAGGCAGCCAATGGAGGGGCTTTAACACCAGAGTTATGTGGTTCCTCCTAGATGTTCCAGAGACCACTCTGGCTGCCATGTTTTGTATTAACTGAAGTTTTTGGACCAAGCACGAGGGTAGCCCCAGTGCATGCACAACAGTCTCAAGGTTCCTTATTTCCAGAAAAGGGCACAGTTGGCGTATCAGCCGAAGCTAATAACTGGCACTCCTGACCATCGCATTTACCTGATTAGTCATCAGGAACGATGGATTTAAGAGCACCCCCAGACTGCAAACACAGTCCTTTACAGAGAGTGTGAACCCCATCCAGGACCGGAGTTTGCAACCAGGACCGGAGGTTGGTTTCGGGCTGTTAATTTGAGCACCTCCATTTTTTCTGGATTCATTTTCAATCTGTTTTTCCTCATCCAGCCCATTACTGCCTTAAGACATTCATTGAGGGGAGAGATGCCATCGGAATTCAAGGCCAATGATTGAGACATGGAGAAAGCATTGCCTCCAATTCCTAACCCACTCAGGGGATCCAAGAGGATGCCATGATGTATTGTGTCAAAAGCCGCTCAGAGGTCTAAAAGCACCAACAGGATCACACTACTCCTGTCAATGCTCAGACGCAGGTCAAGGCAACCATGGCAGTCATAGAATCATAGTACCATAGAGTTGGAAGAGACCACAAGGGCCATCCAGTCCAAGCCCTGGCATGCAGGAACTCCCAATCAAAGCATCTCAACTCCAAATCCAAATTTGCTCAGAGTCATCCAGTGGGTTTACATGGCTGAGCTGGATTTCAAACCCTGGTCTCCAGAGTCATAGTCCAACAGTAACTGTCACAATTCACTTTTTATGGTGATTGTGTGATGACCAAAACTCCTTCAAAACCCATCCTTTAAGTAGTGTAGCTCCCCCATGCAGAACACAGTCATTTCCATGTTGTTTTAGAGAATAGTTTTGGGGGTAAGCATCCACAGATGTAGCTACATTTTCTAATTCAGGATTTCATAGAATCATAGAATCATAGAGTTGGAAGAGATCACAAGGG
>CM034706.1:259401130-259430951 GCA_020142125.1 Phrynosoma platyrhinos | reverse complement strand
CCTGGAGAGCCTCCTCCTCCTCCTTCCCCTGTCCTGGCCGAAACTATTCAACTATTGTTTTCTTCTGGTGTACATTTTTTAATTAAAAAAAAAGAAAGTCAAAAAACCAGTGGTCCAATGATGCAGCAGAAAATAACTCTGAGATAAATGTTGAGAATGTTGTATGAAAGTTGGGGCTACAAATTCATAGATGATATAGGCCATGATATAGGCTTTGAGGAGTTATAATTCAGTTAGGTACTTACAATTTTCTACTAGACTAGAGTTTACTAGCAAAGAATTCCAAGTGCTTCATGAAATCCAATGTTCCTTAAGATGAAGCAATAATAGTTACAGTTGCATCAAACTGTAGTGACTCTGCAGTGTGGATCCACCTATGGAACTCTGTGCCCTTTCAGCATGAAGAAACTGGAAGCGGAAATGGCTGAGTGGGTCAAGATTATTTCAGGGAAGGCTTGGAAGGGTGGAGTCCCTTTGGATTGGCATGAGGTGGCAATCCAGCTCCAGGGGCTAATTCTATTCTCCTTCCCTGTATTACACATAGGCTGCATCTACACTGCAGAAATAATCCAGGTTGACACCACTTTAATGGCCATGACTCAATACAATGGAATTCTGGGAAGCTCTGGCAGAGAAGGCTAAATGTCTCCCAAAACTATAGTTCCCAGAATTCCATAGCATTGAGCCATGGCAATTAAAAGTGGTGTCAACATGGATTATTTCTGTGTTGTGGATGCAGCCATATTGTTACTGAAATATCAGAACTCGTGAGATTATTTTCCTCCCAAAAAGATTTTTTGTACTTCTGCAAACTGAATAAAGTGCCTCCTCCCCCTCTTCCAGTGTGCTTTAAATTTCTTGCTTCAAAGTGGTCCCATTTTGGCTACAAACCTGTCAGGAGTCACCTGTTCTGTGTGACAGTGAAAAGAGTGATACATCTGGTGATAACTTGTTTCCAGTTCTTGAGGGGATGTTTTGTTGTCAATATAGGAATTGTTTGGAAGAGGAACAGCATTTTTAGTAACATGTTCATCTGGACTGAGGCTACTCTACCTAGCAAAGATACATGTTGTTTATCCCATGTCATTAAGTCTCTTTTAATATTATTCAATAAAGTTGTATAATTATTCTTATATACCGGTAAATCAGAATTCTTTTTTGAGATTAATATTCCTAGATATTTTACTTTATCAATAATCTGATATTCTGTTTTCTTTTTTAATTCTTCTTATTCTGGCAATTTTTCTTCTTCTTCTTCTTTTGATAGATTTTTAGTTAGTATTCTGCTTTTAGATTTGTTTATCTTGCAACCTGCTAATAAACTGAATTGATCGAGGATTTTTTCCAGTTGCATTATATTCTCTGTTGGATTTTCCAAGAATATAACAATGTCACCAAATTTATATGGCAGTTGAAGAAAACTAGGATTAAATTTTCAGCAATGCAAGACAGGAAAGAGAAAGGGGGAATGAATCTACCAAACTTGGAGATATAATATAATGCATGTGCACTACTTTGGATAAAGGATTGGATAATGTTTAAAAATTTGAAACTTTTAGAGATAGAAGGTTATGGGATGAAAACAGGATGACACAATATACTATGTTATAGAAAACCTAAGGTAGGAAAAGAGTTTAATATTCATAGTATAAGAAGAGCATTATATATTATTTGGAAGAAATACAAAAGATATTTCTGATCTAGGATACCACTGTGGGCATACCATAAGAATGAAGGTCCACTACAAGGAAGCTGGATCACATATGAAAAGTTATTGGAAAAAACAAAAAAAAGGACTAAATATAAAGTCAAAAGAAGATCTATGTAAAGAAGGAATAGAGATTGACTGGTTAAAGTATCTACAATTGAAAGAGGACTTTAAAAAAGATAGAGAAGACCTAGGAATAGAAATGGAATTAAAAGGTTTTGATAAAATAGTAAAGGGAATCGAATAGCACTGTATAGGGAGAATGTATAAGGTGTTGATAGATATAGAATTAAGTGAAGATACAGTAAACGATAATATGATTAAGTGGTCACAGCATATTGGAAATCCTATACCTTTAACAGTGTTGAGAGAATACATGGAAAAATAGTACAAAATTTACTAAATGCAATGCTTTAAAAAAGAACTTCTATAAAAATTTTTACAGATGGTACATGACACCCACTAGACTAGTAAAAATAAAAAAAAAAGATAGTACTCCTGCTGGAAATGTAAGGACAAGATGGGTACTATGTACTATATGTGGTGGCATTGCAAAAAGGTTAAAGAGTATTGGAAAACAACCCACAGAGCTATGGGTAAAATATTACGGAAAACCATCCCTTTAAAACCAGAATTATTCTTATTAAATATGCTAAATGTAATAAAAGATAAGTTAAGCCAAGATGAAAAAAGCTTAATACTATATATGATAACAGCAGCCATGGTAGTATACGCAAGACATTGGAAAATGGAGAAGACAGCTACCATACAGGAATGGCAAATTAAACTAAATGAATTTGCAACCATGGATGAATTATCCATGTATGCTGCAGGGAGATCACTACAACAATATGAAAAGAAATGGAAACAAATTTAAAAAAAACCTGCAATACATTAGAATAGTGGAAAAGCTATGATATAATGAAGGGCTGATCGCTTGGATAGATAGGCAATTACAGGTATGTATTAACAAATATAACATAGACATATACTCTCTCTCTCTCTCTCTCTCTCTCTCTATATATATATATATATGTTTAATTAGGTTGATTAAATTATCGCTTCTAAAGATGAATTAAGAGTCACACATGTAAGAGTTTGGTATTATTACACAAGCTGATCGGAATTGACATTTACAATAGGTATTTTACATACAATACAGCTGTGACTGGGAGTAGTATATTTATTGCATTTTCACATGGTACATGAAATTGATTTCAAATATTTTTTTCTTTTTTCTTTTCTTTGCTCATGCCCAGAGGTATTTGGATGTTATTGGTAGTAGTAGTCATGCAGGATGGATATAATAAGAAGGCTCAGTTAAGATATACCTCAATTTGCATTCTCAAGGTAATTGTGTATGGAATGAAAGTGGATTTTGTTTTAATTGTTGTAAACAATAAAAATTATATACAAAAAAAAGAGTGATACATTGATCAGGAAGAAGTAATGCCATATACATTGTACTATACTACCACCAGCCCATGCAATAGATTTATCTTTATGCATACTTAACAAATTTCAGTTCTCAAACTACTGTCCATATGAATATTTGTAGCCTGCATTCAGGTATGCTGTCCTCATGCTTGATAGGCAATCTATTGACTGGTGATCTTCCCCAAAGGTAACAGATATGTACTAATGGTGTAAAGAGTATTAGTAAATTTTCTAATCCCTGACAAGGAAGGGTGACAAGGAAGGTCAAGACACCCTGATGGAGAAAGAATTGTCAGCTGTCATCAGATTTTTGGCCCTGTGTAAAACATCAGTGTTATTTTTTGTTTATTTTTTGTGAAAAAATGTTGCAGTTGCACAAAAACAATTTTTCCCTGCACAAAACCTGTACATGTTTTTTTTCCCCTGAGATAAAATCATTGATAGGTGCATAAAGTTTTTTTTTAACTCCTGGGAGACAAAACCTTTGAAATAAAGTGAACATTTGCCCATCTAGTGTATATTATAATTTTTAACAAGTAAAACATAATACCATACCTACTTTTTAATGCAATAAATTTTATGAAACAGTAGAGCTTTTTAAAAACTTTTTCCCCATAAACACCCCATATTTTCCTGCTAAGTCTTAATTGTTTTGCATTTATTGGCAAATTATTTATGAAAAAAAAGCAGTTAAGTATTACCAGTTCTGTATTTTTATGGCACATTTTTTTTCCTCAATTCCTTCCACTGTGATTATTATAAATTCTAGACCCTGAATTCAGTAATCATTCTTTATGACAACTTAAATATATATTGTATTATTTGTGAATTAGAGAGCAATTTATTTAGGGGTTTTGGAAAATTACTTTTCTTCTAAATACTGTGATGCAGTCTATCAATTTTCCATTTTATCTGTTCCTTCCTTCCTTCCTTCTTTCTTTCTTTCTTTCTCTCTCTCTTTCTTTCTTTCTTTCTTCTTTATAATCTTGTGTCCTATGAGACTGAAGAGATATTTCATTCAGATATGAATTGTTGTATTACACCTCAAATTGTTTCAGAAAAGTTCTACTTTCACCATGGTCAGAACAACAAAAAAGCAATGTGAGTATAAATGATAGGATACTTTCAAGTACAAAATGGTGCTGAAAAGCGGGAAGATGGTACATCAGTACCATGTAACTATGTAACTTGAATTACCCTTCTATCTGTTCTGATGAGGTCCAGTCTGGCAATAGCAAAGTGTCTTGAATTGGAAAGATATCCCAGCCTTTTTGGCTAAATGCTGGCTAGGGATTCTAAGACGCCTTTCAGATGACATGTTCCTTGTCTTGTATCTCAAAATAATGGGGTCTTTTCATGTGCTGGCTTAGGAATTATGGATGAACAAGATTATTTATCATGACCAGAATCGTTTTCTTGACTTATGCTGGCCTGGTAGCATAAGCACCTTTATGGAAATTGTTGAAGGAGTTATCCAGTGCCTCCTTTTGCAATATTTTTTACCTGGCTGTGAAACAGTAGTGAGATGGTGCTGGGTGCAGCACCAGCCCCATAGATGGGAAAGATGCATAATGTCATAGTTAACACCCATTGCACTCCCAGATACATTAGTATGCTTGTAGAGCTTTTGTCCTGAACACAACTCAGAAAATGCCCAAGGTAGCAAGTAACTGATGTTGAATAATCAGTCCAGTCTAAGTCAGTCACATGTTATCTACACAGGATTCAAGAAGAATCACAAGGGTTGTTGTCAGTCAGTCCAGAAGTCCAAATACATCAGGAAGAAAACAAAGTAGTCCAACCATAGATAGTCCAAAGTCAAGACATGATAGGAACACCAGGGAATAGTGCCAGCCAATGAGTCAGATGTTAGTACTCAGGCTGGAAGAAAACAGACAAGATATTTATGGGCAGTTCCTTCAAGATCACCTGTGTCTTGTTAGTGCCTAAATTTGTTTGGGATTTGGCTTGGCATGGTGTCTCTCCCTTCTATGTTCACTGAAGGATGGGGATATGCCAGCTCCATAGAGTCCTGGAAAGCATTATCAACAGATACCTGGCATACTGCTCCTTCCTCTTTTTCAACTGGGCCATGCAGGGAGTGAGTTATGATGTCTTCCTGTTCTTTGTCAGATTTGGTTTGACCCAGGGGGTGAGTTATGACAGTTTTATACTCCACCAACATTAAGTAAGATCTTGGCCTGAGTAATCAGGGTAACCAGCAGTGTTGTTGTTGCCATTGTTGTTAATGTTATTAAAATTACCATTTTTGACCCACTTTTTACATCTAGGAACTAGGGATAGAGATATTCGTAATTATCTGTAATGAGGTTGAGAAACAGGTTGCACTACACTTGGGAAATACCATTGGGGTTTGGATGGGCATCTTTATATTAGATGAATATTAGATAGCTCTTTGGTCCCTTTCAAATCTAAGATTCTTTGACTCAAAATTTACTAATTATATTTAAGTTTATCTATAAATTCTATATTGATATTTCTATAGATATGCCTATTATGTCTAGACTTCTGTATATACAACCTTTTAATCTCTATAGCGAGCCTTTTAGAGACCGAGTGCTCAAACTCAGTAGCTTTCCTGCACTGGGTGTCACTGGGGCATGGGGACAGGACTTTTGGGGGTGGGACTTTCAGGGGGTGGGACTTCAATTTTCCAGGGGCGGGACTTCTGGGGGCATGACATCTGCCTTTCAGTGGCAGGACTTCCAGGGGAAAATTCCAAGGGACACTCTCTCAGCCTCAGGCTAGCAATGCAACCCTCCTCTGATGAAACTTGCCAAGAAAACTTCATGATAGTTTTACCTTAGGGTCACCATCAGTTGGAAATGACTTGAAGTCACCACACACACAAGTCATGTTCTCTCAGCCTCAAAGGATGGCAATGGAAATTCCTCTCTGGACCTTATCACATGGGGTCTAAAGCAGTCCCATCCCCGTCGCATCCCCGTCCCATTGCGCTTCCTTTCCCCGTGTCTTCACAACATGTCGCACCCATCCCCGTCCCATCCCGTCCCATCCCCGTCCCATTGCGGCATCATCCGGCATCATCCCCGTTCTTTTGAATGCCGGTTTCTTTGGGAATTACATTTTGCCGCGACCAGAATGATCAGGGAATGATGCTGCTTTCTGTATGCCGGTAAGTTCTGGATTGAAAAGAAACCGCAATGGGACGGGGATGCCACGGGGATGGGACTGCTTTAGGCCCCGTGTGATAACGTTCTCTGACAAAGCTTGCCTCATGATAGTTTCACCTTAGAGTCACCAGGAACTGGTGCTCAGAAGGAAGGGAGGGTCTCTGGGCCCAGAAGATGGAAATGACTTGGAGGTACACAACAATAACAACAACAAACATAATAAAGCACAGAAGGCACAGCACAATAACAAGAACAAAGAGAGACAGCAGTTGGACCGTGGGCCTCTGGAGACCCCCAGCTGGGCCATGAAACCCACTGGGACACCTTGGGCAAGTCACACTTTCTAAGCCTCAGAGAAGGGCAATGGCAAACCTCCTCTGAAGAAACTTTGAGTTGCCCTAAGTTAGAAAAGACTTGAAAGCACACAAAAACAACAACAGATGGGGCATGTCACACTCTCTAAGCCTTAGAGAGTGGCCAATGGCAAAAAACAAAAAACAAAAACAACCCTCTAAAGAAACCTTGTCAAGAAAACCCTGCGAGAGGGTCATGATAAGTCAGAAACCGCCACAATCCTGTTCAACTCAGTCAATTCAAATGCAGCAGCAGCAGCAGCAGCAGCAGCAGCAACAACAACAACAACAACGTATTTAACATCTTCAAGGATGTTTGTTTAGCTCTGGCTATTAATTTGAGTGCCTAGATGGCTAGGTAGTATGTGCCTCAGTAGCAGTTGGGAAGGGAGGGGAAAACAATAATAATAATAATAATAATAATAATAATAATAATAATAATAATAATAAAACAAGGGCAAGAGGATGCTGTTGCATTCATATCCAATTTGTAAGCTCCTGAAGAGGAATTCTTTTCACTCCAGTAACTCCAGGACAAATTAGAAGACCATGCAGGTGAATCATGGATTCAACTTTATTGAAATAAATGTATTTCTGTCCCATACCCTGATAGACTAAAGTCTAAACATAATGGAGTCTGTGTGCATAGATCTTGTACATCGTGTTACTGTTTTTTAAAGTTGTCAGGTGACATATGGTGCACATAAGTTGAGGTAACTTTCCATCTAGCTAACATTTCTAGAAGATGTTTAAGATGTTCCAGGCATCAAAACTGGCCTTCTACAGACTCCCAGTAATGTAGACTTGAGTTGATTGACTTGGACTCAAGTTGGCTCAAGGTGCTTCAATGACTTCAATGACAATAAATGATACACTGACTCAATTCAGCTTGTGACTTGTATATTTTTAGTGACCAACTTGCTGGCCTAACTTCATCCAGAAATATTATGAAATGATAGTTTTTCCCCTTTGACCAATCCTTCCATCTGTGTTTTTTTTTTGTTTGTTTGTTTGTTTACCCATAGGATGAAAGTTTGCTTTATAAGAAGCCGCCACTTCATGTAGACGCTTGCTTCAAGTCTGCTGTCTAATGTGTTTGCTATTCCCTTCCAAAACATGTGCCCTGCTCTATAGAGATGAGTCTTGCTTGCTCCTCCTAGGAAAAGCTTTAGAAAGCTCATCTGCTATGCAATGGGCACAGGCTGCTGATTAGACTTCATTTTCCTAAAATGCAATCTTGATAAATTGCCTTTTTTTTCTTTCAAAAAGATGCCTAACTTTGGGCACATCTTTTTGATCCCCCCCACCACCACCATCTCCTCCTCCTTTTCTTCTGTTAAAGTTGGCTTCCAGATTTAAGACTCAACTTGATAATTGACTTTCAAGGTCTTGAGACTCGACTTGAGACTTGAAGGTAGAGATGTGAGACTTGATTTGAGACTTGGAGTAAAAGACTTGAATACATCACTGCAGATTCTTTCCATATAAACAACCCAGTCCTTGTTTCTTGCTATCAGAAAGCTCTTAATATATATGTGTCAGGAAGGAACTAAATATTCTGGGTGTAACCTTTGCTGTGTCATATTGTTTATCTGGAGAAATGGTGCACAATTCTACAAAGATATAAGTATTTTTCTTTTCTTTTTTAATTTTTAAAAATATTTTATTAAGTATAAAAACACACATACAAAAAATTCCAACACAAATAACAAATATCAATACAACACATAATTGTCAACACATAATTGAATAACCACTCATCCCTTTATCCATCTATTCATGTCACATCACTTTCCTTTTCTTTCATCTTAATATCTCTTCTCCTAAACCTCCTTATCCTGCTCTTCCATATTCCCATCTTCATTTCACTTCATATCTTCTCACACATTTCCAAACCCTCATAACATTTTATTTTACCTTCTTAGACTTATATCTAACTTCCATAATTTAAGATGTAATTTATTTATTTATTTTTTTTGTAACTTAACCTAACCTAAGAGAAGTCATGTTAGCCTTCCCCTCCACTTTACAGATGCAACTGGCTGGTCAACAGGGAAACAGAACAGAATGCTAGACTGCTTCTGGTTGGTCCACCAACCTATGGTCTGGTACAGGGCTTTTCATATGCTTTTAAGATTAGATCCAGGACTTTGGGGTGGCAGGAAGAGTAATGTGATTTTAATACAATGCAACCAATATTATGACCAAGCTCTTGTGGAAGAAGATTCCCAGAGTGCTCTAAAATAAGCATCAGTTTAAGTTTCAAATGGAACTGAGGGAAATTCACTCAAACATCACTATTTATATTGCATAAATATCCTAAAATATTTTCCCCAATTTCCAGATTCAACAGATATTTCCAAATCAGATTTATGCTCTGTTTCAATACTTTTTCTTTCTTTCTCTGCCAATTAAGATTGACTACCAGATTCTAAAAATGGAATGAAATTTCAGAAGGGATGTGCATCAGCTATTGAAAAGAGTCATCTCTTTTTCCCCCATTCTCCAATGATAATTTCTTCCCAGAGAAGGAATCCAGGATACAGAGAAAGACAACTAAAAACACAACCTGTTGTAGCTGGAGTGTCCTTTCTTGATTTATAATGCCATCCAAGACCAGACTGTCCTGTTGGAAAGAACATCAGATTGAGTGGAGCTGGCTACATTGTGCAAGTTGTTTGGAGGACTGCAACCCAACAGTGACAGGTAGAGAAAATAAATAAAGTAATCAATCACAGCTAATAAATAAATAAATAAATTCATCACACTAATCAGCCTCTGCTTCCTTTCATTAGCTGCTACTTCCATAGGGTGGCAATACTAAAATTATTACTTACATGTCATGGTGGTGAAACTGGAGGTTCAGGATGCTGGATGAAGGCAGGGCCAGTCCAAGACCTTTTGTTGTGTAAGGCAAAACAGTACATGTACCTGCTATAAAGCAAAGATGCATTTGTGGCAGAAAATCCCACAAGCACCTATACTGCTCCCTGGCACCTAGAATCCCAAAATCTAGAAGACCCCAGGTGGCAAGCCAAAACCTGAGACCTAGAAATAAAACTTCTGATGTCTACAAAGGCATTCTCTGATGATGTTACAATGGTAGTGTTACAAAGAACAACCCCATGTAATTTAATTAAGCATTATGCATTAAGCATCAGGCACAGTTGTACAAATAAAAACAACTCCAAGGCAAACAAATGAGAAACACACAAGCATACACACATTTTAGGACAGCACTTTTACCCTGAGATTCTTTCTTTTCCTGAGGACTGAAAAAGAAGCTCTGTTTCCTGAGATTCAGGGTTGGGTCTTGACCTCTGGGAATACTACTGGCAGTGCAATACAATAAAATAAAATGCAAGCACTCTAAATGTATAGTCTTTGGGGATGCTCAAAATTAATTGATGGGGTGGGGGGAGCCCAAACTTTTTGTCCCCAAGGGTCTCACATGGCAGGGCAAGGGCAGCACATACACCTTTATGTGCAAATAAACACACACACTGCCCTCCCCAATCAATATCTCAAGACACAACAATGCAGAGGTTTAAACTGAGAAATAAGGTTGATGGCAGGGGAGATAAGTGTATTCTCACCTTCCCCACATAAAGTGATCATGATTAGGATTTCTTTCCCAGTTCTGATAACAGCAGTGCAGAGAAAATGCTCTTTCTCCATCTACTCACTCAGATTAGCTGGGATCCCCACAGCTTTAGAAGCCACTAAGATAGTGGGTGAGGGCTATATGCAGCTCCAAATCTGAGGGGTGCCCACCTGAGATGCTTGCTTGATTTGCATTCCTGTACCAGTTTTATTGCAGAGTAAATATAGCAAGTCATGTGATAGGCCTGTATAGAGAGGGATAAGGTACATTTTGAGAGCAGAGAGTGAACGAGATAAAATATTGGATTGTGTTGGGTCTTGTTTGGCTGGAAAGAGAAAAAAGGAAATAGAGAATGTGAAGTTTGAAGAAAGAATTTAAAATGACCATTTGGTGTTTTGACTGGAGGGTGTTTCTTTTTTCAGCAGAGGAATAGAAGTTAGAGGAAGCAGCAATGATATTTCTGAGATTTATCAAACCTCAGACAGAAGGAACAGGTAGCAGCAACCACAAGCTTTTATAAATCTTTACATCAACTTTAGTAGCTCAAGCATGGATGGAATGGGAATTGAGAAAATATTTTATTATTTTATATTTTGGTGGCAGCAAATTACCAGATAGAAGTGGAATTATAGGTGGGGAATTTTAAACCCATAGCTGGAGAGTCTTCTAAGGCTGAATAGAATACAGAGAGGGCTGAGGCTTTTGAATCTACCTAGTAATTTGTAATAAGAAAGTACTAAGGGAAAAGATAAGGTTCCAGAAATTGGTCCTATAGTAGCCTGCAAAAGTATTATTTGTTCCTGAATACTGAAGTCAGCTGCAGAGGCACACCACCAACCTGCAGCATATTTTTTTTTTGTAATATCAGGTGTCTTCTTTTTGTAATATTTTCTTTAACCCTAAGGCAATTTCTGATAGCCAAACTCAGTGGAATTTTACAAGAAAGCCTCTCTCTCTGTGTGAGAGAAAACTGGCCATATTTTCAATGTTATGTTGATGTATGTATCTATCTGGATTTTTTCTTCCAACATTTATGTGCTAATTACAAAAAAAGCTAATGATGCATCAGGAATTGATTCTTCATGGTCCTGTTTTAATGTCACACATTTTGTACCAAATATAGTGCAGGTTCTTCAGTACATCTGGCCCACAGCAGGAGAAAGTTCAGCTGTTTCTGTTTGACTTGCCCCTCTGCCCAGCATTAGGTGCCTTCAGAAGAAATTATGGCTCTTCCTGGTCTTTTCAGTAGAATTATAAGAGGTTGTGAAGGATCCCAGAAGAATGATAATATTGTGCTGCCTGGGATAATGGACAAGATTGTCATCATCACTGCATTCCTTCAAGTCATTTCTGATATTTGGCAACCCTATGGCAAACCTATCATGGAGTTTTCTTGGTAAGTTTCTAAAGAGGGGGTCTGTCATTGCCATCCACTGAGGCTGAGAGAGTGTGACATGTCCAAGTTCACTTGGGTTTCCATGGCCAACTGAGGATGCAAAACCTAGCCTCCAGTGTCTTAGTCCAAAGCTCAAACCATACTATGCTGGCTCCTTAATTGTATGCACAGAAGCTAACTGATCAGGCAATTGAATTTACTACAATATTTGCATGGGGACAGCATCCTCCACCATCTCCTAGGACAGTAAGTATCCTAGGAAGCCAGAGTAGGCCATGCAGTCCAAGTAGCTCTGGCCTTCAGCCAGCAGTTATTTATTTATTTATTTATTGAATTTATATCCCACCTTTCTTCCAAGATGGGATTAAAAATAGATTATAATTCCAAATAATTTGAAAATGATTAAGTTAAAAATTGAGTTTCCAAAAGTTAAACAAAGGATTAAATAATAATATTATTAGTTTTTTATGGGTTTTTTGGGCTATGAGGCTGTGTTCTAGAATAATTTATTCCTGATGTTTTGCTGCATCTGTGGCTGGCATTACATACATTAAATTTTCCTTCACTTTCTTAGTTTCTAGCATTCTCGTACATCTAGAATTCCTATATTTGCTCTGTTTGCTTGGTTACTTTCCCTGTCCCTTTTCTTTGGATGCTCAAACTGTATTGCTAATTACTCAATGGAAGTTTTAACTTACTGCAGTGTAGAAATTCTCCTTGTTTAAATTAGAATTCAGGAACGATGGACTACAGAGACAGGGACAGTAAAGAAACAAAACAGGAAATCTATCCATCATGAGAGAAGTGAAGATGACAGCAATTGCTGTTTGGGGGCAAGCACTTGAACACAGAAAGGAGAAAACATCATTCCAAATCCATTTCTCTGGGGCCTCAGCATTTGGTAAAACTGGGCCAGGATTTTGTAAGATTTGATTATGCTGTCCTTTATTTCAATGAAATGTCACTGTGGCCAGTAGAATTTAGAAAAGGTCTTTAGGGTGCAATCCTACTTCTAGTGAGACCCAAGTCCAATTGAATTGAAGGAGGCTTACTTCCAAGTATATGTGGGGTAAAAGACTGCAGCCTCAAGCAACTCTTCTGAACAACCAGGTGGATACCTATAGGTTCAAGAGAAGTAAGATGATTGTAAATTAATTTGCCAGCTGACAAATTTCAACTAAAGGTGGGGATCAGAATTTTTTCAGCTCAGTTTGTCATACTGCCTAGCATTTATTCCATTGAAAAATACTCACTGTTTCTGGATACAGGTATATATTTATTTATTTTAGTCTGTGCAAACTCTTCCTCATACAAATCTTCTCAAAATATGTTTTAATTTCCCTTGAAATTCCAAGTATGCTTTTCCTACAGAAGACCCTCTAGTTTTGCTTTAGGCAAAATTTGGTAGTGCCTTACAGAAGTGCAAAACACTTCTGGGGAATGCTGGTGAGCTTATTGAAATTCTTTTGACTTCTCCCTAAAACCTTGCTGAGGCTTAGCCTGTTTCAGAATCTCACAGCATGCTGAAGCAAAGCAAAACTGATCCTGTAAACTGCCAGGATAAAGTTGTCAATTATTCATAACTGGTATTGTATATTCATATTCCAAGAGCTTTGTTCGTAAGCACAAAACCCATGGCAGAGTTTGTCCATGGGCTTTATAAGGATTGGATGATGCATGCAAATAGGGCCAGCTCAAGGTATTTCATGGAGAATACAAAACATATCTAGCAAAGCTCACTTGTTACACATTATCAGTGGAATACTAAATCTGTTACAGGTGCAGAACATCAGGGCCTTTTTAATGTGGCAATGAGAGGCAAAACAAAAACAAAAACCCAACCCCTCCCTCTGACCAACCTCTACTCCCATGGTAGCTTCTAACTATGGCTGAGAACCTCTTTAACATTGGGGAAATGAAAACCAATATAGTTATGCAAACAGTCTGGGGAGACCATAGCATGACAAAGTCCTCCCAGTTCCTCCTTGGGAAATTATTGGCCACTTGGATCATGGAAGAGGTAGTAGTTCACGTGGAGCTCTCCAGTGCTGTAGCATGGTCTGGAGGAAAGCTCTGTTAATGGAGGAGATACTGGACACCTCATTGTGCAATAACCCCAGAAGTACTTAAGTTGATGACACCCATGGTTTCACAGGCATATGTCACCAAAAGGATTCTACCCAACTTCTTCAATGTCTGCTTTGGCTTTTAGTTCTGTAATTTTGTTTGTTGTACCCACCATACAATTCAAAATAGTTGCATATACAAAAATTAGGTTGTTGGGGTTTTTCAGTGACCATTAAACATTATTAACTGGAGATACAACTTCTTTCTCCCATTTGTTGCCGTGTGTGTGTGTGTGTGTGTGTGTGTGTGTGTGTGTGTGAGGGGAACACTCCTTGGATCTAGATTCTACTTTGTAATGTTGTAACAGAGGGCAAGGAAATCTCTCAAATGCAGTGGCATTGCATGATTCCCATATCAGTGAGGTATTCAATCACTTCCAAGTTTTACTGCAGGCCTTAAAAGGCCTCCAAAGTGCTGAACCCAGAATTCAGTATCCCATGAACCTGGGTGCCACCAGCCTCCATTGCCCAAACACAAAGAGGATGGGAGTGTTTGTCTGGTGTGTCAAGAGAGCCATGATTAGTCCTATGAGTCTCTGATTGTGTGCAGCCTTCATTGAATAAAAAAGGAAAATAAATTTAAAATGCAACAAGAAAAAATCTCACAGTAAAACCCTAAATTAAAAGCTCCCATTTTAAAAGGAGGAGCCCAGATTAAGTGAGTTGTTTAAAAGGTGGCAACTCTTTAACAACCAAGGCCTTGACAGATGAATGATTCTTTTGTCATTTGTATTGAGTGTTCAGCTCATTAGTACAATAACAGTCAGTGCAGTTTCATCCTCTTTTCTTTCTGTTCTCTTTGCAACAAACAGTGGACTTGCCTGAAGAGAGGAGGTGTGCACATTCCTTGATTTTCAATAACACCCAGCAGTGCCGACATATAATCATCTTCTACATGATGAATGTAAAACACTTTGGGAAAATGTGTTATTATTATTCCAAATGACGTTGTGCTCAAATTAATTTTTCTGCATGGCTTGAAAGATGTAAGGAGCTCTGAAATTGCTAATTGTAACCATTCTTGCTCGTAAGATAAGATAAGATTTGGCATACAAGTGCACCCTGCTGAAAGATTTGTCATTTGAAACTTTGCCGAGGGGGTGCATGATTAGAAGTGCTAGTCTATAGGCCACTAAACCAATAGATTAGGATGCCTATGATCTCTTTAATTAAAGACTTCTGTTACCACTGGGGGGACATAATGAGCTTCATGGTTTATTCATATGTTAAAGACGTAAAGGAGAGTAATATTGCAGTAATCAGAAGGCAGCATCAGGTTATTCTTTGCTAAGCCTTATGCTTTTTTTTTTTTTTTGTCTTCTCTGCTCCAGTGAAACCTACATCTAGCATGTGTTTGTTCATGAAGGTAATGGATGCCATGTGTTCTACAGCTCAGAGTCCATTGCTGAAACTGCATGTCCTATTTTGCTGGCAAGGCAAAGAAGAACACAAGGCATCACAAATTCATGGCTGCCTTTATCAATGCAAGCAGAGTAAGGCAGCAGATTGGAGGTTTCATGCAAGGACCTTTGGTGTTATTATGTGCCTTCAAGTCATTTTTTACTTATGTCATTCCTAAGGCAAACCTATCATTGGGGTTTCTGGGGCTGAGAGTGTGTAACTCATCCAGAAATCAGCCCAAAATGAGTCTCTTCAATGTTAAGAAATCCCAACTAGGAGAATCCTAGAAGAGTAAGAGTCTTTGTACTTCAGGACTTATTATGTGTGAAAAATGCACATATTTTTGCACAGAAATTAGTTCCCTGCATAGAACACATCATTTTCTGTACAGAAAATAACATTTTATGCAGAAAAGATCATATACATCTTCTTGTGTTCATTTTTCAAATTAATGAAGACACCAGGCACTAAAGCAGGGGTAGAAATTGTGCAGCTCTTGGGCTAGATGCAGCTGGGATGGGTCCTGTTTAACATTTTGTCCCCCCACCCCACCCAGAACTCCCCAAATCCTAACCCACGCCAGCACATTTTGGGCTAAGAGGTATTTTAGTCCAAATGAAATAGTCTGGGATGTGTGCAAAAAAATATCCACCCAAACCATCAGGAAGTGACTTCTGATTCTTACCCTTCCAGGATTCTTTTAGTTAGGATTTCTTGACTCCTTAAGGATTTCTTAAATAGACTTATTTTTGGACCATTTTCCTAATATTTTTACATATTCTTTCCATCCCTACTGATTGACCTTCAAGAGTGTGCAACATAAACTCACTCACTGAGTGGGTATAATCTAATTGGGACTGATATAGGCCCCTGCCTGCATAAATGTTGTTGTTGTGTGCCTCCAAGTCTTATGGTAACCCTAAGGCAAACCTATCATAGGGTTTTCTTGGAAAATTTCTTCAGAGGGGGGTTGCTATTGCTATCCTCTGAGGCTGAGAGAGTGTGACTTGTCCAAGGTTAACCAATGAATTTTTATGTATGAGTGGGGAATCGAAGTCTGATCTCCAGAGTTGTAGTCCAGCACTCAAACCACTACACCACAGTGATTCTCTTCACAAGCATAAATAGGAAGATTAAGGTGCTCAGTAAGTGTTTTTTTTATTATGGACAAAAACATATTACAGAATAGCTGCGTAGGAGAAGGAGGTGGAATGACAAAAGAAGAAAAATAGTTTAATGTATACCCATGGAGTACTAGGAAGGCCATCTGGTCCTATATTATACCTAGGAGGTCAAATCTTGTTTGCAGGTTAGTACAATCACATTATATATGTCAAGCTTAACAATATCAGCTGGAAATAAATTGAAACAAATTGGCCAATTTGAATTCATAGATTCCCTTCAGGTATTCATGTGGCTTTACGAATGCCTGATTCTGAATTTATGATCCTTCTGAAGTTTTCAGTATTCAGCACATTCGCTCTCAGGCATTTACCACGTGGGTGTTTGATCCTCAAGCTTGCTTTTGTTATGTGACGGGGGTTAACTTATCAACAATATACAGAACTTCAGAATGGATGTTTGAATAGTGAATGATTAGTGGAGTGACTGCAAAAAGGATCCTGAAGACTCTGAGGTCTTACTTTGTGCCATGAAAAATTAAGAGAAATCTGGACAAGTTATCAGATATCAAATTACTGAACTAAAGATGGGTAGATCTGTTAAGCCTAATTCCATTGATTTCTTGCTTTACCCACCATTCTTCTGTGTAAATGCTGTGCAAAATATATAAATAAAAATGCAAAAAAAGCAGAAAAAGCCACACATATTTTTGTGGATACTTTAAATGAAATTGTTCATCAATGCATTGATAGGCACCTATTCCCATACACCAAAACATTTTTATGCACATTTTCAAATATTGAGTACCTCCAGCTCCAGCCCAGCTTGGGAGTACTCCTGGACTCATCTCTACAGTTGTCATCTCAAGTGGATGTGATGGCCAGGAGTGCTTGGTACCAACTTTGGTTGATACGCCAACTGTGTCCCTATGTGGACCAAAAGAACCGTGAAGCAGTAGTACTTGCCCTGGTAATGTCTCGTTTAGATTTCTGCAATGCACTCTTCATGGGACTACCTCTGTAACAAGTTTGGAAGCTTCAAAATGTGGCAGCCAGATTGGTCATAGGAACATCTAGGTTGGACTATATAACACCTGTATTAAAATCACTTCATTGGCTGCTGATTAGCTTCTGGGCACAGTACAAAGAGCTGGTTATTACCTTTAAAGCCCTACACGGCTTGGGTCCAAGTTACTTGAAGGAACGCCTCTCCCCACATAATCCGCCCTGCACTCTAAGAACTTCTGGGAAGAATCTGTTAGACCACCATAAAACCAGACTTAATATAACTTCCCAAAGATCATTCATGGCTGCAGCTCCTAAGCTGTGGAACAGCCTGCCAGAGAAGCTCTGTCTTACTACCAATTTAGACACCTTTAAGAAGGCACTTAAGAAAGAGCTTTTCCACATGATTTCCTTAATGGAGCTTCAAGTTAAATAGTATACCTCAATTTGATTACTTGGCTTCTGGATGTACAACCGGGTTATTTTTCTCAATTTTATAATGTTGATATTTTATTGTTGGTATTATGTATTTTTGTACTCTTGTATTTTGTATATTGTGGTTATTTTTATTGATGTAATCCCACCTCAATCTGCAGGGAGAGGCGGGAAATATAAATAAATATTATTATTATTATTATTATTATTATTATTATTATTATTATGATCACAGGAGTGTATCTCAGGGAGCTTTTTCTCCTTTGATTTATCTACATGTATGTTTGGATTTAAAGAGTGTGTTGCTTATGAGATGACATAACCCAAGAGGTGACTTTCATTTGATGCTACTGAGCTTATAGAACATGTTTCCTTTGCTCTCTGCTGCATTGCCCCTCTTTGAAACAGCAAATTCAGACACACATTTAAGAATACTTGAAAACCAGAGACGGGGTGGCAGAGTTCATTGTGCTTACACATTTTATTTCCCTCATTTCCATTTTTCCATTTTCTCTTTCCAACCTCCTCTCCATACTTTGTTCAGAAACATGTCCAATTCTCTCCTGAATGCATTGATGCTCCGCGACTCAGCACAACAGTCCTGACTGGTAAATTATTCCCAAGTAATTTGTTCCTTCTTGCATAAAATAAATGGCATTCACAATTCTCTCGAGTACTGCTTTATCCAGGGTCTTTGAAAGTGTAAATGTAGGAAATGCAAGAGCAGAGGAAGACTGGGGAGGGGTGAAACTGGTACAAATTTTCCTAGGAACTTGTAAAAAAAGTGTGCCTGTGCCTTAGACAAGACCCTCCCAAGACATTTTGCTGCCTAAGACAGAACAGCAAAAAATGACCCCACTGCACTTCCAAATCAAGGTGCATAGCTCTCAAAGCTGGGCAAATTAATTTAGCAAATGAAACAGAAAATCATCAATGCCACTCCCTATCTCTATAAGTAAATTACTTAATACACACAGTGATAGAAAATGAAATAACAGATGAGGTATGTTTGTCCTTTCAGTCTGCATTCTCAGGCAGTGGCTAACTGTGCCTGACTATACACTAAGAAGATAGAACATAACTTTATGCTCACCTAGATGTGCCATGATTGGACAACAGTGCATTGGTGAATATTGAATTATGACATAGTACAATCAAACACCCCTGTGCATCTGCTGTGCAATGCAGAACTTGTGCCATTCTTGTATGTTTACATGTGCAATGCCACTGTATGTACAATTTCACTTCTGCAACCTTGAAGCAACAATTGAAAAAAGTTCAACTGCTTCTGTAGGGGAATGTATGCACACATATGACACTAACAGGATTCTGGCTGATAATGCTAAAGCCTGCCCTGCTGTTGGCTCCTGCTTTGGTTTTCCCACATGGCTCATCAAAACACCATAAACCCATTTACTTCACAATTACTTCAGTCCTCATTAGCTGCCAGGCCTGCTGGGCAGCTGTGTGGGAGAGCATGGATTAAAGCTTTTAAAATAATAATAGTAATCTATACAAGGAATGTGAATCCTCACCACTCCATTCTGCAACAGTTTATTTTTTTCAAAAGAAAATACTTACCATTATGGATGATGTGAGTGTTTATCTCAGCCTGAATCAGATTCATATAGGATCCAAGATGTCCAGTCTCCAGTTGTTAGGCGGTCAAAACTGAAAACTAAGCACTTAAAAACTGGTATCTTTAGGAAACTGCAGCTCTAGGAGTCCACTTCACAGTGCTCCCTGTTGTTCTGTCTAAAAATGACAGCAGTTAAAGTGAGAAGGGAAAATGGTAGGAGAGAAAAAGAACTTCCCTTGGCCTTGCTTATCTCCTTGCTGTACTTCTTCTCCTGCCAAAAAAGGAAGAGAGAAGGAAAGAGAGAGAGTATGTTTCTGTGCTGAGGTTGGGCACTAACCTACCTCCCTGAGAAGCTAGAATGGTGATTACAATTAACAGGATCTTCTCTCTGGTGCCATTTGTCTGTGGAAGTCTCTCCCAAGGGAAGTCAGGTTGGCTGCATCCCTCTTGGGCTCCCAGTGGGCAGCTAAGATGGTTTTTTATATGTGGGTCTTCTACGACAAAAATGTTGAACTGTTGCCAATTGTAACTGTGTCTGCTGCCACGCTGCAGAAATAATGCAGTTTGATACCACTGTACCTTCTATAGCTCAGTGCTATGGAATTTGTAATTCTGGGATTTCTAGTTTTGTGGGATAGTAAGCCTTTCTTGACAAACTGCTTTGGTGAACTGCCAACTATAAATCCCAGCACTGAACCATGGAGGTTAAAGTCGTGTCAAACTGCTTGTATATTTATTTGTTTATTTATTTATACTTTGCTTTTAAAGAATACTGTTTTACTTTGCTTTTAAAGGATACTGTTAATTATTTATAATGTTTGAATTTATGTTTCTATCTGCCACCCTTAAGAATAAAAAGAACCATTGTTCACTTCCTGGCCAAAAACTAGGTCAGGAATAATAACACAGTGGTGAGAATTTGGTGCACTTTTCACTTCATATATTCACATTCCCAGGTATTTTTCAGAAGAAATTATTTGTAAGTACATGTGGGTTCTTTGTGTGACACTTATGGTTGTGTATTGGTGTGTCCTTTCTTTTTTCTTTTTAAAAAGCCACATTTGTGTATGCCTGTGCATGTGTGTGTGCAAGATGGCTATTTCCTGAATAAAAATATCATTTTTGCACAAAACCCATGGCTTTCTAGTTTTGTGTGACTCCCCAATGGTCACACAAAACACCCATATATATTTCTATACAGCATCATTTCTTGAAACATTTTGGAACATGTGAATACCAAGTGAGAATTCTGAATAAATATTTGTTTCCTCTGCAGTGGGGAGAAAATTGTGGAGATTATTCATCTCCACTTGCAAAGATGAAACAGTTGAATACTTACATCCCTAGTAGTACTTTGCCTCAGGGATCCTGGTAGGCTGAAAGGCAATACATAAATACCATAAATACATTCATCATGAATGCATACCAGAATTTGGAATGTTAAGTTTGAAAATTAATATGATAATGTTAAACATTAAATATTGGAAAATTAATTCATTACTATCAACACTAATAGTAGAAATTGCTTAATTAGTGAGGTTATCATTAAACCATTCATTGGTAAAACATTTGCATGGGTCAAATCATATGATTTACAGATAATGGCATGAAGACTGCCACAGTTACCATTGGGGAACACTTTGTGCTATTGGGTCTTTTAAAACTGAATTTAACCACCCTTGTTGTTAGCTGCCCTTGTGTCAACCTTGGCCCATGGTGACCCTGTGGATGAGATATCTCCAAGATCCCCTGTCCTCAACTAGCCTGCTCATATCCTCCAGGCTCAGGCCTGTGACCTCTACCCATCTGGCATGTGGTCTTTCTCTCTTTCTGCTGCGAAGACAATTTAGTCTTCCTGGCTTCCAGAGATATTTCAGGACTGATCTGTTCTAGAAGTCATTTGTTTGTCTTCTTGGCTGTCCACAGTATCCTCAGCACTCTTCTCCAACACCACATTTCAATGAATGATTTTTCCCCCCATCAGCTTTCCTCACTGACCAGCTCTCACATCCATACATGGTGATGAGAAATGCAATGTCTTGGAATAGCTCCACTTTAGTGTTCAGAGTTATATCTTTGCACTTTAGAATCTTGTCTAGTTTTTTTCATAGCTGTCCTTCTCAGTCCTAGTCTTCTTCTGATTTTGTGGCTGCAGTTTCCATTCTGGTCAGTGTTTGACTGAAGGTATGGGAACTCTTTGACTGTTTCAATTTTCTCATTATCTAGGGTGAATTCTTAGAATTATAGAGTTGGAAGAGACCGCAAGGACTATCCAGTCCAACCCTCTGCCATACAGGAACTCTCAATCAAAGCACCCCTGACAGATGGCCATCCAGCCTCTGCTTACAAACAGATTTCACCACACTCCAAGGGAGTGTGTTCACTGTCAAACAGCCCTGACTGTCAGGAAGTTATTCCTAATGTAGAGCTGGAATCTCTTTTCCTCTAGTTTGAATCCATTGCTATGGGTCCCATTCTCTAGAGCAGCAGAAAACAAGCTTGCTTTATCCTCAATATGACACCCCTTCAAATACTTAAACAGGGTTATCATGTCACCTCTTAATCTTCTTTTCTCCAGGCTGAACATCCCCAGCTCCTTACGTTTCTCCTCATAGGGCATGGTTTCCAGACCTTTCACCATTTTGGTTGCCCTCCTCTGGACCTGTTCCAGCTGGTCAACATCCTTTCTAAATTGTGGTGCCATACATGATTCTTGTTGAACTTCTGTGGTCAGTATTTTTGTTTTCTTAATATTCAGCATTAAACTTACCTTGGTGCTTTCCTCCTTAACCATCTTCAGTAATTGTTCTAAGTCCTTGTTGGTTTCTGCAGTTGTATTGCGTTATTTGCATATTTTACTATGTTGATGTTCCTTCCTCCAATATTCAGTTCTGCTTCTGAGTTTAAGCCTACTGTGCATACAAGATTTTCTGCATACAAGTTGAATGGATAGGGTGATGGTATGCACCCTTGCCCGGCCCCATTGCTGATTGGGAACCATTCTGTTTCTCCGTATTCTGTTCTAACAGCAGTCTCTTGTCCTGAGTACAGGTTATGCATCAGGATGATCGGACATTGTGGCACTCCTATTCCTGTAAGAGCAATCCATAACATTTTGTGATCTATGCAGTCAAAGACGGTGCTGTAGTCAAGAAAGCACATGCAGATTTTCTTCTGTAATTCCCTGGTGTACTCCGTTATCTATCATATGTTTGCAGTGTGATCCCTAGTGCCTCTTCCTTTCCTGAATTCAGCTTGTACTTCTGGGATTTCTCATTCCATATATAGTAGGAGACTTTGCTGCAAAATTTTGAGCATAACTTTGTTTGCATGTCAAATTACTGTGATTGTTCTGTAGCTAGTGCAATCTTTTGTGTCTCCTTTTTTGTTGATGGGAATGTATATTGATCTCTTCCAATCTGAGGGCCACTAACTTGTTTTTCATATTTGTTGGCAGATTTTAGTTAGTACTATGCTTAAATCTGTCTTTGTGGATTGTAACAATTCTATTAATATGTCATGCGCTCCTGGTGATTTATTCTTCCCAATTTCTTTGAGTGAGGTTTTCATTTCACATTCTTTGTAAGTTTCTTCTTCTCATGTGTTACCCAAATTGTTAGGTTAGTGAGATGGCATCCACAAATTAATATATAATAGGGAAATTTTAATAGCTCAAATGAATAGCAGCAAGAGAACTCTGGGTAACTTCAGACAGTCAGGATCTCACCTATGTTTAACAGATCCAAGAACTAAAACTCTCAGAGTGCAAAGTACAACTTGGTTTTATTGATTAAGAGCAAAGGGGAAAATCACCATTAACTCAATAGTATTCACATACACACATTAAGATATGTAAAAAGTAGTTTGGTTACCAGTTCCAGAAGCCAGATTCCAACCTGGGAGAAAGCTGGGAGTTGGATGTGATTCAGTCTTAGCACATTGGTGCATAGCACAGACAGCAGTACTGAGGGACCAAGTTTGAATCTGACAGAGTTTCTACCTTATTGCAATAAGGACTAAATTGCTATTGTTCAGGCACATGTATTTATACCTGGAAATGGGTCCCAAGGGCAGTATTTCAGGAGTTGATAGGGTTAAATGACTTTCCCGGGGAGAAAATGGGTTTCAATATGCCATAACAACTGGACAATCAGTATGAATATTCGCAGACAAAAATAGTTTCATTCCCAGAAGGAAACTCCATTTGTCTGTCATACGCAAACAATCTTCCAGTCCAACTCACTACCACCTTTCCCATAGTCAAGGGATTATGCTGATTCTGATCTTGAGAAATCATGGCTAAATGCCTTGGGCTTCTCCCATGCTAAGCTATCCACATCAATGTGGTATAGCTGGCTTCCCACACTGAAGAGCCCTCTTTTGAGCTACTTGCCTAAAACATCCTTTTTTATATATAGAATTGATATCAAAGGTCACAGAGGGGTGACTGAGAGCTGGATCTTGGGATACACATGTGTCACATGACATTGCACATTTTTCATAGCTCTTCTGTGTGTTGTCTCCTTCACTTTTTAATTTCATTGTAGTTATGTATTATGTTTTTCCTCTGATTGTAGAGTATCCCCATCTTTGGTTTAAATTTCTCTTTGATTTTCCTGATCTTGTGGAAGAGGTCTCTTGTCCTTCCTTTTTTGTCATTGGCTTCTTTTCTCTGTATCAGTTGTTGTAGCAATTCATTTTATCCTTGTGCAATAATATTTGGACAGTGGCATTCATGATTTTAATTGTGTTTCTGTCTCCCTTTCCTTTTGATTCTCATTTTTCTTTAACTTCTTGGAGCATTTCATCTGTCATCCATTGTTTCTTCTTCTTTTTGACCACAGATATCATTTTTCTGTATTCTTCTTTTACTTCTGTCCATAGTTCTTTGGGTTCCTGGTCAACTTGTTTCAATATTGCAAATTTGTTTCTCATGTTTCTGTTAGTATGTTATCTAGATCATATTTTGGCATGGTGATTGATTTGGTATTCTTGTTTATTCTAAATTTGGATATTACAGCGGGCCCTGGGTATCCACTGGGCTTTGGTTCCAGGACTCCCCGTAGATATCAGAATCTGTGGATTTTTAAGTCCCATTAAATACAGTGGCATAGTGAAATGGTGTCCCTTGTATAAAGTGACAAAATCAAGGTTTGCTTTTTGGATTTTATATATTTCAAAAAACATTTTCAAAAAATCCATGGCTATGGAGAGGTGACTGGAGTAGTTTGTGATCTGTGCCACAGTCTGCACCTGGTCTCATTTTTGCCACAAGAATTCATATTCTCCATCCTCTTTTCCCTATTATGTAGCCTTATTTGGGGGGTTTTATTGGTTGTTCAGTGATGTCCATGTGTAAAGTCTCCTCTCTAGTTGTATGAAGAAGGTATTTGCAATGAATAGATTGTTGGCCCACTATCCAAATCTCCCTACTATCTTTGTGCTCTGTTTCCTACTTTGGCATTCTTATCACCTGTGATTATCATGCAATGTCTCGCATGTGCCAACAATATTTGCCCTGTATTCTGCTCTTTTAGCTCTCTGTTTGTGTCCTGTCCCTGTCTATTATTCTGTTTTGGATTGTCTCATCCTGGGTTCCCCCCCCCCCAACTTCTCTCATTTCTGCCCTCCCTTCTTCCTCAGCTCTCAAGTCTTCCCCCACTCTGATTCATCCTGTCTGTTGCCTACCTTTCCTAGGATCTCTGGTCCATGGTAGTCTAAGGTGGTGGTGGTATGAGGGCAACTCCATTGGCTGCATATCTCCATTGCTGGTGGTGGGGGGACAGATAGGCTCTGTTATTGCCTTTCTCCCTCTACTATTCACCTCTAAGTCCTCTGGGCCGTGATGGACTTAGAAGCAGTGGCAGAGGGCAGCTCCTTGGGCTACATGTCTCCAGTGATGTCTGGATGGGGCAGAGAGTCTCCATCATTGCAGCTTCTCCTCTGCTGCTTGCCTCTAGGCTTTCTGGGTCATGATGAACTACAAAGCCAGATAGACTACAAAGTCCATAATATCACTGTTGCCTGGGAAAGGTGGGAGTCTTGTTGGAATGTGGATGGGATTTGCAGTAAAAGTTGAAATGTACAGATGTGTGTAAGTTTCTAAGCTGGGAAAGATTTCTTCAGCCTGCAGGTGCATTTTTGTATAAACAGTTCATAGAACACAACAACAAGGTCACAGTGAGCCTGAGAACAGAGGAAGCTGAAAGGTAAACAGTGAGCTCATCTTGTTGCAAGGGAACCAGAATCACATGATATATGACACACAGCATGAAGGCTGGGCTAAAGCTTTTCATCCAATGACTTTGTATGTTACCATCCAGAAGGTGGAGTTTGAGGGTTTGGCTAAGATTTCTTTGTTCTGTCTTACAACAACAGTTGTGTTCCGATGTTCATGCTTTCTACTTGCAAGATGGATGTATAGTTCTTTTTGCTTTTTACTTTAAAACTAATAATAAAAATCTTACTTTGAGCTATTGCTGTGTTTTTCATGCCAAGTTGGGAAAATGCAGGGAGCTGCTATATTTCTGGATTGTGAGGAATGGCTGTGGAACAGCAGCCAGATGCTCCGGCAAATGAACTCTGCTACTCAATCAACATAAATCAACAAGTCTGACATATCTGGGAACCATCACTTTGAAAAAGGGCGACCCAAAGGATGGGATCTAAGTTTAGAATCTTGCCCATTCAGTTTGTCATTCATCTGCATTGCCATGTGTACTAGGCCTTTAGTTTGACCCAGAAGGACTTGTTTTATGTTCATAAGCTACATTTCTCCCAAAAAGACTTTATATTGGAAACAATGGCTTTTGCAAGCTCTGAATGTAACCAGATTTCACATCTCTAGTAGTGGCCAGTGGCTTCCATGGCAGATGAGTGGTGAGGCTGGACTAGATTTTATTTGAAACTTTAGTGCTGAACCTATATGGAAAATGGTCTTCAACATCTTGAATATACCCTTTAAATTTCAAATTAATATTGAAGACGGGTTCACTGTATCACTGATATGGAAGCCAATACTGCAATTTGCCAGACAAATAGATGGAAAACATATGTCCAGCTTGACAATGCTGTGTAGGATAATGTGTATGTTTCTGTGGAAAAAAAAAGAACATCTGCATCAACTCTGAAAGAACTAACCTTTATTATGTTCAGCAAATTGCTATTGTGTTTCACATTAGAAGATCAGGAGTGCAAATGACAAGTAAAAGCAGCACTATAAAAGAGTCTCAGCTATATTCTGTTGAAATCATTCTTTAACATAAGCAATGTTACAACTTGGCCAAGTAAGGAAATGTCTAGAGACAAAATTCCAGAACTCAGAAGAGAACGAGATTTTTTCAGTACATTGCTTCTTCCAAATAGTTCATCCAATTATAATTCCATGTTGATTGCCTTTTGGTCATATTTGTGTACTGCTGCTCCCCAAAGGCAATAGTATATATTTAAAAGGGAATTGGATAGCTATCAAGACTTTAAACAACATTTCCAGACAAAGTTCAACCAGTGTCTTAATTATTGAAAACAACCACCCCAGCCTCTTTTGATTTATATTTCATACAACCCAGTCTCATTCACAGAAAGAAAACTCCTTGAATTTAGTAAATCAGCTAGGAGGCTCAACCTTCAGCCTCCTATAGCCTTGGCTACAAAGGTGTACCAAAGAAAGCAATCCGCACCTGTCAGACTTTATACATACAACTGAGAACAACACAACACCTAAGAAACCAGAGCTTCAAAATGTTTCTTTTGGATCACAAATCTCATGCTGTCTGGGGGATACTGGAAAATGTAATCTAAAAAGCCACTTTCTTAAGATCTGTCTTATAAAAAATTGATCTCCAGACCATTAGTCCTCAGTTCCAAATTTGCTTTTGTTATAAACCATCTGCCTTTGTTGTCTATCATTCACAGCCTTGCCTTTGCAATATGGAGGAAATAACACTGACCTCCCTTATATGGTTGTAAGAATTTTAAAAATAATCTGCATCAAGGGTTGGCAACTGCCCAGAACTGTAAGCCTGCATTGTTCGCTTAGAAAACCTAACATCTATACCTACCAGTATTCACAACCTATGTGCTAAATCTTATTATTTTTCCTTTAAAGAACACATTAAATCAATTTTACATTTAAAAAAATCCTCTCTTGGATCTAAGAAAGCTTGAGAGGAGTGGGAAACATGGAAAAATCTCCCCTCCATTCTAGGTGGTAGGGCATTTTTAGCAAAATAGATAAACAAATAAACTCAAAAATGGGGATGGCCTTGCATATTGCCTGCAAGCCATATTGCCTGCAAGCCATTTTGAATATTTATTATTGCTTTATATGAATAGCAATAAAGAGGTCCTTTTAAATCTATTGTCCAAGATCCTATATCACACTTTACATTTTGTAACTTTAGGAATCTGTAGTTACATTGAAGAAACATAACAAAACCCTGCTAGTGAACTGTGAACATGTGCATTTGGGCACTGGCAAGAGTTCTCCAAAGTATATAGGGCACTCCTGTTGTACTCCAGTACTTCTTAGCTGATGTCTGGGTACACATTGGGGAGTACCCAAGTATGCATCAGTGGTGCCCATTGTGCATCAAGCCATAGTCTATCAATCACTTCAGTGGCTGCCATTGCACAGTGGATGCCCACATATTGTAAACTGTTGACAGCTCCTAGGTGAATATGGTTTTTGCAAAACTACTCAATTCAATTTTGCACATGAATAAAGCCTTTAAGAAAATGTGTATCCAAAACAGAATACCAGATACTTTCTTTTATATTAATGATTGATAATAATTTTAGAAAGATATTCAGGATGAATGTCTCCAGAAGAAACCATTTTCTTCCTTTAAGAACCTTTTTCAGGGCAATATGGTGCTTGTTGTTTATTCTAAAATATGTATATTTATGGTTTTGGCAGGTGTTACTAAATATGAACTGCTGATGAGGATTAGAATATCTTGCCTGCAAGCCTGCAGTAGCCCATACAAGGGAATACGTTACTCTACAAGGCCTCTGGGCTAGTGGCCAAGGAGTTGGAGAGGTCTTGTATTTCCATCATCTTGAACCTCTAGGTAGAATGGCAATGTGACAGCCCTTTATTAAAAAGGCTTGTCAATGGACATTCCTCTATTTGAAGATATCCTCTGTTTGAAGAGTTCTCCAGTGAAAGTGTGATTTAAATATAAAGCACTGTAAGAAGATGGGAGAGTGCAAACCTTGAGACTGCTCATCCATAGTTAGAGGAGAGCAGACTGAGCAGGCACATACTTCAGCAGATCACAGACATTCACAGAAATGTGAATCTATGAATATGTCTCTGTACTGTACATCAAAATCACTGAAAATAAATTTTATACAAATATATGTCCCCTTCTGTTCCCCTTTTTTAATGACACCTTCTTTGCTGATTTTATTCTCAGGGACCCACTAATAATTTTACCATTTTTTTCCCCTGCTGTGAATAAGTCTTTGCAGTTTTCAAAAAATGTTTGCAGTTCAGGATTTATTCTATGCAAATTTCATATGTGATATTTTTTGTACAGAAAAGAGCATTTTTAAAACATATGAAAAAGATGTTTCTGCTCAGAAAATATTTCATCACAGAAAATTTATGTGTAGGAAATGCCCTTTCCTTCCCAGAAAATGTTGCTTTCTGTGTCAAACCCCCCAATGTGTTAATTTTATGTCATATGTTCCAAACTGCAAATATTTTCATTAGTCCAAATTTTTCCATGTCAACACATCTTCACACTCAAGAAACAGGTTTTGTTTTCATATTTTCTTTCCATTCCTAAACCTTACCACTACTTTGATGATGTGGAACTACCCTCACTACCACTAAGTAGTTAGAAAGCAGGAGAGAGGTAGGTGATAAGCAGAAAGGAGGGTGGAACCTAGACAGTCCTTTATCAACCAAGAAAATGTCCCACAAGAAGTAGTGTAATAACAATGTGTATTGGCCAAAGCAAAGACTGAGGACTGGTTTGCATAATGTCCTGGAAAGCTGCCAGCACACACACACCAAATGAAGATGTCAAGAGAAAACAGAACTCACTAGAAAATGTAAGGTTGGTGTCCTGGAAAGCTGCCAGCACACACACACCAAATGGCTGATAACAGAGGAAAGCTCAAGCTGAGTGGACAGCAAACAAACTGAAGTTACAGACCTCGGCTTTGTCCAAAGAGAATAGTTAGAAGCCAGTCTGAGTTCAGAAATTCCAGGAATGCACAAATATCAGTTTGGTCCAAGGTCAAGGTGTCACAGGGTAAGTCAAGAGTCCGGTCCAGAGTCATGGTTCCAAAATAGTCTAAGCACAAGGAAGTCAGAGCCAGCAGCATTCGCTCAAAGGGAACTCAATAGCTTCTGACAAAAGAGTCAGCGTTCCTCAGGTGCCTTATATCATAGCACCACAGCTTGCAGCTGTTAAATGTTAGCTGAGCGTTTCTCAGCAAACCTCTTCGAACGTCGCAGACACGCCCTTTCAGCTCTCCTCTGGCTGAA
>CM034706.1:259378534-259389633 GCA_020142125.1 Phrynosoma platyrhinos | reverse complement strand
GCCCTTGTGGTCTCTTCCAACTCTATGATTCTATGATTCTATGGTCCAAGTTCTGTCATACAGAAATACACACTGAAGCCCTGAAAATGTCAATCCATCCTCCAAGGTGGTCTGTTTCACTGTTGAACCGTTCTTACTGTAAATATGTTCTTTTCATTTTAGGACATTAGGAAGACATCCTGATGAGGAGAGTACTGGAGGGACAAGAATCTTTGTTGTTTGGGCCTTATTATTTACCCCAAATGTATATTTGTGTGTGTGTGTGTGTGTGTGTGTGTGTGTGCAGAAAACAAGTTTCCTTCACAGATGCCATTTTATGTGCAGAAATATATGTTTTCTATGCAAAGGGGGGCGGGGTGCAGTTTTGTGCTTGATAAAGTTCCAATCTGCAAATGGTCCTTGGAAGCTGTACAGTTTTCAAGTATTTTATTGCAGCAAGGAGAAAAATTGTAAAATTATTCATTCTTGAGTGTGAGAAGTAAACTTGAAAAGATTTACATCCCTTTAATTGCTAACAAATTTTGGATTTGGATTTGTTCCTCTTTTGAGGAACCCTACATTGATTCAGGCATCACCAAAAAAATATTCTTATTAGTTGATGTATTTTGGGATTTGTCTGAATTCAAAGCATGCTTCTTATATAATGTGAGGTTTCTCTCAGAATTTCTCAAACATTTTTTAATATGGGGAAACCTACACAAAGGTACATTTTCTCCAACCTGATATTCAATCAACTCCCAAAATTGGGCAGTCACCATGACCACTACCACTTTCTCCTAAGACATTTTTCAAGCTTTCTAAAACCTCTTAGGTCTAATCTCAGCATTCATCATGTTCCCCTTGACAAATATGGCTATTGTTGGTGAAATTTCAGTTGCACTCCAAGCATTGAGATTTATATGGGCCACACTGCATCTCCATAAATGTCCATGGTCATTTGAGTAGAGGAGAGCAAAGTATGTTTATTCAAATGTTGTTGACATGCATGTCCCACTGTTTCTCTTTATTGGCTAAGCTAGCTGGGGTTTGGAAGTGTTACAGTGCAGCAACATCTGGAAGTTCACATTTTGCCCACCCCAATATTAGCCCTATTCAGGCATTCAGAAAACACAAAGAGCATAGTGTGCTATCTCTGCCTGCCTCCAAGTTGCCAGCATGAGCTTTTGTAGACTTAAGTCTACTACTTCAGATGCATTCGGGAGGGAGATTCCCTATGTGATTGGTAACCTTGATTTCTCAAGCTTCCTTCCAGAATGCGTGGAGAGCACACAAATATAGTAGAGGTTCCTCTCTTCAGATAGTCTGTCCCTATAACACATAAAAAGAAGAAGGGAGAGGAACAGGAAAAAAGGAAATATAGCAGCACTTTTAGAAGTATCTGAGTTTTATTTTTTCATGAGTTTTCATGGAAATAACCTCATTTCTTTAGATGTTTACAGAATAATAGCAAATGCTCACACTGAAATTACTCTGAGAAATATCACTGTAAGATCTGAAGAAATGGGTTCATAATCACAAACGCTCATGCAAAATAAAAAATTAGGTGCTGTTAAATACCTTTTGCTCCTCTTCCACTTCCTTTCTCCTTTTTATGCTGCAAGAGACTAACATGGTTACTTCTTTGAAAACTTTCTACAACAAGGAGTGCAATGAAAGAATTCAAAGGTGTTCTTCTGCTCACATGTAGATTTTAACTATTTTCTGAATATTTGAGCCTCTTGTAACATTTTTTTCTTTTTTTTCTTTTGTTGTTGTTGTTAACTGACTTCACATTGACCTCAACCCATGGTGACCCTATGGATGAGTCATCTCCAGGCCCCTGTCCTCTACTGCTCTGCCCAGCTCCTAAAAACTCACATTTGTGGTCTCTTTAATAAAGTCCATCCATCTGGCATGTGGCCTTCCTCTCTTTCTACTTCCCTCCACCTTTCCTAATATCATTGTCTTTCCAATGATTTATACCTTCTCAAGATGTGTCCAAAGTATGACAGTCTAAGCCATATCATCTTGGCTTCTAAGGATATCTCTGGCTTGATCTGTTCTAGGACCCATTTTCCTTTTAACTTTTATTTATTTTGGTTTCACAAAGAATATTAAAATCAATCACCATAACAAAAATGTTCAAACAGAGATAGGATATGAATTAAGAGAAAAATATCTATAAGGGACACTAAGCAGGCAATTCCATTAGAGTAGTATCCAGGTGGCATTGTATATTTCCAATTAGGATGAACACAAAAGTTCACAAAGGGAGCCTTTAACACTGGGTTCAGGGTTGAGCAGAAAGTGTCTCTCCACAAATCAGTAGTTCCTGATGGTGGTGTGGGCAAATGTAAGGTAGTGCTAACACAGTCAATAAAAATTTACCAGTTGTCATAAAAAGGAATGTGATTTCTTTTGTCCATTACAAGAGTTGATGGTGTAGGAAAGCTTTTCAAGTAACCATGTGTCCAAACTCTTGCCTTCTTGTGACATTTCTGACATAAATTGTATTTTTACAATTTGATATGTGCTTCTGAAATTTTGTTGAACATGTTGAAGATAGAAATCTGCAAGTCTAGTTGAGGTCTGGGGTTAAACATTAATCCAACAACTAGCCACTGTGGTTACAAGTTACACTAGCTCCGGATCTTGAACTTGTATGGAAAGATGTGTGGGGACTTTTGTTTTGATACTTGTGTTCATTCTATTCAAATGTGATTATTTATTTTTCTTTGACACGTATTTCAAAGGCATATGTGCAGCCTGGAAGAGGCAGCTCATAATTCACTCAAGTTTCTTTTGTTTTGTTACATTTACTTCAGCAACTTTGTTTCATTCATTGCACCAATTTTGACTTTGTTCAATGTGCTGTGAAAACAAGTGAAATTAAAGCAGCTGTTTTGTTTTCACCGTGTAGGCAAATGTGACACCTAATCAACCAGTAACAAGTTACATAGATGAGTTACATGGCATTAAATGCATAAATACCTAATAGCAAATTAGGAATTCACAAACAATGAAGCAATTCTTGACATCCAAGCACAATTTGAATACAAAGAACACATATAAAGAGACCTGGGAATTCAAATCCACACCTTCTTTGGTCTATAAAAACTTGTCAGATTGAATGCTGGCAGTCAAGTATTCAGTTCAAGATTGGTGTGGGGATGATATGACATTTCCCTGGTTTCAAGGAGACCTCACCATCTTGTGTAATTGGCACTGGGATGAGAAACATGGGTTATCTCAGCTGTGTCTCCTGCATCCAACTTCTGAAATTGCTGGAGGGGAAAGAAAGCCTTTTTCTAATGTAACTTCAGAAATATTATGTCAGATTGGAAAATTCAATGAAACCACAGGGGAGAAAGCAAGAAATGATCGACAAGCAGGAGTTCATGGTTGCAGTTATACTTTATTTGAACTAGAGGTTACATGAAGCTTCAGCCACTTTAAGGGGGAAAATATTTATTAACTATCAGCCTCTTTACAGATTACTGTATATACTTGACTTTAAGTCTGACCTCATGTATAAATTGAGGACAGATTTTGGAGCCAAAATTATAGATTTTTATATGATTCATGGATAAGTCAAGAGTAAAACTTAAGGACATGTAACAAGGGATATAAAGGACAAAGCAAAGAAAAACAATCCCAAAGAACACCACCATTTTCTCACCCAGGCTTTTAAAAAGGCCAGAAGCATAGCAGCAATGGAGGGAGCAAAGGGGTAATAGTGCCACTGTATTCTGCTTTGGTCAGGCCCCATCTGGAATACAGTGTTCAGTTCAATTCAAAAAGGATTTTGACAAACTGGAGTGTGTCCAAAGGAAGACGACCAAATTGGTGAAAGGTTTGGAAACCATGCCCTATGAGGAGAGACTTAGGGACCTGGATATGTTTAGCTTGGAGAAGAGGGGATATGATAGCTCTATCTAATATTTGAAGGGGTGTCATATTAAGGATGGAGCAAACTTGTTTTCTGCTCCTTCAGAGAATAGGAACCAGAGCAATGGATTCAAACTACAGAAAAAGAGATTCCACCTCAACATTAGAAAGAACCGCCTAACAGTCAGAGCTATTTGACAGTGGAACACACTCCCTCAGAAAGTGGTGGAATTTCCTTCTTTGAATGTCTTTAAACAGAGGCTGGATGGCCATCTGTTGGGGGGGTGCTTTGATAGTGTGTTCCTGCATGGCAGAATGGGGTTGGACTAGATGGCCCTTGGGTTCTCTTACAATTCTATGATTCTAAAGCTTACTTGAATATCAGACCATATTGGGCTAGGCTGGCTTCTTTCTTTCTGCTGATAACCAAAATCCTTTTTTTTTAAAAAAAAAAAAATACAAACCAATCTTTGGCAACTAACCTTATCTGCTGCATAAGAGGCTTTTAGCTTAGTGAGTTCTCTGTTTTCTTACATTGATGTATTTTTTACATTTTTGTTGTATTTCATAGAATCATAGAATCATAGAGTTGGAAGAGATCACAAGGGCCATCCAGTCCAATCCCCGGCCATGCAGGAACTCAAAATCAAACCATCCCTGACAGATGGCCATCCAGCCTCTGCTTAAAGACCTCCAAAGAAGGAGACTCCACCACATTATCCCATTCTTAGAAAAATATGAATAAATAAATGAATCCATGATTCCTATAATATTGTGGCTCCACTCATTCTGAGGCAAGTATAATAATCAAAACCTTATATAGTAGTGTAGTTAATGTCATTTTGTTAGGCTATTTTGGATAGATAAGGTTTGGAAAACACACCATTTCAGTCATTCAGAATATGGGAGGTTAAATTCCTTTCCACATGACCACAGCCATGGGGATCCCTGTATATATGTGAGTAGTCATGGAATGCTCTCCTTACCACTGTGATTCCAATGTTTACTGGAGAGGCGAGAAGCCTGAATTAATGTTTGCAACAAAAAGAAAGGGAAAGAGCAATAAAATCCCAGATTTAATGTCTAAACCAGCACTAAACTTAAATTTAGTTTGTCTGTTTTTTAAGAAAAAAAAATCTGCAACCAACACATTTAAATATCAGTGTCGATCCTTTTATCAACATGATTTTCAGTCCTTTTAGTGGAATTTCTGGAAAATTGCTGAGAGGGTCAATAGCAATTGATGCTGAACAAGGGTCTTTCCTTCTTTTTTTTGGTGGAACGCCAATCCACTGTCCCCCCATCCCAGCCTCATTGACAGCCATATTAAAATCCTTCAATAGCCAGGCACTGAATGATTCACAAGAGTGATCCTATTTTTGATAAAGCAATGCATGAGTCTGCCCTAAATGGAAAGTTTCCTGAGCAAGATGTAAATATATTTGAAAAAGTAGAAAATGTAAAATGCACAGAAGTCAACTGTGTCCTATGGTTTATGGAAATTAGATTGTTTGCTTATATTTGCTTATTTCATTTCATTTCCTTCCAAGCCTATGGCAGTGACACAAAGTTGTTTAATTAGGTGACACTCTTGATCAGCCAAGAGGCAAAGTGCAACTCATTTATATAGAGGATAACATTTTTAAGGGCTCTCGAAAATGTAATTGTTTGTTTGCAAAAGTGAAAAATAAATAAAGCCTCCTGCAAATTGCAAAGCCCTGACTGAAATGGAGTCATTCAGGAAAGAAATCATCAGAGGGGAGAAGAAAATAACATTTTAATGAAACCCTTCATGGAAATATCCTACCATTTGCTCATGCAGCTAAAAATAGAAAAACATAATTTTACAGTTTTCTTTTTAAAAAGTAAAGAAAAAAAATTAAGCATCCAGAAACACTGATTGAGGATGGAGAGAAAACTTATCCCAACCCATCTTGAGCATTCTGAAATTGGAGGTCCCACATCACCAATGTTGAGTTCATTAAATTGTCTACATGGGTTTTAAGTGATTCCTTCTACATAGGTATCGTTTATACTTCAATTATTCAATTTATTACACACTAGCGAAACATTTCCTTTTATAGTAGGTAAGGTTACATATGTGAATGTGGGAAAGACACAATAATGCATGAGGTTGTGTTCCCAACTGGTACAGTTATGAGAAAGAACCCCCCCCCCCGATGCATCGAGAGGGGCTTTCTGTTGCTCTGGCCATCTAGAGAGGCTGACACCGTGATTGGCTGGGAGGGCAGGAAGTCCTGCCCTTCCTGTGCCTCCCAGCCAATCAGGGGGATCTTGCAAGATCCCCCAACAGCCCTCATAATCTCACGAGACTGGTTAGTCTCACGAGATTTTGGGTGGGATTTGGGGACTATTTAGTCCCCGGCTGCCACATGGTGGCAACCATTGTTAGCTTGGACAGCCAATTGAGCAGATCGGCTGCCGAGCTCCTTGGAAGTTGGTGCGGCCTGTGAAGAGGCCTTGGAGGCCTTGAAGCCTTGGTGGGAGGTGGTTTGTTTGGGGCTGCGGCCTTGCTCGGCCCATTTCCTGATCAGGGAGGCCCGATCGCCTTGGGAGGACTGGGAGGAGGCTGAAGGGAGATTTTTGGGCCATGGCATTTCTAGGCCTAGCCTTGCACCAGGTGGGAGAGGCCCAATCGGGGCGAGGAGGGGTAGGATAGCCCCCTCGAGGCCCGGTCTCCCGGGGGGAGGAGAAGGCCTTGTGCGACCTAGTCTTAGGCAATTTGTGGGGCCAGTAGCGGTCCAAAGACTGTGGGTTCAGAGCTTACCTTGACACACTGAGGTTCTGTCCCTGCTTGGGACCCTCAGGTTTGAGGTTTGAGTTAGTCCCTGCTTGGGACAGGTTAAGGCCATTGACGCCTGGCTTTAGTCCCTGCTTGGGACTGGATAAGGCCATTGGGGCCTGGTGGTAGTCCCTGCTTGGGACCAGACTGCTTAGTCACACTGTTGATAATGTTTCTACAACCCATCTGTCCAGTGTTGGGGACCACATCCATTACAGGGAGTATTTGCAGAGAATATCCTTTCCTGGTAACTTTCTCTGAGTTGCACTATTATTCAGGCTATGTGCCCCACCTTTGGTATCTCCCGGATTTAACAAAATTATGACCATCATAATCTTCATAAAAGAATAACTATGGATAGAGCCAACACTAAGGAGAGTAGTGTGGTTTTGGACAGTCACACAGTATAGAGAAACATCTGAAATAATGGTCAGGGTGATCTTGATAAGAAGCCAATGGGCTGAATCATGCTTCCTCCTTGTTCCTTTAAAATACTGGCTAAAGGTTATCAAAAATGGTAAGGAACTGGGGATCTACCCTGTTCCTTTCCATCAGGCCCCAGTGGAGATCAGTTTATGCCCTCATAGCTTGAAGAAGACAATTTTCTGCAAGAAGTAAAAATTTATGCTAAACATTGCCAAATTCTGTCATTCTTGTTTCCAAACTGCAAGATTATATTTTTCAGTAGAGTTGTCATTGACAGAAATGTGTGCACATGGAATGGGGTGGGATGAGCGAAGATTATAAGAAAGATTTAAATGCCAACCCTTTGGATACCTTGAAGATTAACTGGAGGCTGGGAGAAGCAATGCACACATAGCTTATTTCTCAGTGCAGCAAAGAATCCAATGTGACTACTTCACTGTTTATTCTTGCTGCTTATTCCATCAGTTGCAGGGGTACAGGTAAACATGGGTAACTTAAGAAAATAAAAGTGTTACACTGAAATCAGGAATGGACATGCATTAAAATCAACATCAGTTTTAAAATATTTCATCTTAAGCCAAATAATGTAATGAGCTGACAGCCAGTGGACAAGCTAATCTAAAATGATAATCTAAAAAGATAACTTTCCCAATGTGTGATTTTAATCTGTACAGGTAGCACCTTTTGTCAAATGTTTCTTTGTGAAGATGTAATTGCTATGTTAAAGCAAACCAGTTTGGTTCTTTCATGCCTATTCAACAGCACATCACTTCTATTCCATATTTTGTGGTTTTATATGAAAAACTTCTGGAACTGCTTTTGGATTTAATGTATTTGTTTTGCTGAAGTTTTCAGGTCACAGCTTTTCTTTTCTTTTCTTTTTTACAAATAACCTATGTGTACCTGTACATTTGTGACTGACTAAATAAATACAATAAAGAACTATCATATGATCACTTTGGATTCTTTGCTGCTCTAAATTTTTTACTATATGAGCATTGTTTTCCCCATCCTCAAATTAAGCTTGGACGTACCCAGGCACATGTTGAACATTCTCTGGCAAGACACAGAATATTCTTTTAAAGTTTTTCCTCTCCTCTCAACAGTAATTACTGCAAATGGAAAATGTGCAGCCTTTCTTGTCAAATAACTTTTTTTGACCACAAATCAGATAGATTATAGTCTCCTGGATACAGCTCTCTCTCTGAAATTTGATCCAAACAATGTGCCATTATCCATTTGAGATCAGACTTTCTGTTTCTTTAATTAATAATTCCCATTAAAGTTTAACAACCGTGTAAAAGTTCTTAGTCTGTCCCAATATTGCAGTGGTCAATAAGCATTAGTGATACAGAAGTCCAGTTCTGGTTGCTCTAACATGACTTCATTTAACATGAGATTCTTTCATTTTCACATAAATTGATAAATTAATGTAAAAGACAGTATCAATCTATTAATAGGTGCAGATGCAAGAGGGTGGAAGATACAATGAAATATCAGAACATACTGTTGAAGTTGTATACCCTCCAACATTGCTCAGATGAAAACCAGGGTGCATGTGGTCAAGCAACATCAGAATGTGGTCAAGATGGGAAAAGTTATTCATGGGAGAAAACACACAAGCTAAGAGAGGATGAAGCAGTTTGCATTTGCTTGTATCTACCAGAAAGGATAAGGTTCCACCCCTTCTCTACCCTCTGCAGTGTTAACTGAGTTCAAACTACTTTTGCAATTTGAACTCAGTTTGCAGCAACTGAAATAAGCTGAGGACCAAGAAGGAAGGCAAGAAGAGGAGAGAGAAAATTGGACATTTTAAAGGTAGCTGAACAAGTGGGACAACAAATGATTAATCATGACTGTCCTGCCAAATTGGGACTGTTGGAGGGCATGCTAGTCTATAAGGGACTATCTGATTATTTAATTCTCAACGATTGTCTTATCTTTGTGAAAGTTGATATCTGTGGTGGCATTGTTGGAAGGGGGGAGTCGGTGAAAGGGACAGTTAGCCTACCTAATACCAGTACCATGTATAGCAGCACTGTTGGAAGAACACTGGGAAGGAGGCCATCCAGTTCCCTTAATACCATCATCTCTTGTAGTGGCCAGGAATGATCTGGGAGCGGAAATTGAGGTTGTGCAGGGGAAAGGAAGGGACGGCAGGAACAGAGTGAAGGGGTGTTGCAAAAGAAGGCAGGATCAATGATTGAAAGCTATCCCCCCTTCAGTTCACTCTGTTTCCCGGAATGGATTGGAGAGCACAATCATTCCACAGACTGTTAGTCTGCTCCTTTGAAATGCCAGGTCAGTTAAAAACTAGACTCATATCACCCATGACCTCCTCTTAGATGAGGCTGCCAACCTGGCTTGCTTTACAGAGACCTGGCTGGGAGAGGACAGCACTGTGACTTGGACACAGGTCCTCCCAGCCAGGTATTTGGTTAATGAGCAGGTAAGGAGAAGTGGGCAGAGGGGCGGAGTGGCTTTAGTTCATAAGAACAACCTGACCTTGACCAGGATACCTGTCCGGAACACAGTCCACTTCGAATGTATGTACCTGAGCCTGAGAACTACGGATAGTTTGGGGATTCTGTTAGTATACTGGCCACCCCATTTTCCAACAGACTCCCTGACTGAGCTGACACAGCTGGTTGCAGAGTTGCTGTTGGAATCACTCAGACTTTTAGTTTTGGGCAACTTCAACATTCCATTCGAGACCAGTTTGTCAAATCTAACAGGTGTGGCTTGGAAGTTCATGGAATCCATGACAAACATGGGCCTATCCCAATTAGTCATCAGCCCCACAAATTGTGTGGGTCATACCTTCGATGCAGTATGAAACAAGAATATCCATGGGTGGAGGTTATTAAAACCACTGCATTGTCATGGACAGATCATTTCCTGATCAAGGCTGAACTGAGAACCACTGCCCACCCCGCCGGGGGTGGTGGACCCATTAGAATGGTCTGCCCTTGAAGGCTAATGGAACCAATTCCAGAAATCTCTTGTAGTGGGTTTAACCCTCTTAGAGGGTTTAACGGTTGGTAACACTGGTGATTCTGTCAAAGCTTTGGTTAATACCTGGAACATCAATCTTGCCAAGGCTATTGACACAATTGCTCCCAAGCATCCTTTCCAACCCGCTTCTAACCATAAGCTATGCTATATAGAAGATCTTAGGAAGATGAAGCAGGCTGGATAATGACTAGAGCACATCTGGTGGAAAACTCGACTCTTATCTGACAAGACTCATCATAGGAACTTTCTTTGTTCCTATCAAGAGGCAATACATGCAGCGCAGAAATCTTTCTCCTCTGCACGTATTGCATCTGCAGAATCCCGTCCAGCAGAGCTGTTTAGGGTGATAAGGGAACTGACACAGGTTCCACCTGTGCAAACCTTTTACTTAACCTGACAATGGCCTGCTGTGACATGTTTAACAACTTCTTTGCATATAAAATCTCTCAGATAAGAGCTGACTTAGACACCAGTGTTGTAACGGAATCAATCGACAAGGTGTCCAACAACTCGAGGTGTCTGTTGATGAAATTCTACTGGATCAGCTTCAATCTGTGAGTACCGATGACGTGGACAAGCTCCTTGGTAGAGTGAGGAAAACAACCTGCTCTCTTGATCCGTGCCCATCATGGCTGGCCATCCAGGGGAGAGATGCCTTGAAGATGTTCCTTAGGGACATTATCAGTGCATCCCTTAGGGAAGGTTATATTCCATCCTGTCTGAATGAAGCGGCGGTTAGGCCACTTCTGAAAAAACCTTCCCTGGACCCCCTGGACATGAACAGCTATAGGCCAGTCTCTCGACTACCTTTCTTGAGCAAAGTCATCAAGAGGGCTGTTGATCTTTAACTCCAAACTATATTGGAAGAAACTGATTATCTAGACCCATTTCAAACTGGCTTTAGGACAGGGCATGGAGTTTAAGCTTCCAAGTTTGCCTTGGATGATGACCTTCGTCTGGGCATGGGCAGGGGTAGTGTGACCCTGCT
>CM034706.1:259357852-259368492 GCA_020142125.1 Phrynosoma platyrhinos | reverse complement strand
TTATTATTATTATTATTATTATTATTATTATCATTATTATTATTACCTTAGGTAACAAATTCACCAGAAGCATTGACATTAAAGAAAATTATTACAAGCTCTTTTACAGATGACATTTAACACCAGTGAAGCTAGCCAAAATATATAATAAGCCAAAAAAGAAGATGCCAGCCACAGATGCTGGCGAAACGTCAGAAAGAAACTCTTCTAGAACATGGCCACACAGCCCAAAAAACCCACAAAAAACTATGGATGCTGGCCATGAAAGCCTTTGACTTCACAAAAAAGAATTGTTGAAAATGTGGGCAAATGAATGGCACCTTCTACCATATGTGGTGGAAGTGTGAGAAGGCCAAAGATTACTGGAGGGAAATACATAAAAGAATAACAGAAACATTAAAAAATTAATTTCTCTCTAACTCCAGAACCCCATCTATTAAATATGCCAATCGGTTTAGAAATTCAGAAAAGGGGGGGGGGCAAGTGTATGCAGTAACAACTGCAAGAATGGTTTACTGTATGAAATGGAAAGATCAACAAATACCAAATATAGATGAGTGGATTTTAAAACTAATGGAAATGGCACAGATGGACAAAGTAACAATGTACCTGAGTAATAAAACATTACAGACTTATGAAAATGAATGGGAAAAAATAGCCAATCTGTGAGAAACAAAGAAGTAACAACAAAAGTAATACCTAAGTAAAATAAAGGAGCAGAATGGTTGTCTAAATATGTACATAAAGAAAACAGAACAAGAGAATATGTATAGGATTAGATAGCAGTTGTTAATATGACTATAAGATTGCATGGTTATGGCTGAACTTTGTTATTGTTGTCATTTTATTAAAAAAAGATAAAGAAAAAAAAAAGAATTTTTTTAGCTGATTTCCCATTTCTATAATTCCATTAGAAACATTCTAAAACAGCCTTTAGTTCCTAGTTAGTGTGGATGGCAGATAGCTGTCAAATTTTTGGATTTTGCCTAACAAGTCTTTTTTTAAATCTTTTATTGGACTTTCTAACACTGTACTGTGTTTGGACCACTCTTGGGTTTCTTGTGAATTTGGTTGCTCCTCCATTTTTCTTTCACTTTATATTATTCCCTTCTTTATCTATTATTGAGGCTTCTCCCCCCCACCCTGTCTATCACTAGAGCTTTACCTTCTGTTTTAGACTAGGGAAGGGGTGCACAAACCCCTAAAAAAATTCTAGTCCCTCTACTCCACCCGCTTTATAGTCTAAAGAGATATATAAGTAACCGACCCCTCATCCCAATATATTTGTTGCTGGATTTTAAAATTATTGAGAGTTGGCAGTGACACTTGGAAAAGAGTGAAACAGTCAATAATGAACCTTTCATTTTGTTTGAAGTTTATCTCACTTGAATAAGTATTTCAAAGTAGTTCACAATCAGTAGTTACTAGTGGTCCATAGCAGTAAAAACAAAAACAAAGAAGCAAACTCAACAGCTTATAAATAATAAAATTCAGTGCAGAACTAATATCAACAGAAATTTTAAAATGACATCTGAAAATGAACAAATGAAATGAAACCCTTCAAATACAGGAACCTTATCACTCTATGAGCTTCAATCTTTTCCGTCTTACACTTTAGTCACTTCTGGCACAACCTGTAACAAAAATAAAGGACACAAAGAGCTAATTTCTTCAACATCATGCACTTAGGGATCAATGATGACACTGACAAAATTTCATCAATATACCATAATAACTTCCAGGTGATAATTATTACTTTACAATACCTTCTTGTACATTATGAACTGCTTTAGAGAGGGGGAAACCACACCCACATGAGTAAGATCTTCCTGTTTCCCCTTAGCTGAATCTCTGCCCAGTTCTATAGTCCATAGGAGGGCATCCCATGGGCTAAAGGATATTTCATATCTCCCATTCTGTGGGAGCAGCAACATAATGGCTTTGGTAACATGGCACTGCTTTTGTGTGATGGTGAGATTGATTGATCCCATATGGCAAAAAACTATGGTGACAGTAGCATTGCCACTGGTAGGGTCTCCCAAGTCAGGGAGGTTTTCTGAGACAATGGTAGTGGGATTTGCACTAACTCTTAGAATCATAGAATCTTAGAGTAGGAAGGGTCCAAAGGGACCATCTAGTCCAACCTTCTGCCTTGCAGGAATACACAACTACAGCAATCCTCCAAGATATCTATCTAACCTCTGTTTAAAGACCTCCAAAGATAGTCCACAAATATAGATGCAAGCTGTTACCCAAGGGACAAGTGGGGGAGGGTCTGCCCCCCCCCCAGTCCGTTTACTTCAAATGCTGGGAAACTTAGCTTTGAAAGAGGCTTAGTGCCTTTGCAGACTGCCAGAAATAGTGCAAATTGAGTCCACTTTAAGGGTTAGGGTTAGGGTTAGGGAATCATGGGAACTGTATTTTATTGTGGTACCAGAGCTCTCTGACAGAGAAGGCTCAATGTCTCAGAAAAAAATACAATTCCCATGATTCACTAGCACTAACCCTAACCCTTAAAGTGGACTTAATTTGCACTATTTCTGGCAGTCTGCAAAGGCCCTTAGATAACTTTTGGACTGTGTACACCAATGTATACCAGTACTAACTGGGAGGATTCCAGGTCTGGGTGAATTAAGAAAGTTTTATTTAGTTATACATAGCAATTCAAACAAACACAGCATACAGAGCTAACTGCAATGAAAATATGCAAAGGGGACAGCAGAAATTTTAGGAGTTGTAGTGGGGTTACAATTACCTGTCTGAGGAGTAGACTATGGAAAGCAGGATTGGTTCAAACTGAGAGGTCTGAGGGCCACATAAAACATACAGAAAGTTGGGGTGTATATGTAGGCTGAGGTTTGTGCTGGTCGAGTGCAAACGTTAGGTTTTGAAACTGTATTTATATCTTAAAACTAGCCCTATGTGATGGGCTCTCTGGCCAGGTAACAAAGGCTGAATGACTTGTGTGCGTGTTAGATATTATGTTTTTGTTTACCTGGATGTTCATATGCCTTGGAGCAAAGACCCTTTTTTCCAGGGGACTTGGCCTAGTATTCCTGAAAGGTCATCTATCTCTCAAAAGCATGCTATCGACAGAGCCCTGGTGGCACAGTGGTTAAATGCTGGTACTGCAGCCACAACATTGTAAGTTCGATCCTAGAGGAGGGCCCCAAGGTCCACTGCATTCCATACTTTCATAGGTCAGTAAAATGAGTACCCAGCTTGTTGAGGGCAATTGGCTTACACATTGTAAATTGCTTAGGGAGTGCTAGTTCACTGGTAAGCAGTTATAGAAATGTACTTGCTATTCATATTGTTATCTCCAGATATGAGATATCAAAATATGAGTGCCTCAAAAATACAGCCATGGGTGTGCTGGGGTGTTTATCAGAGTTCATGAGCAAGAGATAAGAAAAACAGTAGCAGCACTACTCTTTAGGACAGGTTGTCGGCCACACTGAAGCTGGCTTTTTTTAAGAAGTATTGGCATGCCTCATCTGTTATCAATTTGCCATGCTCTTGGTCTCCAGCCAGGATGAGCATCTCAGGCATTCCTTAGTGTGTCATCCTTCAGCAGGCCCCAGGACAGGCATGGTATGATCTTTCTCTTCCTCCTCTGATTCCTGTTTGTCATCTGAGCCCCGGGTATTTCCCTGAACCTCCAGGCACCCCAAGCCTGTCTCTGCCTCAGACTCAGAGTTCCTCTCCTCATCAGCCCCAGGGCAGGCCATGACACTCTTGTAATTTGAATGCATTGGTTAATGTTCTAGACTCTGGAGCAGCAGAAAACAAGCTTGCTCCATCTCCTACATGACAGCCGCATATATTTAAACATGAGTATCATGCCACCTCTTCTCCAAGGTAAACATACCCAGATCCCTAAGTTTTTCCCCATAAGGTTTATTTTCCATACCTTTATCATCTTGGTCACCCTCCTCTAGACACATGCTATGTTATCAGCCTTTGTGAGTACTGTGCTAAAGAAGACAATGATAAATCACTTCTGATTTTTTTTCTGTGAAAATTCCATGATTAGGAGACAATCCAAAAAAAGCAAGACATAGTGCTGTAATAATTTGGCCTAGGATGGAGACTGGATTTGAAGTCATTCAACCAGCTTCTGAGATATACCAAACAACACATACAAATAGTGTTGTGTCTAATGACTACACTGGACTCAGGTAAAAAGGATGTTCAGTTGCTCTCCTAAACACATGTGAAAGTGAAGTCTGAACATACAATATGCATGTGACAGCAACCTGATATGTGAGGCAGGGAAGGCTAGAAATTGTAGAAAAAGAAATGGGATGTATGAACATTGAAACACTTGGGTTGAATTGACAAAAATAGGACATTTCCTATTAGATAACTGCACAATGTTTCACTCTGGAAATGCCAATCTAAGAAGAAATGGGATAGCATTAATAGTGAGGCAAGATGTAGCAAAAGTAGTCAGAGGCTACAATATGAAGCCTCACTGAACAATATTAATAAAATTCCAGAGAAAACCTATCAAGATAACCATGGTCCATATTTATGATCCTACCACAGAGGCAGATGAGGGGAAAATTGAAAGATTCTATGCCAGAGTCCAGGAGGAAACTGAATCATACACCAAAAGAGGATATGTTGATAATCAGAGGTGATTGCAATAGAAAAGTAGGGAACATAATGGAACTCAACATTGCTGGAGAATTTGGTCTGTGCAGCAAACCAAGCTTCAGGAGACAGTTTACTATGGGTGGCCTCTGTGGTAAGAAACCAGAGGTACATACATTTGATGCAAGGTGCCAAGACATGGTATGTGGAAAGCATGGAGCCAAAGGGTATTTATGGCCTCTTCATGCTTTCACCTACCTCTTTGATCTCTACTTCCTAAGATCAGATGGAGGAAGGTTAGAAAAGTGCTTATCGGGAATTGATTATAAAGTGGTGAATCATATATATATAACCATATAAGGTTTTCATATAACTTGAATGGCTGAGTGGCTTGTTTTATCCAGGATCACAGGGACAGTTATCATGGATTACCACAATCCATGAAAACTTCTGAGTGTTTGCAAACTTCAACTGAACCAAAGAGCTGTAGCCAGGCTGTCAAATGGATCTGGTTTCAAGGAACATATGACTCCATTGTTGAATTAGTTCCACTGGCTGCCAGTGTGTTTCCAGGCTGGTTGTGACATAAAAGGAGCTGGATATGACCTATAAAGCCCTATATGGCTCAAGTCCAGACATCTGAAGGATTCTATCTTCTAATATGAGCCTGCCCAAATTCTAATATATTAGGGAGAAGTACTTCTCTCAGTTCCACCTGTTTCAGAGGTACATCTGGTGGGAAAGTGGGAGAGATTCTTATACATGCCCAGCTCCCTTCCTCATCAGGCTAGACTAACCCTAATTCATCAATAAAATGGTTTAATATGCAGGGACTCAAAAAGGCTTCTAATACTTAGCCATTCAAAGTCTGGGTTATGGACAGATGACTTGAACAATTTAAAAAGCAAAACAAACATGTGGGGTTAATCAAAATCAATCCCAATCCAGAAATTTGATAAATTCTGATCAAAAATGAAATGACACAAAATTATCACCTGCCTCTATTTGATTTGTAAAACCCACATACCTGGCTGGCATCCTGTTCAGAGGCTACAGTATCTTACTCTGGACATACAATATCCTGCTGGGGATTCACATTTACAGTCATAAACAACTGAATGTGATCCCTCAAACATACCATCAGAGCCTGGAAGCACCCCAGTCCAAGTGTTTCTTAGACACTGGGGATCAGAGCACTGAGAGATCGTATCCACAGTGCCCTCCAAATTGTGAGTGCCTTTAGACAAGCAATTATATAAAGGTAGGTCTCCTAGGAGCCTTTTCAACATAGTGTTATGGAGATCATTTTCCAGGACCCTGATCTTCAGCACCTGAGAAACACTTTGGTTATGATGCTGCTAGGTTGTTTAGGTAGGCTCATGGAGGACATCATCAGTTGTAACTATGATGATGGAACTCTGTCATCATAGTTGCAATGATGGCTCATAATCTTGACCACTTTTTTTGTGGATAATTGCCACAAATATGAACTGTATTCATAAAAGCACAGATTGTGAACATTTCCCCAGTGCCTTATCCATATGCCCTTTCAGAACATTTCAACTGTATGGTCCATTTGAACCAGACCTTCTTTTAGTTGCTGTTGTTTTATGTGATAAGTTGTTTGTTTTTTTAGTTAAGTCAAAAATCTTTTTTAAAAGGTGATCATGCATAAATATTTGATTTTTTTTAAAGTAAAGGCAAACATCAATAATACATGTTGAATTCTATTAAAAGTGACCTACCTATAAACAAAACATGAGCATTTTTGCCACCCAGGCTATCTGGACATGCGACATTCAACAAGACTTTGTCCAATCAAATGATGCCATTAATTTCAGCAGGAAATGGTGGGTATTTTTTTCCCCAAAAATAGAGTTGGTTTCCACATGATGTTTATGGGAAATGGCAGTCATTGGTGCTGGAGTGGTGCTTATGAACAATAAAGGGTTTTTGTTTTGGTTTTAATTTTTTATGTTTGTCTGTATAAAAAATTAAAACAGAAATTCTGTGACCTTTTGTAGGACTTTATTCTCTCATTAGGGATGATAAAGGACCATAGTTTTATGAGGTCCAAGGAACTATGAGGGTTACAAAAACATTGGCTGTTTGTAAACAATTCACCCCTTAGTTATTGGATAACAATTAACACTTCTATTGGTAAATGATTTTTACATTCAAATTATTTTATAATCCTGTTCTTACAAACTTGACAACAGCTTCTGTTAATAGAGGGTTGCTCAATTCCTCCAGTTTTCTATTTTGGATGGTTAAAACAGTTATTTCAATTGAATAGAATTATTTGCAGTAATAGTTATTGCTCCTTTGGTTTTATTTCTCTTTCTGTCCCTCCCCTGCTTTGTTAAATACCTGAAGGGCAATTGCATGGAAGATGAGACAAGTGTGTTGTCTGCTGTTCCAAATGTGTGTATTTGTGTGTGTTGTACAGAGACCCAAAGGCAAACCTATCATGGGGTTTTCTTGGCATGATTTGTTCAGTGGAGGTTTCCCATTGCCTTCTCCTGAGGCTGAGAGGATGTGAATTTGTCCAGGTCACCCAATGGGTTTCCATGGCCAAGTAGGAATCAAACCCTGGTCTTGAGAGTTGTAGTTCAATGCTCAAACTACCACACCATGTTGGCTCCTAATATTAGCAACCAAAGCATTGGATTCAAAGTACAAGAAAAGAGATTCTAAATAAACATTAGCCAGAATTTCCTGACCATAAGAACTGTTGAACAGTAAAATATTTTGTTGAAGAATATAGAGTTTCCTTCACCACATGTTTTAAAACAGAAATTAGGTTGTCCATGCAATAGTGTTGTGTCAGATCAGATTTTTTTTCTTCTCGTCCATTGAGAATTAGATATGATTTAAAAAAAAACAAAAAACCCAAACACATTCATTTCAAAAGTTCCATTTTCAAAAGGTTATTTTGTCTCTCCCTGTAAGGGGCAAGAAAAGTATTTTTCACAGATTTCCCAAATGACAATAATAACAATAATAACAATAATAATAAGTTTTATTTTTAACCCATCCCTCTGCTCAGCAACTGGGGTGGGGTACAGCATGATTAAAACAAAAAACAGTTAAAACAAACCATCAACCCACTCTCTCCCCCTCCCACCCCTTAAAACTAAATTAAATTAATTCAAGATTTAAAAACACTTAGTACATAAAATATGATAAAAACCAAATGAGGCAACAGGCAATGGCAGAAAGGGGGCAGGTAGCAATCACCTCCAGTTGAGCCGGGGTTATTCCGGGAATGCCTGCCGGAAGAGATCCGTCTTTACTGCTTTACTGCTACTAAAAGACAAGGTGAACATTTATGCTAATTATATGTGTTGGTGCTAATTTAATTTGCATTTCAAACTCAATTAGCATGTCAAAAGGAAGTTTGGTACAGGTTTAAAGAACATTCCTCATCTTGAAAAAACGTGAAGGCACACTAAAAGAAAAAAAACCCAGTCACAACAAATAAATTTTGATTGCAGCCCCAACAAGAAATGGTAGACTTGGGGGGATCGTCCAGGACCATCCAGTCCACCCCTCTTCTGCTATGAAGGAATACATAGGAATACATAGGATCCTAGAGGACATGTAATCTCATCCCCTGCTCAACATCAGGATGGCAGTGGAGGATATGATCCCAAGGCAAAGCTATCACAGATGGTGGTGGATACCTCTCCCATTCAAATTTTCACAGAATAGAAGAAGGGGGTGGAGGTGGGGAACCTAGGATTGTAGTGTTGGACTTGAGAATTTCTGCTTGGCAGAAGAACATTGCCATTTGAGGTGGAGAGAATGTAACTTCCCTAAGGTCACCCTGTGGATTTAGAAACTTACTGGGTGACCCTGGGCAGGTCACATGCTCTCACCCTCCACGTCCAACTCTAGAATCCTAGATATTCCTTCATGGAAGAAGGAGGTTGGAAAGATGACCTATAGGATCCCATCCAATGCTAGGTTTTCTCCATGGCAAAATTCCTGTTTGGCAGAAGAGCATTGCCATTTGTCACTTCACCCCAAACTAAGTGACCTTGAACAAGTCACATGCTTTGAGCCTTCAAGTCCAACTCCAAAATCCTAGGTCTTCCTTCATGATATTCCCCCACCCCACCCCCTTCTTCTCTTCTGTGAGAATTTGAATGGGAGAGATATCCACCACCACCTACACACAAAGTGCTCTCTCCTTCTGTTCTCATTTGTTTTTCAAAGCAAAGCTGTGGGCAAAGATGGGGGAGGACATCACCCTACCAAAGGAAATAGCCTCTGATAAAACTCAGTATGAATGGTAGCTTTGCTTACACAAAATATGCAAATCCTGGCTATTGAATTGTCAGCTGAAAGGTCTTATCCCTTCACTTCATTTGCAAATGATTAAAAAACAGAATTCTTATTCATTGATCGAGATGTTCTAATAATTTCTTCTCTTTAAAAAGTTTACGAAATTTTTGAATATCAGATATTTCTTGTGTTTATTGAATTTTGATGATAATTCTTTACATCATTACCATATAGTTTATTTATTTGTTTATTTATTTATTTATTTATTTATTTATTTATTTATTTATTTTCATTTATATGCCACCTTCCCCCTCCCCTCACCTGGAGGGATCCAAGATGACTCACAGATAAAACATTTAAATGACGATAAAATTCAAAACAATTGAAACATATTCAATATAAAATCACGTAAAATATACAAAAGTTAAAAACAATCTAAAACAACATCTTCTTTGCCTCAGTCTTCTCACAAAAGGAAAAGGGTGTTCAACCTGAGGAAAATGGAGCAGAGGACACAATAGGGGAAATGCAGCACAGAAGAAGTAAAGAGATGGTAAAGGAATACCTGGTTAATCTAAATGAATTTAAGTCTCCAGGGCCCGATGAACTCCATCCAAGGATATTAAAAGAACTGGCAAATGTAATCTCAGAGCCACTGGCAATAATCTTTGAGAACTCCTGGAGAACAGGCGAAGTCCCAGCAGACTGGAGGAGGGCAAACATTGTCCCCATCTTCAAAAAGGGGGGAAAGAGGATGTCAAAAACTATTGTCCAGTTAGTCTGACATAAATACCAGGAAAGATTCTAGAACAGTTAATTAAACAGAGAGTCTGTAAATATTTAGAAGGGAATGCCATAATCACAAAAACTCAACATGGGTTTCTCAAAAACAAGTCATGCCAGACTAATCTGATCTCTCTCTCTCTCTCTCTCTCTCTCTCTCTTTTTGGATAAAATTACCAGCTTGCTAGATGAAGGGAATGTGGTAGACATAGCATATCTTGATTTCAGTAAGAATTTTGATAAGTTCCCCCATGATATTCTTGCAAACAAGATAATAAAATGTGGGCTAGACAATACAACTGTTAGGTGGATTAGTAACTGGTTGACTGACCAAACCCAAAGGCTGCTCAGGAATGGCTCCTCTTCATCCTGGAGAGAAGTGACCAGTGGGGTGCCGCAGGGCTCTTTCCTGGGCCTAGTGCTATTCAACATCTTTATCAATAACTTGGATGAATGAATAGGGGGTATGCTTATCAAATTTGCAGATGACACCAAATTAGGAAGAATATCTAATACCCCAGAAGACAGGATGAAAATTCAAAATGACCTTAATAGATTAGAAGCTGGACCAAAGCTAACAAAATGAATTTCAACATGGAGAAATGTAAAGAAGTGCACTTAGGGCAAAAAAAAAAAAAAATGCATAGATATAAGAGGGAGGACACCTGGCTTAATGAGACTACATGTGAAAGGGATCTAGGAGTCCTAGTAGACCATAAGTTGAACATGGTCAACAGTGTGATGCCGCAGTTTAAAAGGCCAATGCAATTTTAGGCTGCATCAATAGAAGTATAGTTTCTAGACCAAGGGAAGTAATACTGCCTCTGTGTTCTACATTGGTCAGGCCCCACCTGGAATACTGTGTCCAGTTCTGGGCACCACAATTCAAAAAAAATCTTGAAAAACTGAAGTGTGTCCAGAGGAGGGTGACTAAAATGGTGAAGGATCTAGAAACCATGCCCTATGAG
>CM034706.1:259330007-259342192 GCA_020142125.1 Phrynosoma platyrhinos | reverse complement strand
CCCTAGCACTGAGTCAGGACAGTTGAAGTGGTCTCAAACTGGATTATTGCTGGCAGTCTGTTCAGGCCCTCAGTCAGGGAGATTATAGGCCTGAGCCTAGCTGAGCAGAGAGGTAGAGGACAAGGGGTCTCTGAGATGTTTCATTCATAAGGTCTCCATGAGTCAATGTCAACTCAAGGACAGCTAACAGCAACACAATAGAACTATACAACATTTAGTTTTCATTGCTGCTACCAAGTTGCAGAAAGCAATTAGCTTTCCCTAAACTGATAACTGCACTCAAAGATTGGGAAATGTTACTCTTCTGAACTGCATCTCCCAGACTCCATCAGCTGATGTGACCATTATCATAGAATCATAGAATCATAGAACCATAGAGTTGGAAGAGACCACAAGGGCCATCCAGTCCAACCCCCTGCCATGCAGGAACTCCCAATCAAAGCATCCCTGACAGATGGCCATCCAGCCTCTGCTTAAAGACCTCCAAGGAAGGAGACTCCACTACTCTCCGAGGGAGTGTGTTCCACTGTCAAACCGCCCTTACTGTCAGGAAGTTCCTCCTAATGTTGAGGTGGAATCTCTTTTCTTGCAGCTTGCATCCATTGTTTCGGGTCCTAGTCTCTGGAGCAACAGAAAACAAGCTTGTTCCCTCCTCGATATGACATCCCTTCAAATATTTAAACATGGCTATCATATCATTTAAACACGGCTATCATATTCTCCAAGCTCAACTTGTACTGGTGGTCTATCTTTGTTGCCTCAAGGGCTTTCTTGCCATACAAAAGTATGATTTACCTCTTATCTAGCTCTGGAATTAAAGAAAGTGATAGCCTAAAGCAATGGAAAAGCACAATCAGCTGTATTGAGGGAATGAAATGCTTCATTGTTATATATTTCTGATTTGTCTTTGCTTTTTGGTGTGCCTTTTCAATAGAAAAAAGTTTGCCATCATCATGTGAAGTACCTTAATAGGATAGTCCATTAGGTTGCCAGGTTGGATATGGGACATGATCTTTTGTAACTTTAATCCTGAACAGATCATAAAGATGAGGTACTGTGAGACTCTACCAAGTAGAGCAAAGGTACCTGTCCTCTCTTACCTTCCAAACTCTACCTTTCAACCACTGCTGTCCCCTCCCAACAGGAGGGAAGGGGCATGGATAAGCACCCAGTCTTGTTCTTGTTTCTGGCACCACCATGTCCCCTCCCCTGCTCTTCATTGGTGAGACAATAGCTGTATTGGGAAGAGATGACAATATATCTCCTGAGACAGATTTCCTTTATGAGTTAGATCTCATAAAGCTGGAAACCTGAAAAAAATACGTATTACTTAATAGTGCTCTCAGATGTGTGGCCCTATACAAAATGCTAGACAGCAAAAATAATATGCTTTAGAATTGGGTATTGAAAATAACCCCTTGAGATTATTTCCCACAGTGAGCATGATTTTGCATTAAAAGCTAAATTGCATAGCTCAGGAAATATTATATAAAACTCACTTACCAGGTGCTAAGACAATATGCAACAAATGTGAGCTTAATAAAAAAAAAAAACCTTACCCTTTCTTCCTAAGACAATGGATTGGAATGCATTGAAGACAGTAACTTGTAACAATAATTATATTTAATTTTCATTAATGTCCTTTAAATTATGAGACTGAGGAAAAAGGAGAAAAGGTGGCAAATAATGCACAAAATAGGGTGGTCCCCCCCCCCAGCTTTTTCAACCTCCCTCCATGCATTGAAAATAAGGGGATTGTGAAATTGCACTGGAAAACACTATCCATGCCCATGTTCCTCATGGATAACATTCCCATCCACACCCACTGCAGGGGAGCATTCAGAGTGTTGTTTATACTGGTATATGCACTAGACCCCATAGCTGAAAGCCTGTTGACATCTTATGCATACAAGAGTTCTCCCTTAGAAGCAGTTGGACATTTTTGCCTGAAACAGAATGTCAACATTCATTTCAAGGCTGCAGAAATCGAGTTGTGCATGCAACACTTCAATGTACAATGTGTATGGATGTGAAATTTGCATTCATGAGACTTATGCATTGTGCATGGATATGAATATTCATGGATGCAAATGTGTGTTGTGCATGAATGTGCATGAAGATTCAGTTGCATATGTGGCAACTTGGTTCAGTTGTGCAACACCTCTGTTTTACAGAAAAGATGCATACCTCTGTATATGAAGATTTAAACTACACAACTCCACTGTAGGACTGTGACACATCTGAGAGGAAATTGGTTTATTTAATTAATTGATATTCTGCCTTTCTCCCAGCATGGGATACAACACTTTAAAGACACAATACAATTTTACGAACTCTGAATACAAAAGTTAAAACACAAACTAAATTTCTGTTTTAAAAACATAAGTTAAAAATAAATTTAAAACAGCATTAAATGCAAGTTAAATTCAGCATTAAAAGACACTTAAAACATAATAAGATAGAAACACCATACACACACCCATTAAAGGCATTATCTGCTGCAACACACTAAGAACCAAACTCTTCCTTAAATAAAAAGATCTTTATTTTCCAATAGAAAGACACCGGTTTGTGTGTGTGTGTGTGTGTGTGTGTGTATGTGTGTGTGTGTGCGTGGGAGAACTGGACCTTTTGGGGAAAAGACTCCCCAAATTTGGGAGTAGCCAGTGAGAAGGCCCTCTCTTGTATCCTTACCAGATGTTCCTGGGATGATGATGATGCAAGTGAAAGAAAGCCTTCCCTTGAAGAGTTTAGAACACAAGCAGGCTCACATATGGAGATGCAGTTCTTCCAATATGAAATATGATCAATCAGGATTCTCTCACAGAGAGAGAAATCCTGCTGTGCCAAAACATCAGTACATTTATAGAGCCCCTTCCAGAGCTTGGAAAGTTATTTCTAAAAGCAAGTAGTTACAGTTATAGTTCCAAGGCCTCAAAAAGTAGTTATTTACCATTTAAGGTACAAAGTAAGGGGGGTTGCAAACTGCCAGAAATAGTGCAAATTGAGTCCAATTTTAGGGTTCGGGTTCGGGTTAGGGAATCATGGGAACTGTATTTTATTGTGGCACCAGAGCTCTCTGACAAAGAAGGCTCAATGTCTCAGAGAAAAAAAAATTTCCATGATTCCCTAGCACTAACCCTAACCCTAAAAGTGGACTCAATTTGCACTATTTCTGGCAGTCTGCAACCCCCCTTAACTCTTTATTTCTCTTTAGAGTCAGCCCTCTGCATCCATGGATTTTGCATTCATGGATTCAACCTACCACAGTTTGGAAATATTCACACATGAAAAAAGAAATCCCAAAAAACCAAATCTTTTGATGTTTTATATAAGGGACACCACTTTACTACCACATTATATATAATGGGACTTGAGCATTCACAGATTTTGGTATCTACAGGGTGTCCTGGAACTCAATTCCAGTAGACTACTGCATGTATATATTTATTTATTATTAGATTTATATTCCACCTGTTTCTCAGGATGAGACCCAAAGATATTTAGAATAATTTAAAACAAGATTCTGTTAAAATCTTATTTTAGGGAAATCTAAAAATGAATTGATACTATTATTCAAAAAGCATGCCTGAAAACCATTAAAAGCACATTTAAAACATAATGACAAATAAAAGATAAAAAAACAGCACATCATGTCACACATACTTCTGGCACATAATTTAAATCTCAAAGACTTGTTTGAATAAAAAGTTATATACCTACTGGAGAAAGAATAGCAATTTACCCCACCCCAAAGTAAGCAACAACATTGCTTTTCAACTACATTATTAAACTCTGAATCATAGAATCATAGAATCATAGAGTTGGAAGAGACCACAAGGGCCATCCAGTCCAACCCCCTGCCATGCAGGAACTCCCAATCTCTACAAGCAGCTAGCCTGTGTTACAAAATGTCTACAAGCAGCTAGCCTGTGTTATAAAACATTCTGTTCCTTTCTGTCTCACTGCCCCTCAACATCTAGCATGAGGCTGTAGCACAGAGCACAACATGAAAACCTTGTGATAAACTTCCTCTGCCATTTAATGATTTAATTTAGCATTTAGTGATTTAATTTACAATTTAGTGATTTAATTCACCATTGAATCACTGCCTTAATTCACATTGCCTTAATTATGAAAGTAAACAAAAGTTACAATTCAACTGCAAAAAAAGAATGAAGCCACCACTTGCAATGTAAAATAATTACTTTTATATCTTTGTTAATTAACAAAGGATCCATTAAACTAATTATTTGTAACTAGTTATTGATCTCTTCTCTTGGCTGCCAAACATAGAATCAACAGAGTTTCTGACTAATATGTATATCGGTGGGGGGGAAAACATGGCAATTCTTGAGTGCTTTCAGTTCATGAGAACTGTTGTGTGAACTACAAAGATGTGATCTAGTTTATACATTGACAAAAGCAAGGGATCAATTTCATAAAAATACTTGCATACATCAAATACAATAGGAACAATCCAACAGTTCAAAATAGTAAAAACATATCTCAGAGAAAGCTGTTCAAATCTAATATCTCATTTAATCCTCAGGGAAGTACTGCATGAAAAGTATGGATTTAAAAGACTTCATGTTGAAGCAGCAGCACATTTAAATCAGTCTAGTTGTATTTATGATGCAAAATTTGTTCTCTAGCAAAACAACATAAATCTTATTCTGAAAGATAGAATTCAGTGACATGTTGAATCAAAGGAGAGTTTATATTCACATTCCTTATTTTATTTTTACACGATGGTTCTTAAGTCATTGGTGGTGACATCTACCTACATCAGATCATAACAATGAGGGGAAATGTCTGTTAAGGAAATGCCCATCTATAAACTTCCCATCCATAGCTGTCCTCCTTTTCTGATTTGCATGTCAGAGCTATGCCTGGTTAAATCTTTTTAATGAGACAAGTTTTCTTTGCTTTGTTTAAAAAATGTACATGTTTGTGTGCATGTTTTAAATCACATACATTGCTTAAATTCATTTCCTACCATTGATGATACACTTTATTTTTGTAAGCATACTTTTCAAATTCACCTATTTGGGTTCAAGTGAGTATTCCAGTGCTAATCAAAGTGGTAGTGCATGGACCAGGATTAGTCCACAAGCCATTGGCTGCCAATCCCTGGTGAAAGAAAGAAAAATACAATTTTACCCAGTGGGCATAAATAGCGTTCTGCTTCCGAGCACATTTATTTATGTATTTATTTATTCCAGTTTTCCCACATCAGATAGCTTGGGAAGCACTGCTCTAGAGTGCATTCCACCCACCTTGCAGGTAGACCAGGACATGTGAGCTAAGACAACCCAAATTTGAAATCAAAAGCCTCATAGCCCCTCATGGTAGTCACAGTGCGATTTCTACAAGTGACCAGCTGCTTAATGGATTTACCTAATGGTTGTCATGCCTCTACTGGAAAAGTTCTTTTTGCATAAGGAACCTAAACCTGATACAGTGGTACCCTGCAGGAAGTGCAAGAACTGGAGTCCAGAAGGATCCTCAGCCCTCAGATGAAATGGTTGAAAACCCGTCCTGCAAATTGATGACTGGTCTTCAAAAGCAGATACAGAGGTAGAGCCATTTTCAAGCAGGTAAGAATGCCATTGCCTCAAGAGACAAAAAAGAACCTAGAAGTGCTGTGAACCAAAGGACTTCTTGGGAGTACATGATTTTTAATTTTATTTATTTATTTATTTATTTATTTATTTATATCTTGCCCCTCTGTGTAACGCAACTGGGGCAGCTTGCAATTTTAAAATAAACATTCATATCCCACAATCCCACCCTCCTTAAAATATAATTAAATAACGACGATTTAAAACACATTTAAAATAATAACACAAGGAACAAGAAACAAATAACAATAGCTACAGTCGAATTAGGGATAAGCAGGATAGCTATCTTTTGATGGCCAGGATATCTGTTCGGGAAAGGCCTGCCGGAAGAGATCCATCTTAACAGCCTTTTTAAAGCTGCCTAAGGTGGTAATATGGTGGATCTCATCTGGCAGCCATTCCATAATCTGGGAGCGGTAGCCAAAAAGGTCCTCTGGGTGGTTGCAGACAGTCTAATTTTTATTGGCTGCATAAAATTCCTCCCAGAGGACCTAAGTGCATGGGGTGGATTATATGGGAGGAAGTGGTCCTGAAGATAGGTTGGACCCAAGCCATTTAGGGCTTTAAAGGTGATAACCAACAACTAAACAGTAGCCAGTGAAGTGATCCTGGGATTGGTGTTATATGGTCTCTTCTTATTGTTCCTAAGACCAACCTGGCTGCCATATTCTGTACTAGTTGAAGTTTGCAGACCATGTACTAGGGTAGCCACATGTAGAGCACATTACAGAAATCAAAACGAGAGGTTACCAGAGCATGCCCCACAGTCTCAAGGTCCCTGACTTCCAGGAAAGGGTGAAGCTGGTGTATCAGCCGAAGCTGATAGCAGGCACTCCTGACCATTGCATTTACCTGATTTATCATCTGAAGTGACGAGTCCAGCAGCACCCCCAGACTGCGAACACAGTCCTTAGAAGAGATTGTGACCCAATGCAGGACTGGAGGTTGCAACCCAATACCTAGGTCCAGGGACACTACTATAAGTACCTCCATTTTGTCTGGATTCAGTCTCAATCTGTTTTTCCTCATCCAGTCCATTACTGCCTTAAAACAGTCATTGAGAGGAGAGACGGCAAGTCTGAAGTCAAAGTTGAAGATTTAAGTCAAAGCTGAAACCTTCATGAAGAAATGTCAGTCTTGAAGACTCAGAGGGGGCTCTGGAAGTTTCTGCATCAAGGTGTCAACTGGAGGCTGTAGAAACAACTGACAACACTGGGTTCATAGCTTGGTCTCATCAGCTGTTGGTGTTCCTGAAATTCCTACTTCAGTGTTCTGCTCTGCTGGGATTTGATTGTAGTCTTTTATTAGTTTTTTGGCTTTTGATCACCTGCATTAGGCTTCTCTGACTCCCTGGACTGTCTTTGATGTGATCTTGGCTCTGTTTCTGTGACCCTGATTTATGATTCTCCTTAACTGTTGGTTGAGTTTTTTCTTGTACTAACGTGGGACTGTGACTTCCCTACTGAGACTTGTCCACCTGGAACCAGAACAATTGTTGACTAGTTTCCATAGGGATTTAATCTGTATAGTTTGAGGACAGCTGGCAGATACTCCACTAGCAGGGCTAGTTCCAAGTCTGATATGATTTTCAGTAGAATGTGGCCCAATGTAGATCCAGTGGATAGAGATGTGATGTTATCTATCACTGGTTCATCTTAACAGAGATCTTGTGTTGGAATGCCAGGCTTACATCCATCAGCCACCTTTGTCTCTGGATCAGAGCTGAGCTGATTTCATCTTCCTGAAATGCAGCCATCCTTCAGCTCTCTGTAAATTCAAGCTTTTCATTAAAGATTCTTCTGAGCAAAGATTCTTCTGAGAAGGTTTTTTTATTCATGATTACATAGTAAAGAGAAAACTATATACATCTATCGACATGCAGGTAGAAAATATAAGATCAAGAGAGATCCAACACACACAACACAGTGTATAATTTGTAAGAACAAAACAGGCTCTTAGCCAAACCCCAAACTCCTCCCATCGGTGGATACCTCCATAGTCAATTTTCTGAATAACCCAGCCTCTTGGTGTGAGTCATGTGTCATGTGATCCTGGTTCCCAGACAACAAAGATGATCTAATTGTTTATGTTCTATCTGCCTGTGTTGTCAAGCCACTGACCTTGTGTGAATTATTTACACTAGCCACCTGCAAGCTCAAAATCTTTCCAGTAGAAATTTTCCCACATCTGTACATTTCCACTTTAACTACATATCCCAACACTCCTAATAGTTACAGTGGGACCTCGCCATCCATGGACTTGCCATCTGCATATGTGAGCATCTGCAGATGGCAAGCCCTGCTGTCCCAAATGGAGGTGTGAATGTTGTCCCAACAATAGGGACAATGAGACTTGACAGCTCATCAGGGAGCCCTTGGTGAACCAGTGATTAAATGCCTGTACTGTAGCCACTCACTTACAAACCACAAGGTTGTGAGTTCAATATCAGACAGGAGATCCGGATCGACTCAGCCTGGCCTCCTTCCATAGGTTGCTAAAATCAGTACCCTGCTTGTTGAGGCAATTAGTTTACACTTTGTAAATCACTTAGTACATTGGTAAGTGGTATAGAAATGTACTTGCTATTGCTATTTTTTTTCATATATGGGGGGGAGGGGGACTGGAATGGATCGCATGTGGATACAAAGGTCCAACTGTATGTGTTTCTTGTAGCTGCTGAGGATGAATGGATCCAGAAGTGGTGAACTAGTCCAAAGTAAGTACTTATGGACCTGGAAAATTCCCAAGTATGTCATATAGTGACAATGCTAACCCTAGGAAAATGTACTGGAATGGGTTGTGCCGTAAGCATCCTGTCAGTGACATAAATGTGTAAGTCACACTACATATGTGGAACGGATTATTTAACACAGCACAATATACATATTCTGCTGACAGTGATAGGAGTGAAGTTGTGCCAGCAGAAGTTTTACACATTGTGATTTTGCATTGTGCATTGTGGTTGCACAGTGCACATTTTAGTTGAGCATTGAACATTGTGAGACATGTGTTGCACAGCACTACTATTCAACATGAGTATTGTGTGATGCTGGTATAATATATGCAGTTATTTAAGCTATACTGTGGACATGTTGTATTGCAGCCAATATATCATAATTTGAGCCATTTCAGACAATGTCTTTATGCAAGAATGGAAAAACAGGTATTGAAAATATTGGCTTCTGCTGAATATTTGGAGAGGATTCTGATCCTTACCATAGGATTCTGGAACTTGCAGTGGCAGAATCAGATGTCCTGTATAAAATACAGGCATGCTACTGTTTAAAAACTTGGTATGTTCCTGGGTGTTACTCCTTTAACAGAAAGTCTGTGTCAAAGGCAGATATAACATGGAAATGAAAGGGTAGGTTCCTACACTACAAAAGGAAGAGCAGTTCAACATGTTTCAGGAAGTTTTTATCCAAAACTAACAATATAAATATGTGAAATGAAACCACTCAGGCAGGTAAGCTTTGCATAAGTATACAAAAGTTTTTTTGAACCTTCTAGAGACCATCTGAAAATATCTTCAAAAATGGATCCAGGGATTACTTTTTCTTTTACCAGCTTCCACATTTCTTATGATTTTCATTTTGCTGGCCCAGCTTACAGATCTATGATTTTGTTTTGTTTTTTGACATGCTAGGGGTGGGGGAGAGAACATGTTTTTTCCCCTATTCTCTATGTTTTGCTATTATTTTGCTTAGTAAAGGATTTAGTAAAGGATTCTGGAGGCAGCTGCTGTTTATCTTGGCATTTGTAGGTAGGTGAACCAGTGTGGTGTAGTGTTTTGAATGTTGGACTATGGCTCTGGAGACCAGGGTTTAAATCTCTGGTTGACCATGGAAACTCACTGTGTGAACTTGGCAGGTCACATATTCTCTTCCTCAGAATAAAGCAAAGGCACCCCCCTCTGAACAAATCTTGCCAATACAACACCAGGATATGTTCCTCTTATGACTGATGTATGAAATGACTTGATGGCACACAAGAGCAAACACGTGGATAGAGTAAGATTGGTTAGCATCTCATTCATTCCCGGATCATCTTTATTACATTGTACCATCCTAGGAAAAAGTTGGGATATAAATTCAAATAAATATATAAATAATACCAATTTCATTGCTTACTGCTTACACATTGCTCTAACCCAACAATGAAAATGTGCCTTTCTCCAGCCTCCCTTGACCAGCCTCCTAATGCTGCTAAAAGCATTCATCTAGATAGAAGACAAGGAGGAAAGACAGTTTGGTTGACTTTAAATGACCTTTTAGAAAAGACCTTCTTTCTCAGAGGCTTTATTAATTAAGGTGTATCAGACAGCATGAACTGTTAGACATTGCCTTATAGAATTTGAAGCAGAATAGGAGTTACAGATGTAAAATTTCTGAAGAATATGAAGCTATGTGGTGGGAAGGGAAAACTTTCATTTTCTATTCATGTATGTTAACTCAAAAAGAAGACTTTACAAAGTTTGATATTTCATTTCCATGCAAACATGCATAGGATTCCAGGGTGAAATCTATAAATGCAAGATTTTGCTATTTATCATATATACACGCATCTTGCCTTTCCTCCAATGATTGCAAGATGAGATACATGGGTCTCCTCCTAACTAGTTAATTCTCATAATAATGTAAAAAGAGTAACTAGTCTGAGGTCATCTAGTGAGTTTTGTGATACTTTAGGGACTCTAAATGAATACCTAAGTCTAGAGCTGGAAGGAAATGTTACATGGAATGCAGGAGAATACAAAACTATCAGTTTTGCCCTTCACTGACTGAACTTCTGTTTTGTGATGATTTTGCTGTACTGATGTCTGTGATCAGATCACCTTCTTTGTATGTTTAAGTCCCCTATGAACAGTTCCCAGCAAACCGGTGATGCAGGTGTGCTTGTGATCTGACGATCTCAAAAGCAAACAAAACATTGCTTTTGAAAAAAAAAAGTTTTGCTCAAAGTAGTTCACAAAGAACATTGAAACCAACAGATGAAAGAATGAAGTAAGATACAATGCAGAATGCTTTTTTCAAAATGTCAAAAAACCAAAAACAAAACAGGAACTAAAAACAGAAGCTGGCATTCTGTTTGGGACTTATGTCTTCATAAATGGCCTTATGTGTGTACAAAATCAAACCGAGTAGTTTCACTATAGTTTTTTGGTGGGTTTTTTGGGCTGTGTGGCCATGTTCTAGAAGAGTTTCTTTTTGACGTTTCACCAGCATCTGTGGCTGGCATCTTCAGAAAATACTGGAATAGAAGAGAATGGGTCTATATATACTGTGAGACCCTGGGTAGGGAGGAGTGATTCCCAGGTGAGCTGTGTGTTGTTCTGTGTTGAATAGGTATTGTTCTGTTGTTAATGGCATGGCTCCAGGGTGGGAGGAAATGCACTCAAGGTTATTGTCTGCTATTCCCATGTAAACTGTGTATTGTTCTGTGTTGAATAAGTATTGTTTGTTGTTAATGGCATGGCTTCCAGGTGAGGATATGCAATCAAGGAGACTGTCTGCTACTGTCTGCTGGGAAAGCCCCTGACCTTGGTTGGTTTCCCATTTGAAACGTCAGAAAGAAACTCTTCTAGAACATGGCCACACAAAAAACTATGGATGCCGGCCATGAAAGCCTATGACTTCACATAGTTTTACTATGTCTATATTCACCAGAAGGCTGCCATGTAATTGCAACAGATGTGCATCTATTGCACAGTAGTAAATAGTAAAATGACTGATGCTCCCTGGCCAAATAGGCACTAAGGTACATCAGGACACTCCCATGTCATGCACACCTAAGCACTGGCTAGGAAGTCAGAATACAATAAGAGCACCCAATGAAAATCAGAAGTATTAAATGTGCATTGGAGCACTCTCACCAGGTCCCAGGTGCAAATCTTTGCAATTTACTAACAGGTTTTGTTGCATGTCTGTTACATAGGTACCGATATGTAAAGTTAGGAAATGTAGACAGTGCTCTAAGTTGTTGTTGTTGTTGTTGCCATAATTACTACACAAATGGGGGATTTCAGTGCATCTTGTCAGAACATCCACAGGGTGACACTGCTATGTTTAGATTGGTAGTGGAGTGCAACCCTGGGGCGCATGTGTCACCCCCCCCCCCACATTTTGTGTTACAAGAGATTATCAGAGCTATTTATTTGAAAGACACACTAGAGTTATCATGCTACCCTTTTCCCTCGTGTTTAAAAAAGATGAAATCTCTCTTCTAGAATCCCCCCCCCCCGACCTCCATGCCCAGGCAGGAAGCACCCCTTACCTGATCATGGCATCCTGTCCCCAATCCAAGCTTCTCCTGCACCTTGCAAAGAATGGGAAAATCCCATTCTTTCAAAAAGTGTGGGAGAACTCCAGATCGGTTATGGGGTGCCTTCTGCCTCGGCATGAAGGTGTGCTATAAAATCAGCATATTAAAGTTTACATCTAGTGCCTAGCTCAGGAGGAAAGGACAGGAAAGGGCAGTGTGATAATCTCCAAAATCAAGGCAAGTACCATTCTATTCTTAGAATCATAAAATCATAGAATCATAGAGTTGGAAGAGACCACA
>CM034706.1:259317746-259329907 GCA_020142125.1 Phrynosoma platyrhinos | reverse complement strand
TCTTCTTTGGTCAGGCCTTACCTGGAATTCTGTGTCCAGTTCTGGGCACCAAAATTCAGAAAGGATGTTGACAAGCTGGAGTATATTCAGAGGAGGGCAACCAAAATGGTGAAGGCTCTGGAAGCCATGTGCTATGAGGAGTGATTTAGAGAGCTGGGTATGTTTAGCCAGGAGAAGAGAAGGTTTAAATATTTGAAGTGATGTCATATTGGGGATGGAGCAAGCTTGTTTTCTGTTGCTCTAGAGAATAGGACCCAGAGCAATGGATGCAAGCTGCTGGAAAAGAGATTCCACCTCAACATTAGGAGGAATGTCCTGACAGTAAGAGCTGTTTGACAGTGGAACACACTCCCTCATAGTGTGGTGCAGACTCCTTCTTTTTAGGTTTTTAAACAGAGACTGGATGGCCATATGTTGGGAGTGCTTTGATTTTGTATTCCTACATGGCAGGGGGTTGACATAGTGGTCCTTAAGGCCTCTTCTAACTCTATGATTGTATGATTCTCTGATTCTGTGACAATTTGCCTTTTCAATAGGCTCCAGGTCTGCTTTGTTTGCCATTTAAGAAAACATTTTTCATAACATGCGCCCTTTTCACCCTACACAGATGTAGTGATACAATCCTACTTTAACTGCCATGGTTGGATCCTATGGGATCCTGGGGTTTGTACTTTGGGGAGGCACAAGAGGCGCTGCCTGTGTGAGAATTCTAAATTTCTAAACTGGAGATCCCAGGATCCCATGTCAGTTAAAATGGAATATAGCACTATAATTGTGCAGTGTGAAATGGCCCTAGGACGAGAGAGTTCAATTAGCTCTGCTTTTTCTTTTCTTTTCTTTTCTTTTCTTTTCTTTTCTTTTCTTTTCTTTTCTTTTTTAGAGGATAAGTTCTGGGGCACTTATACTGGTCTGGTGGGTCTGATCTACTCAGAGCCTACTGAATTTCCCTTCAAAAGATACACTGCAATAAGGCTAAGGCTGGGTCTACCTGGGCCAGAAGACCCTGGGAGCAGCTCAGAGTATTGTTACACCACAGCTGACCTGACCTTCCCCCATAACATGTGGCCCTCCACTGCAATGATAGGTGGCTGGTCACATGCATGTACCACTGTGGCACCTGCCGCTGTCACCACTTTAGTGAGTCCATCATTCTGAGGTCAGAATGGGGCATCCAGTGTTGATCATATGGCTGGTTGCCTCATTCTGACTTGAGAGTGAGTGACGTGGTGATGGCAGATTGGGTGCCACTGTGCATTGTAAACAGCCACCTGGTGTCACAATGAAGGGCTCTAGATGTTCTGGGAAGATCCAAAGCAAAATATGAGTTATCAAAAATGTTTTAAGAGGGTATACAGTGAGTTAGGTGTTTAACTGGCTGGATGTCATCTGGACAGTTTGCAGCAAAACCAGGGATTAGGCCATCATCTGGACTCCTCACCAAGAGGACAGGGGGAGGATGTTTTATTTGGCCTGTGCAAACAACCCCTAAGCTACTCAGTGTACAAGGGACAATTTTCTTGGTGACAGATAGATGCAGTAACAGAAAAGATAAGCTAAGACAGTGTGCTCATAGCTCCAGATGGACTTTCTGGTTGATGAGGTTCACAGGTTCTGGGGCATTGTAGACTGTTGTTAGTGTTGAAATAATAATCATCTGCCATACAAGCCACCTTCTCTGGGTGACACAGAAAGAGACATGACTTTGTTCTTTTGTTTCAAGCAGCAAAATGTCTTTCGACAAGTTTCCATGTGTTTACTTGAATGCTAAGTCTCACATTGTGTTTCATGTGTTATTTTCTGTTAAGCAGAAGTATTCTGGCACCACTTAAAATAGATAGATAGGTCAGAAAAACCCACAAACATGTGAAGAAATTGTATAAAAGCAAGAAATGAAAGAGCTGGGCCCTCACTGAATATTATTTACAGTGAACAGTTATACAAACCTTCAGAGTGATGCATCCAGACAAAGGGGGGTTGCAGACTGCCAGAAATAGTGCAAATTGAGTCCTCTTTTAGGGTTAGGGTTAGTGCTAGGGAATCATGGGAATTGCTTTTTTTTCTGAGACATTGAGCTTTCTCTGTCAGAGAGCTCTGGTGCCAAAATAAAATACAGTTCCCATGATTCCCTAACCCTAACCCTAACCCTACAAGTGGACTCAATTTTCACTATTGCACTATTTCTGGCAGTCTGCAACCCCCCAAAGGCATTAAGGTCAAATGTGCATTAGAGTAAAATGCCTGGATGCCTAGAGTTGCAAAGTTTTGGAGGGAGATAACTTCATAGTTTTTGATAATATTTACCACCTGAAAATTAATTAGAGGTTCCAGTTAAATTCACAATTATAGAAATAGCATAGACTGAGCATATCCTGGTACAAAAGATATCAATGTTCTTCAACCTTTTACACAAGGTTCTTCAACCTGTATAAAAGAGTGCATTTGTGGATGTTCAGCCTGGAGAAGAATTAGGAAAGCTGTATCTCCTGTATCAACTTTGGAGATGAAGGAGATACTGAACACATCTGTTTGAGATGTGGTTTCATAATTCCTATATTAGCATGCCATCCAACATTTCACAGATGAAAACCAAGCAACATCACAGCATGGTCAAGATGGCAAAAGTTATTAATGAGAAATAACACACAAGCTAGAAGATGCTGTAGCTTTTGTCAGTCTACTGGAAAAGGTAATATTCTGTCTTTTCCTCCCCTATCCTCTTGCTGAGTTAATTGAGTACAAACTACTTTTGTATTTTGAACTCAGTTTTCAGTAACTAAAGTAAGATAAGGACAAAGGGGAGTAGTGGTAACAGAGAGAAACTGGGACATTTTAAAGCAGCTGAAAAAAAGGGGAATGACAGAGGATTAATTGAGACTGATCCTGCCAAATCAGGACTGTTGAATGGTATGCATGGAGCAGAGGACCTCAAAGAGCCCCTCCAAGTTGACAACTGTATGATTTTTCAGTGATTCTGCTAAAGGTACAGAAGCCCTATCTGTCTTTGCATCTGGTCACTTTAATTTAGTATAAGATGAGTTTACCTTATCCAAAATGCCTGAAATGTTTTGTATTTTGAATATTTTTGGATTTGGGAATATTTGCCAGCCATCCTCTAGTGCCTTGTAGATGAACAATCAGGAGTGTCATCACTACCTCTGCTGCCTTGAAGGTGGAAGTGGCTGGCTGGAGAGCTCCCTGGAGAGCTCCTGTACAGTAATCAGGCCCTTATATAAATAAAATGGTGTAGCATTTGTGGGCTGCAGAAGGATAGAAGAGACCTGATACTGCAGAGAGAAAAAGCTGGAGAGAGGCATGAGGATATATTTTTAAAAAAATACATTAAAATGTATTAAAAATAGAAACAGACTGGAGAGAGCAACTTGTATTTTGGGCTGCCTGTCAATGCACAGGCAGTGGCATCGAGGGGTTGAGATTAACAGTGTGGGTCCTGGAAAGAGCTGTGTGGGAGGTGGACTTCCTGTCCCTCACCTGGCCAGACCACTGCAGCCTCCAGAGGGCCCATTTGGGGTCTGGTATGGCCAGCAGCCACACTGGATTTTGAACGGAAGACACCACCCCTCCCCAGCAGCCACCACTGCTGAAAAGAGTAGCATTGCAGCCTCTGGAGAGTCCGTTCAGGATCTGTCATGGCTGTTCAAAGAGTAGCTGCAGAACAGAAGACACTGTTTTTTCCCAGCAGCAGGTGCTGCTGAAGGGGGCAGCACTGCAGCCTCTGCAGGGCCCATTCAGGATCTGTCATGGCTGCTTGTGGAAGTCATCACCCACCCAACAAGAGCAGCTGTGTCTGGTGTGGCTGCTGGGTGAGTAAAAAAGAAAGGTGATGCCCTTTCTTGCTTGGCCAGTCTCTGTGTCAGTCCCACTGGGTATATCACCCCCACCAGGTGACACCCCTCAAATTGTCACTTGGTGTGGTCCCCACCCCCTGCATCTCCTTAGTGATGCCTCTGTGCAGGGTCAGGCCACTCTACCTATGCCCTGTTGCCTGCCAGCTTCTGGTGCCACATGTCTCTCTACTCTTGTTTATAAGAATGGGTCAGCTTTTTGAAGCTTGTCAGAAATTAACCTAGAAATTATTTGAGATTTTTGTACCAAAAAGAGTATTTTTCATTATTTCATTTCATTTTATATTATCATCATTATTTTAGTTTTACAATTAATTTAACCCCAGCCTCAGGGCTTGAGGAAATCTGCCTGCCTAGTTTTGATGCTCTCCTATCTCTTTAAATACTATCCCTATCCAGCATTCTTGTTATAAACCACAAATCGCTTGTATTACCTTTAAGTGATGACATAAGCATAGTTGGCTGTCCCCTGAAAATCTGGATTATAGTGTGCTGTAGTGATTGGGAGTTTTCTTCTTCTTCTTAGTATTGCTGCAACAGATTGTCAGATGTTAGCTAAGTCAACCCCAGTACACTATAAAGTATGTGTATAGCTTTGTGTTGTTTGGGGTCTCTCTGGACTACTAGAGAGAGAATAAAAACATCCTGTAAGTTTTACAAGTCTTTTTACCCTCTCTTTGTTTCCTACTGAAGAAATGTGTTCTTCACTTCAGACACACAGGTGACACAAGTAAAGTTAGACTTGAATAAAAACAAAAGTCCCCAAAGCTAAGTGTCTGACAAAAAGGATCACACAGTGCCATGCTTTAGTTCTTCTTCACATTGTGACAAATGCCTAGGGAATGCACATTCAATGAAACAATTCAAAGCATGTGAAATGAATTAGTCCACAGTGCCACAGGTCCATTTTATTTTATTAATTTATTTTGTTTTAGAGCTCACACTGTAGACAACTCCTGTTCATCAAATATGTATAAACCACTGTTGCCATGCTGGTATGAGGAGAAACAGTATTCCATACAGATCTGTAATTTTTTATTCATTTTTCATTTTTAATTTCAAAATGCAATGAACACAAGAAGAAAGATAGCAAAACTTCAAACACCTATCAACATCAAAGGCCATTATGAAGCAAAAACCATAGAAAACACACTAGCTGTTATCCTGTTAGGTAGTAACATTGCTGTAAGTCAGCTTATGGTCCCATAAAGTTGAGTTATGCCATTGAGAAACGTTCATGTTCTCCAGGGAGGAACTGAAATGTAGCTATGTCTTCAGGACAATTGTTCAAACAGAGCCACCATAATGTTATGGATCTCAAGATACAACAGGTGCCATTGAGCAATGGAGATCTCATTGTGTAGCAGGGCAACTCATTCAGTGCCCCACTGTATAATGGTGCCTCCTATTATGCCAAGGGACAACACATAGGGTGCTCTGATAATCATAATTCACTGGGACAATCCCATTCTTGGAGCAAGGTGGCTTATAAATGAAGTAAATAAAATAACAGATGATGTATATCATGTCAGAGACATAGTTACATCATTGTAAAGTTATGAATCATAGGATGTATCCACACTGCAGAATTTAATAATAAAGTGGTATGATACCACTTTAACTGTTATGGCTCCATCCTGTAGAAACCTGGAACTTGTAGTTGGGTGAGGTATTCATCTTTGTCTGTCAGAGAGTTCTAGTGCCTCACTAAACTACAAATCCTAGGATTCTGTAGGATGAAGTGATGGCAGTTAGTGATGTCAAGCTGCTTTATTTCATAGGGTAGATACACTAGCAGTCTCTGGGCAGGATCTGGGCCACTATCTGTATTCCATAGATCATTCCAATTTTTCTGCCATATTGAAAAACGTTAAATGACAATGAAAATATCATTCCACATATTTGCACAGGACTGGGGGTGGAGTGTGGAGTCATGATGGAATATATCAAATAAATAAAAGGTAGCCCTGTGCCATAAAAGTTATCAGTTTGGTGTACCATTTTCAATTGTCTCAATTTAGAGGACATCTTCTCTATATGTACTAGTTCTCACTGATGCATATTATTTAAAGGGAAACCATGGGGATTTTTCCAGTTCATTGCCAATGGGAGACAACTTGCAGTACACATACAGATGATAAAATCTTTCTGTTTCAAGGACCTCTTTTCATCACAGAATACTCATAATACTAATGTTCTGGTGTGCTATTATCATAATCATTGGTTAACTGCCTTTCTGTGTAGCATTCAAAATGGTGTGCAGGAAATCAAACAAATATGATAGTTATTTTAAAAACAGAAAGAAAAGTAGAAAAGCAGCACTGAACAAACTAGCTGACAAAGCTGAAGTCCAAACAAAAACCAGGTTTTATGCCAGGGGAGGGGGCAGGGATTACAAAACTCAACAGGAGGTTCATTCCATAGCCTTAGGGTGACTGATGTAAAAGCTCTGTATCTCAGTGTGATGCTTATGTCGTTCTGTGTCGATGGCACTCAACTCTATGAAATGCTTGATCTTTGCAAATTCCTGATGTGAACAGACCTTGACTGATATCCTGTTGAAAGTCTTTATGCTTCACAGGTGTAATGTCACTGTCATGCTGTAGTTGAGGGAAGTGCACTAAAAAGAATCTTTAAAAAGGCTTCTGTCTCTAAAAAAGACCTCTGAGCACCTCCCCAGATAACAAATCCCAGGATTCAGTAGGATGAAACCATGGCAACTAAAATAGTGTGAAACTGCTATAACGGTATAGCACAGATATCTTCTTAAATCTAATGGAAAGCACAGGGCAAGAGAAAGAAAGGAAGCAATCAAATGCCAATTTTGACACAGACATTAATCTGACTATGGGCTTTTGCAGATATCAATCCACTTCTTCAGACCTAATGATGGAGGAGGTTATCACACTGGGGTCATTTCCATTACTATCGCGTTTGCATAATAAACTGAAGCATACCAGAATTTTGACATTCCATTTTGCACATTTTCACAATAACAAGACTGAATCGATTTGAACACACACAAGAGAGATATGGCAGTTCTGCAAACATTAGCTAATTGTTTAATGAGTTGTTATTTTATAGCTACACACATGTGCTTTTTAAACAGGCAGAGGGAATAAACTCCAATCCACTTCAATCATTTGGACTACTCTATAGTCAGATCACAGCAAGATCATCTTCTGCACTTCCACATTCCTGAAAATGAAGCGATATTGGTGCTTTATTAACTGGAGTTTCTCATTAATTATTTAGCTGTATTATTAACACAAAATTGTGCAACAAGAATGGTCTGCAGACACATTAATCACAGGATACTCTCAATGTTGTGTGATAATCTTCACTCATAAACGTGTTAATGCTGCTATTGTTCCACTTTTGGAAGCACAGGCACAGGTATAAGCTGGAAGATGCAGGTGGGGTTTGTGTTAAGAAATATGCAAATTGTGACTTAAAGAAATGGGTGCAATGATGCATTCTGTGCATGTATGAAAGCAATATTTACTTCTAAAGAAGCCAATCCTTAAAGTTGAAGGAGCCAAATATTAAATGTTCATGAACAGTTGTGAATATTAATATACGTAGTGTGCCAAGAAACCATTAACTTTATTCATATCTCTGCTTGAAGTTTCTTTGCTAGAAAACAGTTACTTGAAGGTCATTGATTGTATGGGCAAGAAGATTAAAATATTCTGCCATTAACTTTTTTGGTACTGTCATTTTTAACATCAAGCTTATGTTGATTTATCCTTCTGCAATTCAGAGAAGGAAAGGGGCATTGCAAAGAAAGAATGACAGATATTGCATTGAGAATGAGCATGTAGATGTACCTTGATCTTGGGGGTGACATTATTAAAACCTATAATATTGCTACTGCAGTAGATGGGGACAGACATGAGATCTGAATTTCTGGCATGGTCTTATTCCTATAATGTCATCCGTATTATGTCCTGTTTAAGTAGGATACTTGTTTCAGGTTGAGATGACATCTATAAGCTTTAGCTCATTGATAATACATTTCAGTGGTCTCCACTGAGACTATAGGTGACAACTGGTTTTAGTCTGTCTTGTAATAGATTGTTCCTGTGCACCAGTCTTGACTTGCTGATTTATTATTTACCTTCATTGGGTGGGTAGTAGGTTGAAGAATGCCTTAAGCAATCCCTGAGATCTGAGTCCCTGTCTTTGTGGTGGGCCTGATTGGATGTGGCTGGATATAAAACTATAGTTTGGGCAGTGTGTACTGGGTGGAAACTGGAGACATGTAGGTATGTGCGGCAATAATCCAATGCATAACCTAACAGACTGTAAAGAAAGTTTTCCTATAGTGTGGATTGTTCCAGGCTTAGGTTGATGGTAGGGTAAAAGTTGTTGACATTCTATTAGAACCTCTCAAATAATTCTTTTCTATGAGTCCAAAGGATAAAATTGTCATTAGTCAAGTAATGGAAAGATTTCAAGGTATAGGAATTGAGGAAGTATTGTTCTAAATCAACCATAAATCCTTGAAATAAATAAATAAACCATAAAGAAATTTGTATACTGTGTTTCTATGTGAATGTTCATAGCCGTGCCATTAACTTGTAGGTACATGCTACTTCCTAAAATAAAGTAGTCATGAGCAGGCATAAAATGATAGAGTTTGGTGGTTAGGTATTCTAAAAAGGTAAAGGTAAATGCTTCCCCTTGATGAGGTTGTCAAGTTGTATCAGACTGTAGGTGGTGGTGCTCATCTCCATTACTAAACTGAAGAGCCAGTGTTGTCAAAGACAACTCTGTGATCATATGACCAGCATGACTTCACAGAACACTGTTACCTTCCCACCAAAGTGGTACCCATTTATCTACAGGTACTTTTACATGCTTTCAAACAGCTAGGTTGGCAGAAGCTGGGACTAGTAATGGGAGCTCATTTCATCACATGGCACTTGGGCCTCAAACTGCCGACCTGGTGATCTTGCAGTCATCAGAGTCAGTGTTTTACCTGCTGAGCCACCATGACCCTGTGGTCCATTCAAAATGCTATGCATGATGTCTCATCCATTCTTGTGTGGGATAATTGATATACTGAGATTCTGAATCCATAATAGCAAAGATAGAGTTCTGGGAGGTTGGATGCTATATTTTCCCATCCATCCTATCAAACATCTTGCTGGTTGCTGATCAGCCATAGATCATTTAGCAGACATGTCATGAAGATTTGAGAAAAGATGTCATAGAACTGGCTTGAATTCCCCCCCCCCATAGAATTGGCCACTATAGACTAATGAAATGGAAATGATGAAAGTTAATCAGTTCCATACATTTAAGCCCATTAACTCCCCTCATGCTAGGTCGAAGACCAAAATGGTAAGATGCAGGTTGCCTCCATCCCATAATACAAAAAATGCAGAAGAATCATAGAATCATAGAATCCTAGAGTTGGAAGAGATCACAAGGGCCATCCAGTCCAACCCCCTGTCATACAGGAACTCAAAATCAAAGCATCCCCAACAGATGGTCATCCAGCCTCTGTTTAAAGATCTCCAAAGAAAGAGACTCCACCAAACTCTGAGGGAGTGTGTTCTACTATCGAATAGCTCTCACTGTCAGGAAGTTCCTCCTAATGAGGTGGAATTTCTTTTCCTGGAACTTGCGCCCATTGTTCTGGGTCCTATTCTCTGGAGCAGCAGAAAACAAGGTAGCTCCCTCCTCAATATAACATCCCTTCAAATATTTAAACAGGGCTATCATATCGCCTCTCAACTGTCTCTTCTCTAGGCTGAACATAGCCAGTTCCCTAAGTTGTTCCTCATAGAACATGGTTTCCGGACCCTTCACCATTTTAGTCACTCTCCTTTGGACACACTTGAGAAGAAAACTAAACTAAAATATCAGTCTTTTTAAAAATCCTAAAACATAGACCTAGATCTAAATGTTATTCCCCAAAAAAGTAAAATATATTAAATCAATGGAATCCATCTAACTGTGGACTTACCAGGTTTTCTTTGATTCAATGGGGTTATTCCAGTTGGAACTATTAACTATCTTTAGGTCTAAGAAAATAGAAACCATAGTACTAAAATTTCATAGTTGATGGTGGGAGGTCATCTCTGGAGTGAATGTCTGAGGAAATATGGGAGCAGATAAGAGAGAGTAAGTGAACATAATACAAATATGTAAGGGGTGATAACATATCCTTAATGTATAGCTGATTCACATGCCACATTCACATTAATGTAGTTACATTGTGAGAAAAAGGATTAATGGGTGGCTACCCATCAGATGTTTAATCTATGTAAGACATCTGTATAAACCAGGCTTTTCCATAAAACAAACAAATGTGAGAGAGGCCACATTCTATACCAGTTTTTTAACCGTCTGTTCTTAAAGAGATTTTAGTAAAATAAACAGGAGAAAAGAATCAATTACACTGGTATAGCTATTTTATAGAAAAGAATGCTAATGTCTTTGCAAAAGAAAAAATTACTTGTCATGGCAACAACATGTTGTTTGAAATGTAAAAACAGGTGAAGAAAGAAGGGTGAGAAGAAGACATATGTACTGGGTGGAAATATTCTCTCAGTTACTAATTAATACATAGGGATGTTGTTTTCCCACCACCACCACCCTTGTGAAAGAACAGCACTTCAGCCATGTGAAAATAAGAATCCCCAATGCTGCCAAGGTCAACAAGACCAAGGAAGATTTGCTGAATAAGCACTGATAAAGAAACTGAAAGCTGCCAAGGCAATGGATGCATTGTGTCACTATTCCCTGGAGAAATTATCCTGAGCAAGCTGTTCTAACTGCTTTCATAGACGCAACACTTTTTCTCCCTTAGGAAGGAGGTTTTTTAAAATTGAAATTTGACAGCAAGCATTTGGAAACTTATTTTAAAATAAATTAGCTATAATTACAGTTCCAAGATCCTAAAAGTAGTAAATTACCATTATAGCTAACATTTTGTCCATTACTCTTTACTTTACTTTACGTCACTTTTCTTTACAAAAGATTGTAATCAATCAATCAATCAATCAATTGTAATCAATCAATCAATTAATCGATTGATTGATTGATAAATCTGTCTATCCAGGGACCAGTGTTGGTCATGCAGGAAAATATAGCAAACTCCAAAAAACATGATAAGCAGAAACAGAAAAAAAAAATACCTCTGTTGCCACATTTCTTCCCCTGAAATGACATTTAACATCCATGCCTGATGAAGGCAACTTTGAGCTTTCTAAGTTTACATAAATGTATTTTTTGCCTTGTGGTTGGCCTAATAAAGGTATTGCTGCACCATCTTTTCTTTTCTTGGGAGGTGAGAGTTTGTGATTTTTAATTTAAAGACCAAAATACCATGAAGGCATCCAATCTCATCTGATCTTGGAAGCTAAGCAGGGTAAACCCTGGTTAGTTCTTGTATGGGAGGCTGCCAGGCGCTACCAGAATACCAGGCACTACCAGCTAAGTTTCAGACTGGCAATGGCAAAGCTCCTCTGAATATTCCTTGTCTGAGAAAACCCTGCCATGAAGACAGCCCAGTTCAGAATAAATAGCCCATGTAGACAAGCCCTAAAATTCTCTAAGCTGCTGGCCTGTGAATCAAAAACATTTATCTCCCAATTAGTGATTATGTTAACAGAGTACAAGGCAGCAGCATGAGGTGCTGTAACTGTAATGTTTTTAGTTATAGCTTGTGGCTGCACTACAGGAATGTTTCAAGGGCTGCCTGTGCTGCAGCTACTAGTTACCACACAAAAAGAGTTATCCCCTGTTAAGGTTCAGTTATAATGGAACTAATGTATCCATTTATTATTGGAACAATAACTTCCTAACTCCCATACTGTGCAGCAAGCTAAATATAGGGCTTTTGCAGACTGCCAGAAATAGTGCAAATTGAGTCCACTTTAACTGTCCTGGCTCAGTGCTAAGGAATCATGGGAACTGTAGTTTATTGTGGCACCAGAGCTCTCTGACAGAGAAGTCTCAAGGGTCACAGAAAAAAAATACAATTCCCATGATTCCCTAGCACTGAACCAGGGCAGTTAAAGTGGACTCAATTTGCACTAATAGTGGGGAAAGACATATACATACCAGATTGTGTGTGTGTGTGTGTGTGTGTGTGTTGTGTGCCTTCAAGTCATTTCCGACTTATTGCAGCCCTAAGGTGAACCTATCATGGGATTTTCTTGGCAAGATTTGTTCAGAGAAGATTTGCCATTGTTTTCCCTTAAGGCTGCGAGCATGTGACTTGTCCAAGTTCACCCAGTGGGCTTCCATGGCTGAGCAGGGAATTGAACCCTGGCCTCCAGA
>CM034706.1:259289163-259307641 GCA_020142125.1 Phrynosoma platyrhinos | reverse complement strand
GCACTCCAGTGTAAAGACTCAGAGCATCCTGTGGCCCTTGGAATATCCTCAAGGTAGCTAAGAAAACAGCAAAAGTACAATAAATATAACAATGGATAAAAAATAAACAGAAAAGAGCAGGAAAAATCATATCAGATGGTCAAAACATTAATAATAAAGGGATAAAATATCAGACAGTCAATATTTGAACACAAAAGCTGTCAATTTCATAGGCCAAAGAGTTGTTCAAATAAAAATTGATTCCCTTGGTGGTGAAAAGGCAATAAAAAATAGACAAAACTTTCCTGTTAAAGGAGGTAGTTTCAAAGTTGAGGCTCAGCCATTAAGCAGGCTCTTACTTTTGTTCCCAGAAGATATACTGCAAAAACTGACCCCCCCCCAAAAAAATAGTCTCAGCACCCAGGCAGGATCATTTAGGAGGAGACAATCACTCAGATAATCTTATCCCATATAATTTAGGACTTATGGTATATAGATCATGACCAGTGCACTTTGTTATGCCAGCAGCTGATTCCAATGGTGTGTCTTTGAATATTGATTTTGTCCAGCATTATCAGAGATCTTTCTTGCTGCTGTTGTGTGCGCTCAAGTCATTTCTGACTGATGGTCTCTTGGCAAGACTTGTTCGGGAAGGGGGAGGGCTTGCCATTGCCTTCCTTTGAGGCTGAAGGAGTGTAATTTGCCAAGGTCACTTAACTGAATGGTCACCTAGCCCGGTTTCCTAGCTGAATGAGGATTCCCAGAGTCCTAGTCCTAGTTCAATAACCTTTTATGTGAGCAGCAGAGCTGAGAAAATATAGATGAAGCTCCTTATTGAACGGATGTTTGCACAGGTAAGGCAAGCAAAACTTTGGATAAAGATTGACATGAAGTGCTGGATAAAGAAGAAGGCACATAATAATGTGTGGAATATTTAGGATCTGTGGAGTTAAATAGGATTGTGCAACTCAGTGAACCCAAACCCAAGCACTGGCATGATTTCCACATGATAATTTCTGTGTACATTGATTACTAAAATGCATTCATGTTTCTGTCCTGTTTTCCACAGTCTGAAAAATTGTTTTGATGTGTACAAACAGGTATGGGTGGTTTTTTTGTTTGTTTTGTTTTTAAAAGAAGAAGTTAGGCCTCTTTTGTTCTTTAGAAAGTTCCCATACTTGTGGTTTAACAGGAAACAACTAAACCTGAAGTATACTACTTGCTGTTTCTTTTTCTACACTTACTCTACACATGATGCCTTGTTGCTGAATGTGGTAATGAAGTGGACATTATAGTGGAGAAGGATTATCTTTGAAGTTTCAGTGGTGATTAATTTGTAGTGAATCATTCACACTTACAAATAATCACTTTCAAGTACAATCATCAATGTGTGAACCAACCTCAAATGTGTGGGGAAAGTGCTATGGTGACATTTGAAGCAGCATTTTGGAAAAAGTGACATTGCCAGCACTTCTAAGTACCTGGTTTGGAACAAGAATGTGCCCACCTTTGAATTCCTGATGCCTATATTATTTAAAACAGCACTTTAAATTGTATCTTCTCTATTTGGATCAATCTTGACTTTTCTTTTCTTTTTCCTAAGATTTTATGTGGGGGATGATGCCAGCCAGTTCTAAACCTTAGTCATGTTCTGAACAGAGATGTAACTGTTTACTAAGTTTCTTAACAAAATAAGCAATGAATAATTTTAGTAGCTTTCTTTCTTCTATAAGACAGTCTTTGAAGACCATGCAAAAGACCATGCAATTCAGGACTTCTGTGCAAAATTCACATGTGATTGTTTCCTCTGTAGAAGTCCTTGCATAGCAGGGGGTTGGACTGGGTGGCCCTTGTGGTCTCTTCCAACTCTATAATTCTATGAAAATGCAATTTCCTATGCAATCAGCCATATAAGAATTTTACATAAAGTAAAATCCCAAATAAACAATTTTCTATGTAAGAAATAACATTTTCTATGTAAATGCTGTTTTCTGCACTGAACATGCTATTTTCTGCATTTTCCTGCATAAAGCAACTATATGAAAAATTGGAGCAGAATAAGTTCCAAACTGTGAAGATTATTTTCAATCTAGGGTTCTTCTTGCCCGGTTTTCTCAACACTCAGAAAACAGGTTGCTGGGTTTGCTTGTTTACCATTTTGGAATATTTTGGAATATTCTTTCAATCCATAATTTGAGGTATGATTTCTCTGAAGATGCCAGCCACAGATTCTGGTGAAACGTCAGAAAGAAACTCATCTAGCATATGGCCACACAGCCCGAAAAACCCACAAAAAACTATGAGGTATGATTGTTTTAGAAGGAGTTTGGGTGAGTTTCTGTGTGCCTTTCCTTTGTGACTAATGACTGAGAGCTACTTTTCATATAGTGTTTTGTGACTGGCTTTATACCAAGGTTCCCAAAAAGATTTGTACATTGCTGGGCATGAGCCAGTGACACTAAGAAAGAGAGAAGATTCCATTTAACATTAATGGCTGCAACAGGTATTTCACAGCAGAGAAAAGCTTATCTCTTACTTGCCTGTACCATGAGACTTCTCAAGCCATGTATTTCCCAGGTATTTCAGGCCATGTTCTATCCCTAGCAAAGAAGCCCACGATATAGGAAATCTGATGTTTTTAATAATCTCCCTCCCTTCTAAAAGCAGAAGAGTGGAAAGGCTGCTGCAAAATCCCTTCCCTGTCCCTGTGGTGGTAGTATGATCCATACCCACTTGTTCCAAGGAACAGTCACATAATCTAAGTGCAGCAACTTTTCTTGGAATGCCATGTCAAGATGAAGTGAGAGTGTGGTGCAGTCTAACTGCTGTGCATTGGCAGCTGGTGCCTTCCATATTAGTGGGACAATGACTCCTCTTCTGGTTTTTGACTGAACTTTAAAGGGACTATTCAAGATGCTTAACCTATTCTGGGGAGAGAGCATTTACGTTCAGACTAAAATCTGGAGGATGTTCGCTGCTGCACTGGTAAGCAGGCTACTCATAATGGCTGTGTTGTCTAAATCATAATGTACAAAGAAAATCTTGCAATACTATTTTAGACTCTGTAATGAGTGGTTCATGTATGGGGCTGTCCATACAGGCTATATAAAATAGGATTTCCCACCCCCATCCTCCCAGCAAGCAGTCTGGACAATGTAGGGCCCAATCCCTGGTTCCAGTGCGAACTGTACAGATAACATCTGGACAGTTCAGCACCAAACCCAAGGTACACCACCCTTACAATGTTTTTTTTCTTTTAAATCACCTTTTGCTCCAGATATTCCTGGAAGTTCTGGAGTCCTCCATTGTGATACTCACTGGCTGTTTACAATGTGTCTTGCTGTGCCACCTGTCACCATCAGCATTAGCACAAGTTGCTTGTTCTGAGGTCAGAATGAGGTGCTCAGCTGTGTGATCAACTCTAGGTGCCTCGTTCTCACTTCAGAGTTAGCAGCTCATGGCAGTGGTGGTGGCACGGGTTGGCACAGTGGGTCACGTAGGAACAGCTGCCCCGGCATCGCAATAGAGGCACCAAGGTAATGGGTGGATCAGAACAGTTCGGGGCCAGAATTCTGGCCCATGTAGACCTGACCTCAGTCTCTTTTCTATTACAGTTTCTCCCATCTGTTCAGATTCTTAAAATGGATGAGGTATGCATGTGGCATCATCACCTTGCATAGTGATACACATGGCACAATCATTTTGCATGCACCAATATTATCAAAGGGGAGGAAGGCTCTTAAAGAACAGATATTTCCTCCCCCAAAAAAACCCACCCACCCACAATTTACAATTTGCAAGCTCACAATTTACCAAGTCATTTCTGAAAAGAGCCTCATGAATGTCTTATCTTTCTAATCAAACATTCTGCTCCTATGATCTTTCTATGGGATCTTCCAATCTTTCTATTCCTATTTGAGAATGAAAGATTGTAGGAATTGGCCTAATCAAGAATAACATACACACACACACACTGCCTAATTTACTTGTCACTATCTTTGTGTTCTATGTGATGTCTATGTGCAGGCCACCTTAACTCAATACACAGAAAGAAAGAAATTTGCCAATGGATGGAATTAATATGACAACTTTAATAAACGAAATAAGATCAGCCACTCGGGATACAGCTACACTGCAGAATTAATGCAGTTTGACATTGCTTTAATTGCTATGGCTCAATGCCATGGAATTCTGGGATTAGTAGTTTTGTGAGAAATTTAGCTCTTGTGCCACAACACACTACAAATTGCAGGATTCCATCCACGATGGTTAAAGCAGTATCAAAATGCATTAATTCTGCAGTGTGTCAGCAGCGTCTCACCAAATGCATTCGGGTGACTACTGAACAAGAAGAATTAGGATTACAACCAAGATATAGATTTGGAAAACTCCAGTATGGCAAAATGGCCCATTTCAGTGACAGAATGTTACTGGCAGAAATACCAAGGTTCAATTTCTGAAATATGTCATTGAAAGAACATTGGGGTGGAGGGAGATTTTGGGTTGAGACTACCCTGTTTTATGATTGTGTGCCATACAGCCAAATAAGTCCCTTGAATTAGAGATGGGAAGAATTTTCCTATATTTTTTTTTTTGTAATGTTTGAAAAACATGTTTTTCAAGTGCTGAGAAACCTTAATGAGTTGTATCCTGGACTGACATGCTGAGTTACATTCACACATGATTGTTTTGCATCATTTTCTGCATATTTCTATGCAGATGTTTTGTTTTCTGTGCAGAAAAAGGTGTTTCTTGTGCAGCCTCCTTGTGTATAAAATGCATTTTTTTGTCCAAAGCAACCATATGTGAAATTTGCCTAGAATAAATCTGAAATTGTGAACAGGCTTTGAAAATTGCATTTAAAAAAAAACAAAAAAACCTTCTTATAGCAGGAAGAGAGTTGCTAAAATCATTTGTTGTTTCATTTGAAAAGTAAATTAGTGAATTACATCCCTACCTTGAACAAACAACATTTTACAATGAGTAGTGCTGAGGGAGTAGTCAGACTCAGGTCTGGATTAATACATTGAGTTTTCATAGAGGTATTGGCTGTTTGAGGAGAACAGGAAGAATTTTTTAAAGAGCAAGGGCTAAATATCCTAAATCCACTAAAGGCATCAGATCCCATTGCATCATAGAAGCTAAGCAGGGTCAACTCTGGTTAGTAATTGGATGAGAGACTACTAATGAATACCAGGTGCCATCGGCTACATTTCAGTGGAAGGAACTGGCAAAACCACCTCAGAGTATTCTTTGCCTAAGAAAAACTTATGAAATTCATGGGGTCATCATAGGTAGACAGTTGACTTGAAGGGGCACACACACACACACACAAGGTGAATGCAAAGAACCACAACAGTGACTTACCAGATCATATTTCAGGCAGAGAAGAAAGTAAAAGTGTTCTGAGGCCAAAGAGACAAGAGGTTGGACTAGAGATGTTAAAGAGTGGTTAAGAATGGGAAGAGTCAGGGGAAAGCCTATTTTTCCATTTTGCCCAAAAAACCTTCTTTTTCCCTCCTGGAAAAAAATATTATGGATTTATTTATTTTTTGAATGAGCAATAAAATGTTTAAGTTAAGCTGTTCACATATTTCCTTCCCCAAAATCCTTCTAAAACCTTTGAAAGAAGAAACCTTTTATGTAAGACTACATACAGTATCAGATTATTATAATTCCTGGAATCGGTTTCCTTTTCACAGTTTTTTTTTAATGGAAATGAATGCATTATGTCTGTCTGACACTGTAGAGAACTAGTGGAGACAAAATCATTTTTTCTGTTTTACTTACATTGATAGTTTCTTCTGTTTTTATTGGCTGCTCCTGAAACTAGTAAAATTAAAAAGGCCCTTTATAGTTCAGGTGTTCCTCTTGGATCAAGACTGTGTAGCTTCATTTGTAACATTTTTTAAAAAGTGTATTCCATTTGTCATATTCTGAATAAGCAGTAATGTTAATATATCCAATCTGATAATTTTATGTCAGATCAAATTATATATAATGCAATTGAACTTCCTTTAGTAACAAAATGACTTTCAATCTGTAAAAGGGTGATAATTCTGCATTTTTCAAAAATCTCAGAAAAAAAGGGGAAGGGCAATGAGTACAAAAGTGGCAGCAAAATACAAAATCAAATAATGGCAGAGAGGAATCCATGTTGAATCACAGCAGCTGCATCCACAGGCAGTGTGTGGGGAAAACACCCCCAGGGAAGACAAAAACATGCAAGGCCTGTTGCCCTGAAAATTTTTGAATGCAAAATGGAACAAGTGCTTTACCAGTTTACACACAAAGCCTTAGAATGGATGTTTGTTTCATCACAAGGCTTTGCAGGGCATTCCAGTGTCCAGCATAGCTGCACCACTCAACTCAAAGGCCACTCCTCTCCATGTATTAGGGTAAGTCTTCTCTGTAATGCAAGTGCTTTGGAACAGCTACGCATTAACATCATGCTTCCTGAGATATTATCTCTCCCTCTCCAGATTGCTCCAGAGTCTGTTCCAGCTCTCTGTCATTCTGAGATAGTTGCATACTCCTGGAAATGGTCATGGGGAACCTCTACCTGCAGAGATTTCACAGGACTGAGAGCTGAGGCCTCCTGCTCAGACTGATGTTGAATCTGCTTGCTAGATCAAGTTCTTCTGGTTCTCCAGATAGAGCATGAAAGAATCATTGGAGAGCTGTTCCCATTTGGAATTGGCAAAACTAGAATAGACAGATCAATGCTCTGTCTCAGCTTAAGGAAGCATCATATGTCCATATGATAAGGAGAGAGAGGCGAAGGAAGAAGGCATCCTATGCATATTTTATTGACTATGGCATCCATGTCTGGAATCCTAGAATCCTCCAAGTCACATATATTCCTGGTATATATTGTTGTATACCTGTAAGTCAAATGAATCTATCATGTGGTTTTAATGGCAAGATTAGTTCAGAGCGGGTTTCTTCCTTTGAGGCTGAAAGAGTGTGACTTGTCAAAGATCACGTAGGGATTTCCATAATAGAACAGGGATTTGAACCTTGGTCTTACAGAGTATTAGTCCAGTAGTCAAACTGTTACACCAACTGGGTCTTATCCCCAACATATTGCTCCATTAAACTTAACTGGAGACTAATAACAGACATCTACATGCCTTTTCACCTGCATAGTCTTATTATGGGTTTAAGTTCTTGGAAAACTGAGAAATTGAAAGAGACCAGGAGAGAGAAATAGCATGCATTTTCTCTTTAACTTAGAAATTGATCAGAAACAATTTCTGATGAAGTGGAGGAGAAAGTGACATCAAACACAGCTGCATAAAAGTGATCTGACCTCTAAAATGCATGATTAATTCAGAAGAAGCAAGAATTCTGTTTTCTCTGATATTTTTGTTGTTGTTGTTGTTCCTCATGTTTCTAGGGGAAAATGTTGGTGATATGATGAATGCTTCCTTGAATCCCATCCACTACTTTAATAAAATATCAAGCATTATTCTTTTCAGCCTCTTTATCAGCAAGGATAAGAATCTAAATAAAAATTGAATCTTGTCAGCGACATATGCCCACTTTACACATGCATATATCCTCTTTCAGCTGAGAGACAAGGGGCTGTTCCCTAGCCTCCCATGGCAAATTTAACAACCTTAGTATGGAAAGGAAGTGACTGGGCAGCAGGGGCTGCCTCTTGTTCCTGGTTCAATTCAGAAAAGAGAGAGAGAAGTGGAGGAATGCCATTCCTTTTCCTCTTTCTCTAGTAAACTACAGTGAAGATGAGAAGTAGTACCCACTGCCTGGTAATTTCCAGTGTGGCTGCTGGGGTGGGGTCGCTGGGGTGGCAGCATGAGTTACCACACTGGTAACTTTTTGTAGTTAGGTCACTGACTTTGTCAGCGACATTGTTTCATCTGTTTGAAGAAAAATCTGGAAGAATACATTCTGCCTTCTACCAGAGAATTTAGGGGCTCTGCAGACGGCACAAAGTGCCATCTTGGAGTAAGGGAAGGGGAGGGGCAGATGGAGGCCAGATGCCCCAATCCCTTCCTTAGGAAGTCATCTGCCCGCCATTGCATACAGTGAGAGCTCCAATGACGTCCTCCCAGCCCAGCGTCTGCACGAGATGAAGTGGAAGAGCTACGGGACAGCTCTTCCAGCGGCCCTTCTGCCCGCTCTGGAAGGAGCGTTATTTTAGTGCTCCTTCCAGGGCCGGCAGAAGGGTGGATTGGGGCCAAGGCATGGGGCATCCTCAGCCCCAATCCTTCACTTCTCAGAGTGGCCCATGGCTGCCCGTCTGCAAAGACCCATAGTCAGGCACTGAATGATACAAAGGGGGAGCTGCACTTCCTCCTTGTTTATCTTCATGTTGATGACCATCAAGGCACTGATGAATTCTTCATGTTGATGACCATCAAGGCACTGATGCACTCTGTGCATCTGAAGTTATTTCTCTCATAAAAACCAGATGGTTTCCCCCCACAAACAAACCAGATGGATACAGGGTGTCTCAGGCTCTGTGTGAAAACACTTACACATTTCTGGCAATGATCATGCTGAAAGATTGTAGAATGACCCTGGTTTGAAGGTTGGAAGAACTTATTAAACTGGATGACCCCATTAGCCAACTGACATTCATCATGGATGCCAACCAGACATACCTGGTATCGGAGCACTTGGAAAGAGAAGAGAGAAGCCAAACTCAGGTGATGAGTTAGCAGCAAAATGATATAATATTTTGCTTCCTTAAGGACAGATCAGGAGAAGGAATACAAGAAAAAAGAAGGAGAAAAGAAGAAGAGAAAGGAGGAGGAGGTACAGAAGCTGGCAGAAGAAAAACAGAAACAGAATTTTCAGGAGAAGGAACAACCACAACCTGATGACTCAGAAAACATCAAGATCGTCTTCAAATTCAGCTACACAAAAGTTATTTTTGTGCAGAACCTCTTAGATGATTGTTTTTCACATACCTGAAAACACAGAGATGGAAAGGGACTGGGGCAACACCAATTCTAGTAACATAACTGTGGGATTTTCATACATACTGACACATCATTCAGCAATTGATTCAATGGGTTTACTCTAGTTTGGACTGTGTAATATGTCTTTAAACAAAAAAAATTTTTTTTTTTGGATTGTCTGAATAATGACTCACAGAAAACATTCTATATTAGTGGGCCAGGAGACTGGTCACATGTCAGATCACATTTGACAGAATGTTTGCTTGGATGTGAGTGATTGTTGGAGCAGCAGGTTATTGCTGTAAGCTACTGTGTTTTAGTTTGTAGCTGTGAAGTAGCCTTTGAAGTTGATTGAAAGTCAAATAGGAGTGTTTATATCTCTGTGTGTGTGCTGTTTTATGTTGTACATATTATAACTGAAGATAAAAACCTCTAAGACTTTGGATGAATCAACAGTCTGTTACTGTTTCTTTTAAGTGTGAAAAGTGCTCAGTGCACTGTCAATACCAATAGCTGTGAGTATTTGTTTTTATACATTGTTTTGGCTGTAGTGGGGTGATTTTTACCCAAGCTGCACCAGGAGTTGGCCTTCATCCCAATTTAATATATTGGCCAACAGGGACTACTAAGAGGTCAGGCCACATTCTTTATATTTGAGGTTTATAATTTGACTTTGAGCTGTTATTTTGTGCTAGCCTTAACCTATGGTTTCTTATGGTAACGTGGTTGGAAAGCAGATGGCTATTTTAAAAATATTTTTCAATTATGATTGAAATCAGTGGGAAAGAAGAAGATTTCCTTCACTGGATCTAGAGATGATATAAAGTTCTACTATTGAAAATATGTCCTGGGTTTGAGAAGTAAAGATTAGGGGATCTGTGTGGCCTCCTGTGTTCCCCATGCCCCATCCCTAACTCTGCCTTGTTTCAGCCATTCCACTAGGATACCTTTCCTTGTGGAACAGTTCTGATCGTAGGGATCCATCTGGTCTCCAACACTGCCAAGTTCTACTGTAGATCTGTCATGGCCACAGCATATTTGCCATTTCACCAATGTATAGTTCAGGGGTAGGCAACCTAAGGCCCAGGGGCCAGATGCGGCCCCCCAAGGCCTTTGGACCGGCCCCAGTCTGGTCCTGCTGCCACCACTGCCGCCACCACCCCCCATGATGATATTGATTATTGTTGTTATTACTTGTTCTTGGGGTTTTCTGGGCAAAATCTCCACAGGGGTTTTGCCATGGCTTTTCTGGGGCTAAGAGAGTGTGCATGCATATTTTTTTTTAAAAAAATAATAATTTTATTTTTTAAAAAAAATATTTATTTATTTATTTATTTATGGTGCTTTGGCCCCCTCAATTGTTTGAGGGACAGCAACCCAGCCCTCGGCTCAAAAAGGTTGCCTACCCCGGTATAGATGATTCTACCCACTTTTACATGACCCTAAACCTCAGGATCTTCATTATAGGATTTGTGTCTCAAGTGCCCTTTTGTTTTTGTTTCTTTTAGAAGAAGCTGAAGAAAACCAGTTTGCCAAAAGTGGCCTTTTCTCCCTGACTTCCAAAATAGTCTTGAGTATTTTGTTGGCTTACTCTTCTGCATTAATGGCCATTCAGGGGAAAATAACTGAGCACATGGAGCTTTAAGTGGAAAGATAGAAAGCAGAAATTGGCAGGAATCCAGAGGTGGATGAGATGGCACACACAATATTTCTGTGGGTTTTGTTTTTGTTTTTTTAACTGCAATTTAATACCAAACCTTTAATCCACCTTAAAAAAGAAAAAAGAAACTCCAAAACCAGGAATCTGTTGATTGCATAGCTTCAGAAAAGTTACTTGGCACATTTCCTCCCCTCTTGCTCTGTGAAGAAGAAAGAGCCAGCAGATAAAGCTGGAGCATTTTAGATTCAACAACCAAATTTATATGACTCTGGAGACATAAGCAAAATGAGTATTGTATCTTCATTTCCATCATGGCACTCTATCAGCCCTTTCTTCTGCTGATGCTAGAAGTCAATAAAATCCTATTAATGCCAAGATCTCATATTATGCCTGACAGTTTACAAATTGCAAAGGTTTTTATTTCAAACATGATCAAGTCTGGAGAGCCATGGAGCCTCACTGAGCAAAATGGTGTGAAGAATTTGAATAAAAGTTAGTTGAGTAATTTGCTGGATGTAGGTGGAATAAAAAACCAACAGATTTACTGAAAGGTACATGGGATGGTTTATACAATTTTGTGAAATGTAAAATCAATGGAGGCTGATTTAATTCATGGATTTTTATGGATTGAGTCACTTCTATGAATACTCCAGCACATATTCAGAGCACTACTTACCATAGCTGCTTTTGAAACAATTTCTGAAAGAACAATTTTCTTTTTCTGAGGAACTGCAACAATATAAGTTCCAGCTGAAATATAAATACTACAATGTTTGCAGGAATGTTTCAACAAATTTACTGCAATACCATATTGAAAGCAATGTTTGTAATGTAAGTCCATAAATCAGGCTGATGGCAACTTAGAACAAATAGCAGGAACACTGTCATATTGTTGTCATATTGGTCTCCAGAGTATAAATAATGGAATTCGTCACAGCGCACATTCTTGAACCAGAAATATCTGCTACCACAAGATGTAATTATAGTTGCCAGCTTGGACAACTTTGAAATTCATAAAGGAGAAGGTAATTAATGGCTCCTAGTCACAAGGATTTAATATTACAAGTTGGGTCTTTTTTCATGGGTGGTCGAGACAGTCCTACGTTTGCATTCTGATGGTTCAGTGTACACAAACTTTGTTTCATGCACAAAATTATTTTTAAAATTGTGTATAAAATTACCTTCAGACTATGTATATAGGGTGTTCAGAAAACATAAATGAATTTCATGTTTAGACTTGGGGCTCATCTCCAAAATATCTCATTATGTATATGCCAATATTCCAAAATCCAGAAAAGTCCAGAATCTAAGAAACTTCTGGTCCCAAACATTTTTTTTATTTTTATTATAAAATTTTATTTATATATAAAATACAAAGAGTTCCTTATACAGTCCATCATTCTCAAAGTAATATTTACAATTATCCTTCCTGTAGTTCTTTGACAGTAAGTACGAATTCTATACAACATAACAATACTACTTTTCTATGTCTCTTACATAAATTTATCGGCTCTTGCTATTGTGAACTATCAATCCTTTGTATTTTGCTTTAATTGGTCACATATTAGTTCTATATTGCCTTCCATATCTCCCTACTTTCGATTCCTACTCAACTTCTTATCTTTAATTATTCCTTGGTTACTTTGCAGATTTATTTCTTTCTTTTATATATTTTTCGATTGGAGCCCACTCTTTATCCAAATTCTTTGAGTCTTTAGTGTTTAGTAGCACCGTTAACCTATCCATCTCCTTCATTTCTGATAGTTTCATGAGCCAATCATCCACTGTAGGTATCACTTTTCCATTTCTGGGTTATCAGTAACCCAGCAGCTGTAACAAACAAACATTTTGGATAAGGGAGGTTCAGCTTTTATTGCCAGTATCAGAGGCAATATGCCACTGAATGCCAGTTGCTGGAGAACCTGAGCTGGGAGGTAGTATTGTACTCATGTCCTGCTTATGGGTTCCCAGCTTAGTTAGCCATTATGGGAACAGAATGCCAAACTAGACTGTGCTTTGATCTAAATCTGTGCACCTCTATTTTCTTTTATTTTTAAAAAAGTAAGATAGGCAGTCTTTGAGGTTATCTTTTATTAAAGTACAACCTCCAAGTGGTATGTGATTTTGTACTTCTGACCTGCCATAGATGAAGTAGAGAAAAGGTATGCATCTGAGGACATACTGAGAACAATTATGCAGGAAAAAGGTAGGGCCTAGTTTAGAAGTGGGGAAAATGTACTGCTCCAGATGTTATGGACTACTCCCCTCATCATCACACACTATTGGTATGTATAGCTGGAGCTGGTGGGAATTTGAGTCCAAGAACATCTGGAAAATTCTGCAACCTTAGCCATGTTAATGCTGTATCAGACCATTAGTTTACCAGGGCAGTGGTGCCTCTGGATCAGCACTTACAGCAACATCTGCAGGCCAGTAATATGGTGGTATTCTCCACTCCATTGATGTGCAAATACAGTTAATGCCTATTCAGAACACCCTGTGGTTGTATATATGGGCATTCCCCACTATCTGGTACCTGTTGAACTGTAGTTGTCTAAAAACAGGTTATCACTCCCTTATAATTATGTGTATCAGAGGTGACTTATTTTCTTCATGCTTTAACATCAGCATTGATGCTGTTGCTGCATAGCTTACAGTAAGGTTGCCAGATGAGAATCATCCCAGACCCTGAGATTTCCAGGCCAAAACCTGAGACCTAAGAGTAGCCCTTGATGATGTCATGGGGAGGGGCCTAGTGATGTCATCACAGATCCTCACATCTTGACATCCAAACATAGAGAGAAAGAGAAAGAGAACAAATTTCCCCGGTGGAACTTAAATGTCTTCCCAAATTGCAACTGGATTGATATCTCTTAACTTTTGCAGAGTGCTGTAAACTGCACAGCCAGTCTCCTTGCCTTGTATGAAGCCTTAGCTCTTATCCAGAACTGATCTCACAAAAATTGAATAATATAAACCTTTACCTGTTACTCAGAGGTGACCCATGAAAACTGGTGATTCAGGTTGTCACCTTGAGATGTTGTAACTTCTTTTGATAGGGAAGATGGATAGTAATTTATTGTCAGTAACTATTAAATGCTATCAAGAATAGAATCAGAAACCATTAGCTTCATGTGTGACTGACTCAAGTGGAAGATCTTTCTGAGTTTGGAAGATTTTCTGGAAGCAATAATGTCTGGACTGCTTCTGTCCAGTGGCATCACCCAGAGTGGTAGTTCATGGTATCACCTCTCCACTTGACCTCTTCCCATACTACACCATACATAATCCTTTATAATGTTTTTTATACTAATATTACTCATGAATTGTAATTCTTGTATATCACTGAATGTAGTGGCAATCATTAGCAAAATTAAAATTATAACTTAAAATTGCAATATCATACACACACAGCCTAAATGTATTTACATGCAAATGTATTCATGTACTTAAAGTGAAAATTTGGTATGATGTAATGTTTTTAAAGAAAATTTTAAAAGATATATATATATATATTTAAAAAATAAAACTTTTACAATTTAAATTTTAATTTTTAAAATTTTGTTAAAACTTAGGGACTTTACATTCTCCTCCCACTGGGCTTCAGCCCACTCACACCATCTCTTTAGCATTTTAAAGGGAGGCAGGTGAACATCACACCCATTCCTTCCAAAAAACAGATGTTTTGGGAGCAGTGGTGTCACCACCCCTCTTAGGTTGTCACTTGGTACAGCCCATATATCCTTGCAGCCCCAGGGATGTCCCTGGTTCTGTCACCTAGTGAGACTACTGGCCCTTCTTAGGGAGTTATACAAGTATACCTTAATTTTTAAAAACTGATATGTTCCTGGGCACTACTTCTTTAACAGAAAATAGGGCTGAAATAATATGGAAAGGCAGAAATAATATGGAAAGAATAGGAATGGGACCCTTCACCACAAAAAAGGAAGAGCCATTCAAAACTATTTCAGAAAACTTTTTATTCAAAAATAACAATATGTACATGTGACGTGAAACAAGCAGGTAAGGTGAACATTGCATAAGTAAACAAAAACAATGAGCCTTCTAGAGACCATTTGAAGGCTACTTCCAAAATGCATCCAGGATTAAACATGACACCCTGGCCATGTACTTCTTCTTAGTCCCAATGCCTCTCCTATGCAGAAGTGACTTCATTGACAGTAATGAAGTTTTCTCTGTTTTTTAAAATCACATGCGGCTGATTTCTTGAAACATATTGTATGGGAAGAGGTTTAATCCCCAATACCCATGTGGGAGAGGGGTCATGATCTCAATTAGGGTCCCTTGCATTTATGTTAGAGGAATCTTTACCAGAATACTACACTTTTTACATATTGTGTGGTTGAATGTGACCCTGTCATCAGATTAGAGAAATGCTCTGTATAATTCTCCCACTTGGCAATATCTGGGACTTTCAGAAATTATAAAGCACAGGAAAGATTCATACTAGTATTAGGAAAATTTTGAACACTAGCTGTCAGTTGAAGCATTGTACTTAATTATGCATTTCATTTTAAAAATATCTTGCACCAAATATGCAGCCTACTTTAAAATCTGTAATTCTAGGGGTTCAAGTATGATGTTCCCCACCCCTTTCTCCATAAAGTTGGTTTCCCTTCCTCCACTCAGGCATATCTCTTTTTCCCTTCCCCTCTCTGTGACTAATCATCTCTAAAACCAGGTATGAAATTTTCAAGAGAATTAGGCAATATGCAAATAAACTTCCTCAGAATGCATCAAAAAGAAAAGAGACAGCATTGTTGAAAGTGATACAAAAAGAAATAAAGTGCATAGATGCAAAAAATTAAAGATCTGGGCACCCTGAAATAAAATGCAATAATCCATAGGCTGGGGTACTTGCAACTATCACAAATATATCACCACTGATATATTTCACCCAATTTCTTTCCATATCTTTTCTATCCCAACCCCACTTCTCTCCAGTGGCACATATTCTGTTAGAAGATTCTATAAATTGTATAGAAAACCTGTGGTGTTTGGAATAGTATCCCAGAGATCAAAAGAATGATTGGTTGTTCTTGCCAAGAGAGAAGTCAAATCCATTGTTTAAGTGAGACCTCTGAGATCAGGCACCCACTTCACTCCATCCTCTGAAGCTGGTCCCTCTCCAGTGTTGGCATGCTGACACTGGAAGAACAGAAATATTATTAAAACATTGGCCATAATTCTATGCCATGGCCTGCATTGTGTAACCTCTTGCATACTTAGCTACATAGAACAGGGAGTACGGAACCCTCTTAGAAAATTGCAAAGATGTGTGATGCCCAATGTGCATGGGTGCCCACTGTACAATGGCCACATCACTGGCTGCCTGACATAGTAAAATTATGGCAGCCCTTGCTGAATATGGATGTTGTGAAATTGCTCAAGTCTATTTCCCACAGAGGTAAGTCCACTTATGTAGATGGACATCCCATTTTGAATTCCAGACAATAAAATTATTTAATGTTTTTTTCCTTTTTAAAATAGTTTCAACTATGCTGTTTTTAACTTAACTGTTTAACTGTTTTAATATTAGTATTATTTCTTAACTTTTGTAATTAATGTTTTGTTGTTGTTGTGTGCTTTCAAGTTGTTTCTGACTTACAGTGACCCTAAAGCAAACCATTATTTTTTTTAAAACAACAACAACAAACCCTTGTATTGTTATAACATTTAAAACCATACAGAAGTCACACTTCATTCAATTAGGGTCAAACTCAACTACATACATTGATTTCCTATCTAGCAGGGCTTGATGCTTGGTTATATTAATTGCACTGCCCCTTAACTTAAAAAAAAGTGTTTGATTCTAATATAACTTTTAAATATGTTTTCTATTCAAATATCTAACTTAATTCTTGTCATATTTAATCTATAAACCCCATAGTAATCATATTTCCTTGTCTATTAAGTCTTCTTCATGTCCTTGGGCCAGCATCACTCTCCCACATGAAAATTCCTAGTGTTCCAAAAGTCATTGTGATCCCTTTAAAATATTTGTTGTTGTGTGCTTTCAAGTCATTTCTGACTAATGGCGACCCTTTTGGCAAGATTTGTTCAGAGGAGGTTTGCCATTGCCTTCCCCTGAGGCTGAGTGACTTGTTCAAGGTAACACAGTGAGTTTCATGGCCAAGCTGGACATTGAATACTGGTCTCCAGAGTCATAGGGGCTCTGCAGATGGCATAAAGCGCCATCTTGGAGCCAAGGAAGGGGAGGAGCAACTGGACGCCGAATGCCCCAACCCCTTCCTGATGACATCGTCCTGGCACAGCATTTTTATACACTGCACCAGAAGAGATGCAAAAGAGCCACGTGGTGGCTCTTCCGGAGCCCTTTCTGCAGCTTGGGAAGATGCACTATTTTGGCACTCCTTTCCCAATCACTAAAAGAGTTGATTGGGGGTGAGGCATGGGGCAGCCTCGGCCCCAATCCTCCATTTCTCAGGGCGGCCCACAGCCACCCGTCTGCATCCCCTCACAGTCGATCACTCAAATCACTACACCATGCTGGCTCTCAAATTAATGTTTTACTTTTATCTTTTTAAATTATTGTAAGCCACCTTGAATCCCAGTTTGGGTGAAAAGGGGGGTATAAATCCCATAAATAAATAAATAAATCTTCTCAATTTATAATAGTTTGTGCTAACCCCAGAAAAGTTTTACTTAACTACTTTGGAAAGAGAAAGAGACTTTATTGAAAACTTGCATCCACACATTTTCTCCAAGATAAATCCCAAGCCTCTTCTGCAATTTTCATTGATCTAAACCAGCCCATCTTCATGCAGATATAAATTTGCAGGGTATATCTGCTTGCTAATGAGGATCAACAAACAGCGAAGACTTGCATTCAAAGTATTGATCTATAAACAATTTAAAATTTAAACACTGCCTACACTCATGAAAGTCAACTCTTGTTCCAAAAGAGCATAGCGGCTTTAAACTTCTATTCCCACATGTTTACACTATCTATTCAAAGGCCTGTTAGATCTAAACTCTTTGATGTATGACCAGCTACTTCTGTTGTGGCTTTTTGTTAACTCAAATCTAAACCCATTGGGAAAAAGGACAAATTGGTTCTTTTATCAAATACTTGCAGCATCCTTTTACGATGAACAGGATTCTCACATGCTTGCTGTATTTATGCTGTATTCCATGAGCTATATTATGAACTGACAAAAAGGCCATGAAAATGTAAAGCAATGGTTCATTGCTGAAGATGGGGGAAAATTCAGCATGTAGGGAAATTGTCACTGAAGGACCACATGTGCTGACCACTACCTACATCAGTGGTTTCCATGTCAGGGACAAGTGATCCATTATGGCTTTTAGTTTGAACTTTAAAAGAGCTCTTCAAAGTATGGAATCTTTTCAAAGGGCAGAGAGTTCAAGACCACAGATAACTTCTTTAAAGTTCAGACTAAAACCCAAAGTGTTCACTTGCCCACTCTTACATGGAAGTCCCTAGCCACCAGCATGTGTCACAAAGTCATGCCAGAGGCAGAACAGTATCAACATGGGCTAGGGGGATTATGAAAGACTTGGTAAATTCCACCAAGCCCAATTTAAGAGCCAATAGCTGTATGCAGGAAAAGAGGTCTGTCCAGACTCTAATCAAGGTGCAAGGAAGATGACATTTCCACTACCACCTGCTAGTGATTGAGGCTACAACAAGGGTTTGAGGCAGAGGTCTGCCTATGAATTGTTGCACCCACACTCACTGGTAGGAGGATGTGGAAACATCCACTTCTTTACATCCTGATGATAAGCTGAACAGATCTTCTTCAACCAATGCAACTGCTGGCTCAGAAGGTGGATGTGGTGGGTGGGTCAGGAAATGTTATCTGCCAGAAATAGTGCACATTAAATTGAGGCACTGCCCTGGCTC
>CM034706.1:259255412-259279158 GCA_020142125.1 Phrynosoma platyrhinos | reverse complement strand
GACCGCCGCATTCACCTGACTAGTCATATGAAGCGACGAATCAAGGAGAACCCCCAAACTGCGAACACCGTCCTTGGAGGAGAGTGTGACTCCATCCAGGACTGGAGGCTGTATTCCCAAATCTGGTTTCGGGCCTGTGACTATTAGTACCTCCGTTTTGTCTGGATTCACCTTCAATCTGTTTTTCCTCATCCAATCCATTACCACTCTGAGACAGTCATTAAGAGGGGAGACGCCATCTGAAGTCTGAGACGATGATCTGGTCATGGAGAGATATATCTGGGTGTAATCATCGTACTGAAGACACCATGCTACATGCCCCTGAATGATCTCTCCTAGCGGTTTCATGTAAATATTGAATAACAATCCCAATGCCATCCCGAGAGAGTTAAACATTTTAAAGCTATAGTAGGATGACCACTTCTTCTTTCTGATGATGAACCTGTACATGGTGGAATGGTACAAAATAGTCATTTTCATGCTGGGAAGAAAGAAGTCATATTCTGGCAAGTTTAAGACTAACCAGTTTATTTCAAAATAAATATTCATAGGATACAGTGCATTTCCTCAGATGCAGTTCTGTAGTCTATCCTACCTGAAAGATTGTATTTCCCTATATGAGCCTGCCTGAGCTTTAACATCCATAAGGAAAAGTTTTCTCTTGGATCCACCACTATCACAAAAATGTTTGATAAGGATATGCTTTGATAAGGAATGTTTGATAAGGAACGTTTGATAAGGACAGCTTTCTTGATGGCTTTTCCCACATTGTGGAATTTCCTTCAATGGGAGGTCAGGTTGGACCCATACCTACTATCCTGCCACTGGCAGGCAAAGGGTTTTTCATGTAGGCAGGCATATGGTTTTTCATTTGTAGCAGCAGATACAGAGCTTTTAATGGGGTGTGTTGTATTTCTATTTGGTTATGTGCTAAGTGTGTTTTTAAAATTGTTTTTAACTTATATTTTTTAACAAAACTGTTGTTTAATTCTCTTTCAACTCTTGTATCAATAGTTTTTAAATCTTACTTTATTTTAAATGGCTGTACACTGCCCTGAATCCTGGGCTAAGAGAAAGGTGGAATGTAAAACAAAGAAATAATAAAGTCCACAAAAGCTTATGCTAACATAAATTGGTTACTGTTCCAGGTGCCATAGATTACATTTGCTTATTTATTTATTTATTTATTTATTGACTATCAAAACATTCATATAGCTACTTCTTTGAAAATCCATATTGGGTATGGCTGTACTATTGAATTTGGTCAGTGGATACAAGCAAAAATATAGTTCCATTCATTTTTTGATAAGACCTTACTGATACAAATACTTGAGATTTTTTTAAAAAAAAAATCTGAATGTGGGAGTAAACAAAAGTGACAGATTCATCCATCTGCAATGTGAAGGAGTCACAATACCACTATTTTTCTCACAGCTGGTGTGCATATTTGAAGAATGGATGGATGTGAAAGTACCTTTATTACAATTTCTCCGAAGGCCAATTCAAAGATTTTAAACCAACAAAAAATTTCAACATGAATGCACTTCCTTTTGTCTTAGCAAATGTATGCAGGCTCTAATATTAAAAAACAAAACAATCAGGAGCAAAAATGTGCACAGAAGGTATAATTAGTTTTGTGGTGAAGACATAATTAAAAATGAAAATGGCAGATGTGGAGGCTTGGATGAGCAAAATGGTCTCTCCAGTAAATATTTAAGATACAAAAATGGGCTATGAGAGGGACTATTTAGATGTTCTTCCCTCCCCCCCACACACACTGGTTATTTGGTGTTCAAAATGCTGACTGGTTTCTGCTTCACTCCACTTTCTACTTATTTGTTGGGTAAATCCTCTTGTCCCATTAAGAGTGACATCATGATGCTATTCACTACACAGTGATGTCAGCAAAGGCCAACAAAACAGAGTGAAGGCAATGCTTCATGGATGGATGCTGGTTAGCCACTGAAAACTATTGGCAAGGACTTGTCCTGCCTTGCCACAGATGGCAACAAGACACTGAACAACCATGGTAAGCACACTCTTGATTTTCTTCCTGCAATTATATGGAAATTCTCCTGACACTTGAATTGATCCATTCAGAGGTTTATCATCTTGAACAAGTCAAATCAGCTAGAGGAAGAACAACAGTAAAATCAAAAGTGGATTTCCACAGCAGCTGCTCTAATAGCTGCTCCTGGTCTTAGATGAGGATCTAGGTGAAGGTGCAAGTTGTTGTTGGAGGAAATGACTATTCAAGGCTTCTAGGCAGTGGTGTCACTAGGAAGTGCAGTGGTGCAGACTGCACTGAGTGAAACCACAGAAGAGGGGTGACACCCAGTTAGGCCTGCTCAAGGTGTGTGTGTGGGGGGGGAGGACTACTGCAGTGGATGCCTCCACCACACCACTGCACTTCTCTGGACTGCACTGCCATGGTGCCACTCTCCTGAGGAGGACAGTGCCATCACAGCAAACAAGAGGGCCAAGCCTGGCCTGCCAGACCTCACTGCCATAACACCACTCTCCTTCTGAGTAGGACAGCACTGCAGCATTGGTGGAGAGGGCTGAGTGCAGCCCAGTGAACCTCATTGTTGTGGTGCTGCTCTCCTGAGGAGAATGGCACCACTGCAACAAGTGAGAGAGCCGAGCATGGCCCACCAGACCTCGCTGCTATGGTGTTACTCCCCTTCTGAGGAGAGCGATCCACAGCAACAACGGAGAAGGGGCAAACTCACAGCTGGCCCCAGGAAGCCTCACCCTGCCTGGATGCCACTGATTCTAGGCCTAGGCAGTTTAGAACTTTCAAGGTCAAAATTATCACTTTCAAGAAGTGGCATCCACTAGGATTGCCATCACCTGGTGCAGTAACTCATGGTATCACTCTTCCCATACAGAATCTTTAGTAATGGTTTGTTTTTGTTTGTGGTTTTGTTTTTTGTATCAATGTTACTCATAAATTGTAATTCCCATATTCCAGGAAGAATGGCAGATTTTCATTGAATATATTCACAAACAACAAGGACAATTGCAACCTCCACATGGACAACAAGTTTTTTGGAGAGACACAATTGACATTCTCTTCTTTCCTAGTGGACCTAGAAGACTACCGATAGTGGTTGATATGACGTTTGTGAAGTGACTCTTTGTATTTTGGATTTGTGTTTTACTGTTATAATTAATAAAATTAAAAAATAATTACCGTATTTTTTATATAATACCGTATTCACCATATAAGACACACTTTTTCTTCCCCAAACTGGGGGTGGGGAAGTTGGTGCGTCTTATAAGGTGAATATACAGTCGTACCTCCGCTGCCAGGACCAGCCTAAGGAACGGCTGAGGCCGCAGCTAAAAGGAGGCCTCCTTTCAGCCGCGTCCTCGGTTGTTCAATGGGCTGCTCCTGAGATCGGAGGACTTCTCCGATCCCAGGAGCAGCCCATTGAACCACCGAGGCAGCGGTGGAAGGAGGCCTCCCTTTAGCCACGGCCTCGGTGGTTCATTGGGCTGCTCCTGGGATCTGAGGACTGTTGCCTTTTCCTGTAAGCTCAGGTAAAAGCAATCTTTTGCTTCCTCTCTTAGCTTGTGTATTCTTCCTCATTAATAACTATTAGCATCTCGTCCACACTCTGATGTTGTTTGGCCACATGTGTCTTCATTTTCAAGTGTGAAATGTTGGAGGATGTGAAATTGCCCAGGCATGAAAGGCAATTGTCACTGCCCAGTTGCTCTCCTCCTCCTCAGAAATGGCTCTATGGTGCTTGCTGTCTGTTGGATAGTTTTGGACAAGTTGAAAGTGGGTGCATCTGTACTGCAGAAATAATGCAGTTTTAAGCTACTTTAACTGCCATGCCTCCATCCTACAGAACCCTGGCATTTGTAGTTTTGTGATGTACCAGAACTCTTTGGCAAAGAAAGCTAAAGACCTTGTAAAACTACAAATCCCCAGATTCCATTGGCTGGAGCTAGAGCACTTAAAGTGGTGTCAAACTGCATTATTTCTACATTGTGGATGTTGACAAAAGGTAGAGAACAGCCTTCTGTGCCTAAGGGTCAGACATGCCAGTTTTATTCATAACGTTTAAGGAAGCATTTTGATGTTCTAATGCAGACAAATGTTGTTATTGCTTTTGTGTGCCTTTAAAGTCATTTCTGACTTATGGTGACCTTAAGGTGAATTTACCAAAAGGGTTTTTTGCCAGCTTGGAAAAAAAAACTTGGACAATAGCTCCCAGAGTCTCCAAAAAGTAACTTCAAGCTTTCCAGATAAGTAATGGACTAGAAACAGGAGTTAGTCTAGTTCAGTAGTGGCAAACATGAAAGAAATCCATCAGTGATATACTTCCAGTCATATCTCACACCATATTCATGAAATGTCTACAGTTTAGCAGATGATGTTGTGAAGATGCAAATCTAAGCATATGGATTTCCATCATATATTATAGATGTGTCCTAGTACAGAGATGAACTGAAAAAAGACCATACTTATGATAATCTCTGCAATAACTAGATATACAATTCATTGTGATGCTAAACCTGTTTTATTGTGTTCTTTGACAGAAGTTATTGATGGTAATGATCTTGAACTGGTGAACTTCCTTACTGCAGCAAAAAAGGGAGGGCATTACTACATTTGAGGCAAAGAAACCATAGATCTAACATTGTCATATTGGTACAGAATGACTGAGACAATTGCATTTATGTCTACTTTTAATTTCCAGATTAAGAACTGCTGATGTTAAAAATAACTTTACTGTAAAAATGATTTTAAGTTATACTAGGGTGATGAATTTCAGGTTGATATTTGCTCTTCTGCTTATCTCAGTATTGTATCAATTTTCTGTTTTTGTTATTGTTATTTTTTGTGGGTTTTTTTGTTTGTTGGTTGGTTATTTGAAAAGAGCAATATTCTTGTATATAAATTAGTATGCAATCTGTATGTTGTAGAATCTATAAAGCAGATAATCAAGTACATGCATGCAAACTGGCTTCATGGGTTTTAAATTTATTTTGGAATACCTGCATTTACTTACATGTACATAGTGAGATAGCTTGGAGATGGAACCCAAGTCTAAACACAAAATTAATTTATGTTTCATATATACCTTATATACATAGTCTGAAGGTTAATTTTATACAGTTCAGTATATTTAATAATTTCGTGCAAGAAACCAAATTTGCATACATTGAACCATCAGAAAGCAAAGGTGTCACTATCTCAGGCACTAATGAAAAAAGTTGATTTTGGGACATTTTAGAATTCCGGATAAGGGAAATTCAACCTGCATTCTAATTTCTACCCAAAATAAGAGCTTCCAGGTAGGATTCTTTTTTTAAAAAATCATCCTGCTATAAAAGAGACAACCTATATTGCTATTAATGCCAACAACCAAGTTCAGAATTTGATGAGATGAAGGATTCAATTAAGTCTAGCATAGGACATCTGTGATGGGTATTTGTCTCTATTTATTCCAGAAAAATCATGGGAAAACAGATAGGGAAGAAATTGTGTATCATTTTCCTCCTGTGTCATATTCCCAAAACTGCTATTAATTCTGTGGACAGTGGTGTTGGAGTTAAGTATAGTTTTAGAGATGTAGACTGATATTGTCATACTTTCCTGGATGGAACTCATTTTGAGTATTGACACAGAGAAATAGAAGTTTGATGCAAGAGGTGTTTCAAGAATCTATTGTCTAAAGCAATTGTGTAACATGAACAGTGGCTTCTCATTTCCATGTCAATGGGATAGTGAAACTGTTCTGGGTTTTAATATTACTTTCGAGTTGTTCAAGGTGTAAAACCACACTCCAAAATTGGTTCACTGCCTTGTATAGTTTCTTTTGTCAGGTTATGCAGGATTGCATTACACTATTGTGACTAAATAAAGGTGTGGTAAATGGCAGGTGAACCTGCATATGTGAGCCTGTATGGTAATTGGCCAATTAAGCCAGATGTTGTGATAGTTCGCATGTAGGTTGGGAGCTGTAATGCTTTCCATGCTGGGACCCATGCTGTAGGTTGTTTTGCTGAGAGCTATATGCTGAGAGCTATGTGACTTGCTCTTCATGTTGAGTTTGTTTTTGTATTTTTCTGTGCCTATTTTTATTCAGCCATAAAGCTAAAATTCTTTGTTTGTTAGGTTATTTTTGCTTCTGCTAAGTAAAGCTATATTTATAGTTTTTTTGTGGGTTTTTCAGGCTGTGTGGCTATGTTCTAGAAGAGTTTCTTTCTGACGTTTCTGATGCTGGTGAAACGTCAGAAAGAAACTCTTCTAGAACATGGCCACACAGCCTGAAAAACTCACAAAAAACTATGGATGCTGGCCATGAAAGTCTACAACATCATAAAGCTATTTTTGTTACTAAAGTTTCATGACTCTGCTACAATCCATTTTTGCAACCCTAACAATTGTTATGGGTCCAGAGCACTGCTGTCACTGTATCCTGGAGAAAGTCTAGAGTCTGAAAAGTCTGCAGAGATTTGCTGAGGTTGGTAAGGAAGCAAAGGGGCTTGCTGAGCACTCAATATCTGTTTGAGAAGAGTGTAGAAGATCAGCAGCCATAGCCACATGTGTCTTTGTGGTGGTTTGCCACTAGAGAGATTGAGTTAACATAATTCACTTGGCCAGTGAAAATGGACACAGCCTGTCAGAGGTGATTCGACACACTGCTAGTCTCAACTGCTTTAAAAAGGTGGTCAAGATGTATGTCTTCTGTCAGGCCTTTCCAGAGTAGCCTCTCCGTTGCCTCCCATCAATTGCCCCTGCTTTGTTTTAATAACTGAAATGTATTTTTTATTGTGGATGGGAGGGTTTATGAATGTGATGTTTTACTGTATTTGAATGCTGTTTTATTATTGTAAGACACTTTGATCTGTTTGGAGAGGTGGGATATAAATATTTGTTGTTGTTGTTGTTATTTGCAGGAGCCAGTTGAGAACCCCCTAGCACAGCCTAATGAGGAAGAGAGAAAGGCTGCACAGAAGACTCATTCCTGGATCATCCTGGGTATTGAGGAGAGCCAACCTATGCACATTAGAGAGTAACAAACTGCAAAGGAATGTTGGGAGGATTCATGTCTGCACCTCTGCAATTTCTAAGATATCTCTCACAAGAAAGCTCTATAGAACATGTTTAGCTCCAGATGGTGATGTTTCCCAGCATTTACAGGAGATGCAAAGTTTATTTCTTCAATTGTTGGAGCGAGGCACATTTTTTTGAAAAGAGTGCTAAAGTGTTTATTATTTTGAGCTCTCTTGACCCATCATGGGATGTGTGTACACAAAGTTTAAAAGTTCTCCCAGAGAGAGACTTGGCTCTTCATTGCCTCACCAGTTGTCTGCTGGAGGAAGAAGCCAAGAGAAAGGAATGCTGTGCAAAACAAGCAAATTGCAAGTGGCATTCCAAACATTCATTGGCTCAGCTTCAGGGAGATAATGAGGCAGAAAGCAAGAAGAGTCTGTTTGCTGTGAGGAAATGCTACAAGTGTGGATCTACATGTCATCTTCAGTCTTCCAGTCCAGTTCAACAGAGGCACAATGTTGCAGCCAAGAGGAGACAGTAGGAGAGAGACAAGCAAGGAAACAAGTCACAAATTGTTTCAGCATTGTATTGCTTAAATCAGGAGAAAGAGGTTTGGCTCCTTGATTCTGGTTGTGCATGTCACATAGCAAACCAGAGGAGTTACTTTAACTCTCTGAAACCAGCAAGTATTAATACTGTTATGTTAGGTAATGAGCTAAAGGTCTTTGTTCAGGGAATGGGAGAGTGTTATGTACCTGGTTTGTCTACAAGATTGTAGAATGTATATTTTGTGCCAGAGATACAGTTTTGTTTTCTTAGTGTTGCATGTCTCACATCTGAGGGCTATCAAATTTCATTTGCTGACACAATTTGTGATGTGAAGAAAGGAGAGGTAAATTGTGCTAAAGGAGCTGAAAAGACGATCTTTACCATGATACCCATTTCATAGGGTTCTGTAGGTGCAATTTGTAACAACAACCCTCCACATGAGAAATGTATTCATTTGTTGCACAGACACCTAGGCCATGCTAGTTTTAAAGCCATAGGCAAAATGATATCATTGTATGGTGATACCAAGCTAAAGCAATGTAATTCATTTCTTGACTGTGCTATGTACAAACAGTCTAAAAGCATAATACATCCCATAAGAAAGAAATGCAACAGGGTTACTAAGAGGCCATTTTAGTTGATTCATTCTGATGTTATGGGGCCACTACTAAATAGTTTAGGAGGTGCCAAATATTTTGTTACTTTTATTGATGATTATAGTTGATATGCATGGGTTTATTTACTGAAAAGTAAGAGAGAGGTATTTCAATTTTTTTAGAATTGGATTCCTATGTAAAGAGGCAATTTGGCCACAAAGTGGCACAACTGCAAACTGACTGAGGTGAGGAATTTCTTTCTAACAACTTTCAACAATGGCTAAAAAGAAAAGTCATTTTTCATAGGTGCACCGATCCATTGTCTCCTTGGGAGAATGGCATAGTGGAACTCCTTGGGGAAATACTCCAAACAGTTAAAGATCCTTTACTTTGTGATTCTGGCTTGAGTTCCAAATATTGGGAAGAAGCCCTATTCACAGCCAATTACACAGTTAATAGAACTTGGAGTTCAGCTATTGACAATATTTCTTATTTTATGTTGTTTGGCAAGCAGCCAAACTCACATATATAAGAATTTTTGGGTGTCATGCCTGGGTGCATATCCCCAAAGCATGAGATGGAAAGGGCAAGCCAAGACAGCCAAGTTAAGATTTCTATGATATGCCACAGGGTGTAAAGGTTACTGTTTTGATGCTGGTAATGGAAAGGTGGTAATATCTTAGAATGCAAATTTTGCTGAAAGTAATTGGCGGGGGGGGGGTGTTCATGGAAACAGAATTTTTTCTTCCCATAAATGAGAATGCTGGGTTATGTGATACTTTGCCATTACTGCCTCAATCCCCTGTTAGGTCAGAAAGCCCAGTCAATGATGTTACTCCACCCAGTGGTCAACAGGAGAAGAGTCCTGAGAAGAGGCCTGTTATTGTTAAAAAGGAGGTGCAGGATAGTCCAGAGGCTTTAGATCAGTCAGGTGTTCCAGATCAACTAAGGAGATCTCAGAGCAAAAACAAAGGAGTTCCTCCTGTAAGGTTTTCTGTCTGAAATGTAATCAGAGTTTGTAATACAGTTTCTGAACCTCAAAGTTATGAAGATGTTTTAAGTTTGCCTTCCAGTGAGAGGGTGAAATGGGAGGAAGATATCCATGCAAGATGAAAGCTATGTAATCTGACATTATAATATTAAATGTAATAATGAACCATATAGTCATGCAAAGATGTTATTCTAGCAAATATGATACTGTTGTTTTAAGTTTGAAATGATTCAAAATGTTGTGTAAGTAAAGCCTAACATTTAGCCACACACTTGGTTTAATACACAAGGAGGGGTGTCAGGGAATGCAGGATTTCATTATGTTATTGTGATTGAATAAAAGTGTGGTAAATGGCAGGTGTACTTATGTATGTGAGCCTGCATGGTAATTGGCCAATTAGGCCAAGTGGCTGCAATGCAGTCAATCAGCAGACTACAAATGTTCTGGTGGTTTGTATTTAAGTTGGGAGCTGTAAGTTTTTCATGTTGTTGGGAGCTGTTATGCTTTCCATGCTGGGAGCCATGCTATAGGTTGTTTTGCTGAGAGCTGTGTGATTTGCTCTTCATGCTGAGTTTATTTTTATCCAGTCATAATGCTACAATGCTTTGTTATTTTTGCTTCTGCTAAGTAAAGCTATTTCTGTTATTAAAACTCCATGACTCTGCTACAATTCATTTTTGGACCCAAACTTAGGGCCTTTACAGACTGCCTGAAATAATGCAGCTTGAGACCACTTTAACTGTCCTGGCTCAGTGCTAGGGAATCATGGGAATTCCCATGACTACCTAGCATTGAGCCAGGACAGTAAAAGTAGTCTCAAGCTGCATTATTTCTGGCAATCTGTAAAGGCCGTTAGAGTAGATTCATTATCCCATTGTCATGAAAGCTGCCAACTGACACTGGTTAAAGGCAAGCCAGAATGCACAAAATAGAGGAACCTATAACCTACCACAAATGCTGCATTTGAGATCCATGGTATTGGCTTATTTTGGAAGCCAGTGTGGCATATGGTTTGAGCATTGGACTCTGACTCTGGAAACATGGGTTCAAATCCCCACTCATCCATGGAATTGGGTGATTTTGGGTAACTAAAGGGGAATACAGACCATCCAAAAGGACCAGTCTGGGGGTGGAGTTTGGGCATGGTGACCACATGCCGACCACCCCAACTCTACCCCAATGCTGCTGTCATGTCATGTGCTTTACCACATGGTAGGTGGTGTCAAGGTGCTCCCTTAGCATAGCATTCAGACACTGTGTCAAAAGAGTGCGGAAAAGTTGCTGCCATAGTGGCAAGAGCAGCTTTTTGAGTGGCAAAGTGCAGGGTTGGGGCTGCAGTGTGTGGTTGCCATGGCCCTGATCCAGCAAGGAAAGGGGCAGTGGGATGTCTGTACAGCCCCTATGAGTGTCTCTCAGCCTCAGAGGAAGGCAAAGGGAAACTCACTCTGAACAAATCTTGCCAAGAAATCCCTGTGATAAATTTGTCTTAGGGTTCCCATAAGATGGAAATGGCTCAATGGCAAATAACAAATTGACTTATTTCAGGCTTACTCCACAAGCAGCATATAGCAGGTCAACCACTCCACAATATGAGGAACTAATGCAATCATCCTCTCCCATTCAGATATGTGCATTATGTTGTATTTTAGCATCAGAACCCTAGTACAAAAAATTGGGTCACTAGTGACCTCCAGAAGAACCTTAGAAATGGCATGTTCACATTCCTTAACTACTAGTGTTAGAGCAGATAATGGTGACCAGTAATCAGTCCAAAAAAGGGAAGTAGGAAGAGAAGGTGAATTCACAGTAGAAGCAAGTTGTGGCTTGAAGTTTTATTGTCCTGGAACAAAGGTCACAGACACATGCCACATATTACCACTGATCAATACACCATCAGTGAAGTGTTTTTTGGGTAGATTTCTTGAGTGTATGAGCCTTTTATTCAGTATAGCACACTCTACCACTATACCTTAAGGCCAGAATAATCAAATCTCTCTCACACATACACACAGTTATCACTGTAAATAATTCTGTATTTGTCTCTCATATCCCATGTCTTCTTGTCTTCCTTCACCAACCCATACACTTAGAACACTTTATTTTCATGTTAACTGTACCTTCCTCCTTCAACAAATACATCCAAAATAAGCAGCTTAATCAAAACTGCTCCAAAACCTTGCCAAAAACTTACCCTATCTTTATCCTTCTTTGAGGCTGGCCATTATGTTTGGATGGTTTTGATAATGATGTTCCTACACTTGGGTCATTGCTATCTTGCCACACTTTCCTCTTCTTTTGTCATGTCTGTCTGTCTGATCTTTCCTGCCCTTCTTGACTCATATTATTTCCTTTGGCTTCTTTTGCTCTTTTGGAAGGGACCCAAACGACATTCCTCTTTCTCTGCCTCAAGAATCCTATTTCTTGCTTTTATTCAGTTTCACTTTGCTATTTCATGTTCTCTTCTCAGGTGGATGGCAAAAAAGCCAATTAGAAGTTTCTGGTATCAATACAGTCAGTAGATACTAACTGGATTGGGAGGGAAAGATTTTTTGCTCCCCATATCTAACATCATGAAAGAAAGAAAGTAGTTTTACTCCTTGTTCTTCCCATGACCCCTTCTTCCATTTAAGAACCTTCCACCTGGCTTGAGACTTTAGGGCTTAGAGAAAACTTAACTACTCTACAAGATCTGTGACTTGAGTCCTACATGTGTTGCATTATCCTATCAGTTTCTGGCCTTTCTGATCATCAGTTCCTTTTCTCATACATTGACTGGAATCTTCCTGTGGCTTTACACTGATATAAAGGCCATTTCAGAAACTGATGCACTTTCTCTGTGGTTACACAAGGCAGAGTTGCTTAAGCTATGTTACACCAATGCAAACTGTTGTTCAAGTGTTTGTTCTGTCCAGGGAGCCCATGCACACCGCATAATTATAGTGCTATACAGTGGGCAATTGGTATCTGTAGGGGTTTAGCTCCAGGACCCTTTGTGGCTACCAAAATCTGTGGATGCTCAGGTCCCATTAAATACAATGGGACATAGTGAGATGGCATAATGAGATGATGCCATTTATATAAAATAGAAAAATCAAGGCTTGCTTTTTTGAATTGCTTTATATTTAAAAATATTTTCAAGCCATGGACGGTTGATTCCATGGATAAAGAATCCATGAATTTGGAGGGCCTACTGTATTCTACTGTAATAGAATAGAATACTGCCATGGCAATATCCCATGGAATCCTGGATTTGCCATTTTAGGAAGATACATTTAGAATTCTCAGACATAGAGCTCGTCTCACTAAACTACAAAACCCAGGATTCCATAGGATGTTGCCATGGGAGTTGAAGTGGAATGTAGCACTATATTTGTGTAGTGTGAATGGGTCCTAGGAGGCTCTACAAGTATCATTCTTAACTGTGGATGGGGAATCACATGACTGATGTGAGAGTGGGCAGCTATACTGCTCCTTTGTATGAATGGTGGCTCACTGGAGTGATACAGTAACTCTAGCATAGGTATTTTGTCAAATAATGAATGGTGTCATGCTTGATAGCAAGAGACTTGGAAGAACCAAGAAAACATTGTTAAGTGTAAATTCACTATAGCTTTATTCCGGAATCAAGACACTTTGCCACAGCAATCCTTTTAGAAACAACTCTGAGTATTTCCCACCAAAAAAAAAGTACTTTAAAGCCTTCTGACCAATCCCCTTTCCCCCCTCCCCAGTGGTAAGGTTGTTCATATCAAAGGATCTTTGAAGTTTAGTTCTTCCAGGCCCATCTCCTTTCATCTCCTGGGATCAGAAGGCAAACTCTCTTCCCAGTCATAAACCTGCCCCAATGTCCCATCTACTATTTACAATGACCATTCCCTTTGATTCCCCCCCCCCCCCCCCCCCCCCCCCCCCCCGCTGCCTGCATCGCCCCTTGGTGGTCAGATTCTTATGAGAAGCATAGAATCCTGACAAATGGGCCCTTGGCCCTTAGCATGTAGCAATAGCATGCACATTTCTATACCACTTATCAGTGAAGTCAGCACTCTCTAAGTGGTTTTCAAGCCATGGACTAAGTGACCCTTGATTCTTGCCTTCCATGAAATATGTCTAGGGCACCTTTAGACTGAGAACTAGCAAACCTCCAGATGCTATAATCTGATCCTTTGGGACCCAGTTACTACTGGATTCCTGGTGGATCTTGAATACAAACCCTTTCATATAAGGTGATAAAAATTCTCTCTTAGTACTGAACATCCACCCTTGTTGTTCAGGCTGGAACAGGGATGTAAATCTTTGAGTGAAACTGCAAAATTTTGCTTCTTACACCTGAAACAGTGAGATATTTACTGTCAGTCTTGAGCTTTCATATCTGTGAGTTTTGTTTTGTAGAAAGGCATAAACAGCGCAAATTGCATAGGGGAATTATGATGGGTGTTGTCTTGCTGGATGGATATTTAAAAATTAGAAACCTTGTTTTGCATCTTTATGATGAATTAGCCAGTCTTTCTGTTCTTGCTGTGTGTGGTATGCTTTGCCTCACAAAGAGAAGAGACATGAGTTTTGCCCAGAGACATTTCCTACACTGGAGGCAAAAAATCTCCTGGGGATTAATGAACTCTCAACAGGGTGTCTTGACAAAAATGAATAATTTAGTGAGATTCCTTCACATCCCTATGGCACAATTAAGGTTTTTTCCCCTTCTTTTCTTTCATCATGCTACAGTTTGAAGGATGTTAGTAATATCTGACCCCCAAGGGTATAGCTAGGTAGGCAATGGCAAAATAAAGGTTATTTCCCCTCCCAAAAGAATTCTGCTAATCCACATGAAATATTTTTTCAGTCCCCATATTTCTTACATTGCAGTAACTTAAAACTTCATTTGAGTTTTTAGAAATACAGTTTAGATGCTCATGAAAAAGGGAGCAGGTAAACATATCTAGGGAATAGGAAAATGGCAAATAGGAGATTCCAGGTATGAATTATTCTCAGGGCCTCACTTTCTTAAATGCTAGAAACTCGGTTAGTCAATTGTGAAAATGTGTCCTGATGAACAATTGGACTGATGAACAACAAATCCAATGCACAGAAGTCCTAATGCACATCAATTTCAATGCCTATAAGCCCCAATATACATAAATCCCAATGTGCATTGGTCACATTGCTGGCCCCCTTTCATAGTAAGGTAACAGCAGCCCTATACTGGATATGGATTTTATGGAACTGTTCAATTCTGATTCCTGCAGACTTAAGTCCACTTAGAATCATAGAATCATAGAATTATAGAGTTGGAAGAGACCACAAGGGCCATCCAGTCCAACCCCCTGCCATGCAGGAACTCCCAATTAAAGCATCCTTGACAGATGGCAATCCAGCCTCTGCTTAAAGGTTTCCAAGGAAGTAGACTCTACCACACTCCGAGGGAGTGTGTTCCACCGTCAAACAGCCCTTACTGTCAGGAAGTTCTTTCTAATGTTGAGGTGGAATCTCTTTTCCTGGAGCTTGCACCCATTGTTCTGGGTCCTAGTCTCTGGAGCAGCAGAAAACAAACTTATTCCCTCCTCAATATGACATCTCTTCAAATATTTAAACAAGGCTATCATATCACCTCTTAACCTTTTCTTCTCCAGCTCCCCAGCTCCCCAAGTCATTCTTCATAGGATTTGGTTTCCCCAGCTCTCTAAGTCATTTTTCATAGGGCTTGGTTTCCAGACCCTTCACCATTTTAGTTGCCCTCCTTTGGACACGCTCCAGTTTCTCCACATCCTTTTTGAATTGTTTTCAGCAGGATTCTGACCTTTATTTCTTGTCAGAACTTAATTATATTTGCAAGAATACTTGCCCCTTCTGAGAGGATTAGGCATATTTTAGAAAGACATGCAGTGACTTTTCTGCAAAAGCAGCCTTTATAGATTGAGCTCTCCTGCTGCTGTTTTAAAAGAGATACGCTTCTCAATTCACTAACAAAGGACATTATCACACGGGGGCAAATCTGCTGGTTAATCCACACAAAATCCAAACCGAAACTGGATTACTACCCCGTGTTTTCACACGACGTCGCACAGAAACTGGACAGAAAGTGGACAGAAATGCAATCTTTTGTAATCCACTTGTCTGGAGGAAATGCAAATACGTAATTACAGTAATTATGCATTTACCATAATGTGATCGCCAAATGCGCATTGGGGAGCATTTCCTTGCTGTTGCCATGGTTCCAGAGAGCATTCCTCTATCTGCGCATGTGCAAGAGGCTCATTTCTACTACATTTACGGGTTTTTTTCACTTGTGTGTGAACGTTCAATGCAGTTACTGTAAATTCGCAATTAAGGTAATGATGTTTGCGGAAACAAGGTTTATTTCCCATTTATTTTCGGGATGCCTCATTTCCACTTTATTTTCAGTTTCTGGGCCACATGTGATAACGTCCAAAGTTTCATACAATGTACAAATCTGTGGAAGTTTTAATTTGGTGAGGCACACTTTGGCAAAGATTTCTGATAACCCCACAAAACCATAAACCTGGGATTCCTTAAGATAGAATCATAGAAGTTAAAATGGTATCAAAAGGCTATAATTGTATACAATGAAAGAAATAGTGTGATAGGGTAGAAGCAGATGATGCATATGGAGCATAGAGTAGCACAGAGAGGAAGAAGATATAAAACATTCTTCAAGAAGGCCACCAGGGCTTCTACCAAAACATCCCGACTCTTGGGAGAGATATCTGGGCCCTTTCACATTACACAATTATATCAATATGATTCCACTTTAACCATCATTGCTACATGAAATCCTGGAATTTGTAATTTGGTAAGGCACTGGAACCCTTTGGCAGAGAATTCTAAATAGCCCTCCTCAAATTCCAGGTCTCAAGATTCCAAAGGATGTTGCAATGGCAATTAAAGTGGAATCATAGTGCTATTAAGTAGTATGAACAGTTCTCTGGATCACCTCTGTGTTACTCCATTTCATAATCCCTCCTTCCAAAGCACTGGAATTTGAGAACTCTGGTAAAACCATTAACTATGATGAAATACCAAATGTTGGATAAATCCTTTAATACACTACTTCAGCACCATTTCTCCAAAGCACTGATATAGGAGGTAGGTAAAGGTAAAGGTATTCCCCATTGACAAGGTTGTCAAGTCGTGTCTGACTATAGGGGGCAATGCTCATCTCCGTTACTAAGCCGAAGAGCCAGCATTGTCAGAGACTACTCTATGATCATGTGGCCAGCATGATTGCATAGAATGCTGTTAACCTTCCCACTGAAGTGGTACCTATTTATCTATTTTGAACTGCTAGGTTGGCAGAAGCTGGAACTAGTGACAGGAGCTCACTCCATCATGCAGCACCTGGGCCTTGAACTGCCAATCTGCTGGTCTTGCAATCAACAGAGTCAGCATCTTAACCGCTTGAGCCACTGGATCCCCTACACTCACTGATATACACTTACACTTACACTGATCTAGGAGACCCACAATAAAATCCTTCATTGTGTCTAGAAATATTGTTGTATTTCGGACCCTGAGGTGACCATGGGGTTTTCTTGGCAAGATTTGTTCAGAGTGGGTTTGCCTTTGCCTTCCTCTGAAGCTGAAAGAGTATTAGTTGTCCAAGGCTATGCAATGAATTTCTGTGACTGAATGGGGATTTGAACCTTGGTCTTCAGAGTCCAGCACCCAAACCATTACACCATGTTGATTCTTTTATTGGAAACTAGACCAGTAAAACAAAAAGCAACATTAAAATATAGCTCTCCATACCCTTTCTCTTTTCTTCACTCTGGAACCTTCCTAATATGGAGAACTTGGTACAAATACACAAGTTTTTGGAGGCATACCATTGATGTCTCATGTATCCTGATAAATTAAAATTGCCAGCAAATCTCCAGGAGCATCTAGATTTAAGTTCAGTCAACTTTAGAGGAACCTGGATTGAGTTCAGATACTCTTAAATCTTTCTGCATGAGCCTGATCTAGATTCAGGATTTGCCTTTATTTGAACCAGACACCTGTTGAGTATATTTGATCACAACTGGGGCAACCGACTCAGTTTTTTAGCATCCATTTGTTAATCTTTTAATCCAGGATGGAAACTGGACAGCCTTCCAAGTGTCATTGGACTGCAGGAATCAGACATAACCAGTATAGCCAATGGTGATGAATGCTGGGATCTACAGTCCAACAGCTTCTAGAGGGAAGCTCATTTCCCATGCTTGTTTTTAGCTGTCCAGTCTTTTTCTCTCTTGTATGTGCATATGTTGGAATGACATTTTCTGAGGTAAGAATCCTTCATTATTAAAGCAAGTTTAACCTTCAGTTTGTTCTAAAGTTAAAATTACATCCTGAATATGAAGATAATATTCAAGGCCAACTCTCATCATCTCCTCAATCCTTAGCTTCATAAATGTTGTGTGTCCCTGACCATTTTCTCCTCATCTTTCTTTCTGTTAAATGAGTGTATCACTTCTAACCTAGAATTGTCAAGGGATTTGCCACCTTTGGCTAAGGTAATGTCCCCAGAGAATAATGTCATTAGACAGCAGAAGAGAAAATGATATTTTAATTCTGTTACTCAATTACATTAAATTATGTATGGTCTCTTTCACTCCATTATGTGTGCCTGTAACTCTACATGCCAAACCATTCTGTTCCATATTTTCCTTCTAATGAAGAATTTCTGGAGATCTATTAACCAAACACTTTGAAAGGTGGATTCCCCACCACCACCACAGATTATTATTCATACTTTATTCTCAGTATAAGTAACAGAAACTGTGAATAAAATGAGGACTAATTGTAACCAGTAGATTCAGAATCAAACACAGTTTTGTTAAAGAAAAAAGGAGTCAATGGGGGGGGGAGATATTTTGGGATAACTGGAGCAAAGAGGTATTTTAAATAATGGAATTATTTTAATAATTAAAATAAAGAGACAATCTGGAATAATTAGGGTGGTGGCGGTGGCGGTGGCGGTGGTGGTGGTGGTGGTACTGGTAAGGGAGCTCAAGGAGAATGGCATGTTATTACATCCCTTCATTTCAGTTTACTGCTTCTTGAAAAATCAAATATATGTGTTGTACGGTAAGTATCTGTTGGTAGATTTGGCCTCAGATGAACTAGCTTGAAATTTGTCTCCACCCATGCTAAATAACTCTATGGATTCCTGAATGTTGAAGTGGGGGAATGAAGGAGGGAAGATCTTTACCTGTGGACTTATGAAAATGTTTAAATAAAACCTAGATTTTTGATCAAAATTCTGGAAACCAAGCTTTATGAAAAACAATTTAGGGAGGAAGATGATACATTGCTGCTGCTGCTGCTGTTGCTACTGTGTGCCTTCAACTCATTTCTGACTCATGGTGACCCTAAGGTGAACCTAATTTCTTTGCAAGCTTTGTTCAGAAGGAATTTGCCATTGCCTTGCTCTGAGGCTGAGAGAGTGTCGCTTGCCCAAGGTCACCCAGTGGATAATGCAATTTGACACCACTTTAATTGCCATAGATCCATCCTGTTTGGGAGGCAACAGGACTCTTTAGCAGAGAAGACTAAATACCTTGTAAAACTACAGATTATGTGATTCCTTAACATGGAGCTACAGCACTTAAAGTAGTGTGAAATTGCAGACACAGCTCCACTGTGCATAGGCCTGAGACAGATGAAAGCTGCCCCCCATCCATCTTAATTTCCATCACTGTGGCCTTGGAAGGAGAGAAGAAATGGCAGTATCTGCTGGACTCGATCCCCTTCCCCACTGCCATTCCCTTCTCCTTTTGTGTCATGTCTTTTTTGAGTGCAAGTCTGAGGTCCAGGAATTGTCAAATTAACACTCTTTAATATGCTCTGAGAGCCTTTGTGGCTGAAGAATGGGGTATAAATATTCTAAACAAACAAACAAACAAACAAACAGAATTATTTCTACAGTGTAGATGCAGCCATAGAGGGTAGGGGAAAGCTGTAATATAGGACAGTCATCTAGGGGGAAGAACTGAATAAAGTTGAGAGAGCTATGAATGATTAAATAGTTCAGGGGATAACATGTTATCTAAATGTGTCTTAATAAATTTCAACTTGTTTATTTGTTTACAACTGTATTTGGCTATTCCTATTAAGATTTATGGAGAATCTGTTCACACTTATAATAATAGCCACTGGTCTATGTAAGGATCACCATGAGGCCCAAGCACCCAGTCGAGGAAGGGAGTAAGAAGAGCAAGGAGCAAGGTATGTGACAGGAGCCCAAGGGTTTGGAGTGCAAGGCCAGCCTGGAAAGTGGATTAATCACAGTATATAAGAACAACAAATAAATGTTTTGAATTTTAAAAGGACCCTGCAAACAATTTGAAAGATAATTTGACACTCTAAGAGGCTTCACACCCCCTGCAACAGAAAAGGGGTTGCCTGGGGACTCTAAAGGAATCAAATGCTGCAAGGATATATGGTCTCATGTAGCTCCAGAGGTGCCATTTTTTACCCAAATCAATTAGAATGACAGAAGGGGAAAGGGGGAAAAAGAAAGAAAATGATGGGAATAGCTTTTATTTTCTTCCCACCTATGTATTTCTGATACATATATCTTGAGTATAGGTGGAAGAAACACCCTCTCTGCAGCTTGTACTATAAATCTGATCTTTCTTCATGTACAGTATGTAGAATAATATTGCTCCCAGTGCCTTTATACAGAAAACCACCACCTACTGTGCAACAAAGCAACCTCCTGAAGATCCATTCCGTTCCTTCTACACAGACCAAATTTCAAATTTCCTGTGATGACAACTCAATTTTGCCCCCTCCACTCTTCCAATATCAACCATTTCCTTTGGCTTCATCCCAAATCAAAATCCTCATTCTTTTTTGCCCTCACCACACTGCATTCCTATGAAAAAGGTTAAGAACACATCAAGTCAGAGGACAGGAAGAGAAGTATAAAAGCTACTTCTGTTCTCTCCTAGCACCTACATGTTGGTAATCAGAATTTATCTGCTTTTAGCAGACATTTTTTCCATATGAATTATTGCCTGTATGGCAGGAAAGACCCCTATACAAATCCTTATCACATCATTAAGCCAGTCAAAAAACCTGACAAACATCCACTGAGGAAGGATAATTAACATCTCTCATTTCAGCACCACCCTCTGTCATAAATATTTTTCCCCTTCCATATCTATAATTTCAACCCTCCATTTGAGGAAATGAGATTAACAGCATGTACCCTGGGAAGATAATGAAATTGCATGTTGCTGTTTTTTTTTCTTCAAAATGTAATAAGAAGCAACATCTGTCTCTCAGGGAGAAAGGATGCCAGGATGACCCAGGAGGTTTGGTTCAAATCTGGGCACCTGCATAGCTTTCCTAGAGCTCAAATAAGGCTAAGTCTACGTGGAATCCTCTCTTAAATACTTTTGCAAGCCTTTGAAAAACAACAGGAAAGTAGAATACATCACCAATCCTGCTTCTGGAGGGAAAATGATGAGGTGTAATTCCTAGGTGATATGTACATTATTAAATGAAATGCTAGAGAACTTGAGGTGATAGTTGTGTGTGTGTGTGTGTGTGTGGTTAGATTGCTGGTATGGACCAAATAATTCAGTTTACCATCCCAGTTTTTTATTAGTTGCACCAGAACATACTGTATTGCCTGTTCCAACACTATTTCTCTGTCTATTAAAAGCCTATGCTGAGGATATGAATTTCCAGAGCAACCTCAGTGAGGAGGCCATAGGAATGAAAGAGGAAGTTGAGAATCAGAAAATCATCATCATCATCATCATCATCATCATCATCATCATCATCCCTTTCCCCCCCCCCAAAAAAAAATGGGATTCAAAGTGGTTAACAATTTAAAAGAATAATAATGTAGAATGTAGAAGATAAGTACTATTGGCCCGCCATATCTATGGATTTTTTTTATCTACAGATTCAATCATCCACAGTTTGGAAATATTCAATATGTACATAGTTATAAAAAAACTTTTAAATCTATTTTAACTCATTATTATGTTTAACATATGTTAGCATACTTACAGTATTTTTATTGTTTTAATGTTAATTATAAGCAGCCTTGAGATCTTTTTGATGTAGGTGGGGCATAATAATGAAGCTGATGTTGATAATGATGTATGCCACTGATGAACATAGTTATAAATGTTCTTGTAACTTGATAAGATATAGGAGAGGAAAAGCTTTAAAAAATAAAAATAGTTTAAAGGGGGGGAGAGAAGCTGACGATGAATTGATTTTAAGACTGGGGAAAGGGGAAATGGTGAAAAACTGAAATTGACAAATTCATTCATCTCTAGTCAGCCCATTTTATATATAACACAGAGGCATGTGTACAATAGCTGCCATGAAGCATAAGGGTGTACCTATAGTAGCATGTGTCTACAACTATGTGTTTTTCATGTCCTTACATATTTAGATAGACACTTTCACCATCTTGACTGGCACCTTGACTCTTAATTCCCATCCATCCCTTTTTTTTTTTATAATGGAATGGACTAATACGGCTCTCTGTTTGAAAATCTTAAGTGCACACCATAAAAAAAATCTAATGTGTGAAGCAGCAGATAGAAATCAAAGGAAAGTCAAACAAAACTTCTATATCAGAAATAGATCTCTGTCCCTCTAATAGAACAGCATTACTACTGAAAAGTATAAGAAGCTCCTATGCACAAAGGAGCCTGTACTGAATAAGGAAGTTAAGCTGCAATTTACCATCATCACACTTATTTGTGTGTGGAGCTATGGAAACGACCCCAGAGTCTGCAAAAATGCAGCTTGAAAATTGGTGATGATTTATGGCATTTCGATGGTAAGTGCATGAGATCATGTAAAATATGGTACATTTCTTTCTAGTCATGGATGTACATTTCTGGCATAAGGCTGAACCATTATCATCTTGCACTGACAATTTAAATATCACTGGATGTTTCTCTGCTGGTTTTTCCACTTGGCAGAAGGTAAATGGTTTCAAGCTATTACATCTATATACTCCAAGAGGAAGATTTTAACCACTATGCATGCTTCTGGGGAGGAAGTAATGAGGGTCACAGCCTTTACAGATGTGCTCCTCCCTTGTGGGAATTCCATGCAATGACATTTGTTTCTGCTGCATAAAGTGATGTGGTGCCAAAGATGGGACAGAAGGCAAGATGGGAGGAGGAGGGAGCACAAAGTCAATGCATGCTGACAATAGGTCTCTTCATTTCTTTTTCTGTTAATTTATTGTTTACTGCTGTTTTTTTTTCCATACAACATACTAAGTCTGAGGGGTGACTTCTCCAGTTTCAAAGCTGAAAGGAAATAAAGTTTTAAACTGAACAGCTAGGCTTAGGGGGGGCCTTTTGGATATACACAAGATTAAATGTTGTTATAAGCAGAGCATTTTAAAATCTATCTATCTATCTATCTATCTATCCATCCATCTGTCAATCATCTTTTTTGCAAGGGTAGACAACCTTTCTCCGTTAAGGGCCGAGGGACTTCAGCTCCCAGAAGCCTCAGCCATGTTGGCCAATAGTCCCATGTTGGCCAATAGCTCCTGGGATTCTGAGAGCTGAAGTCCCTCAGCCCTTAAAGGGGAAAGGTTGCCTACCCCTGCTCAAGGGTATAATCCTATTATTGGTTCAAAGGTGGCAGAAGTGTCCTGGTGCATGTACCATTCCACTCAGGGAGAGGAGGTCCCACATGTAGATTTCTGCAAGTATAGATGCTTTACTGATGGGTTCTTTGGGAAATCCAGGAAAATACAGTCATGTTGGGGTTATGTCAAGGGGGTATGTCTACTTTCACTCATGGTGACTTAATAAATGAGACACCTCTAGTACTGCAGGCTCAGGGCAATGGTCTCCTTGATTGAAGCTATACATCTGGCATGTGGTCTTCCTTCTTTCTACTGCCTTCCACCTTTCCTATCATTATTGTCCTTTCAAATGAGTCATACCTTCTCATGATTTGGCCAAAGTATGAGAGCCTCAATTTAGTCATCTTGGCTTCCAGGAAAATCTCAGGCTTGATCTGTTCTAGGACCCATTTTTTTGGTCTTCCTAGCCATCCATGGTATCTTCAGCATTCTTCTCCAGCACCACATCTCAAATGAGTTTATTTTCTTCCCGTAAGCTTCCTTCACTGTCATGCTCTCACATCCATACATGGTGATGGGAAAGTGATGCCCAGGAAGGACCTTTATAATCAGAATATATGAATAGCCATAGAAATGCAAAACCTCTGGGTATGGTGATGAGGTGACAAATTAAACTATGGTTGTTGTGGGACAAAGTCAGGAGGAAAGATCTTGCCTAAGTCCAGGTTTCCTGTCACACTGCACATATAACACTGGTTAACACCCGCCTCATGAGGATGCTTTTAGCCAGTTCATCACATCTCCTTTCTGGTTCCCAGCCTGTACACACCACATTCCAAAACTTCTTCCATCATTCCTATGGTCATACCCTGACCCTGGCCTTAGGCAACACCTTTCTACCTGCCTTTGTCCTTCAAAAAATATTTAAAACTAAACATGTTGCCTCATTACCAAAAATTTCGCAATTCTATGGACCTTATCACATGGGGTCTGAAGCAGAGCTAATCCAA
>CM034706.1:259202980-259217630 GCA_020142125.1 Phrynosoma platyrhinos | reverse complement strand
TTTAAAGTTTTGTTAAATAAAATAGAGAATTTAAACTTTGATGTGTGTTTACTAATGGGCGATTGGAATGCGGTAATTGAACCCAGACTAGACAGACATTCAGAGAAAAAAATCAGATGCGATCAAGGTAAACTCCCAAAAGAATTTTTTGAGTTGATGGATAGATTAAAAATTAGAGATATTTGGAGAGAAAAAAAAGGGGAGAAGAAAGAATATACCCCAAAGACCAAACCCCCCCTTAAAACAGTATTAAACATCTCATAATTAAAATAACAATAAACATAAAAACAATTAATATAACCAATAACAAATAAAAACATTTATAAAACAGCAAAACCAGCCAGCCTCTAAGATAGTGTGGTATCTAGCTGTTCCACTTGGTAATTTTTTGTGTTGTTGACTCCACACTGTGCATGCACACCATTGCATAAACACACTCCCTGTGACCTCCAAGTACCTCCCATATCCACCCAGATGCCATCCCAATGCACAACTGCCCCTTTGATCAGCCACACAGTTGCACATGCAATGCTCTGCTGGTACAGGGCATAACCACATCAGTGTGTGAGTGATACATTGGCAAAGCACAATCATGGATACCCCCCTTACATGACCCCTTCACCCCTCTTCACCCCATGCCCACCCTGTTGGACTGTCTGGTTTGTGTACATTGTAATTAAACCCATTGGAGCTGTAACATTTTTTTTTTTTCTTTGCCAGAGCCCTGCTCTGGTGATGGTATGTTTATATGCTGGTGCAAAGATGCAGTTTTTAGCCCCAGAACATGACTTTGTTTTGGTTTGCACCCACTTTGGAGGCATGTGTTATATAAATGCCCTGCCTTTAAAGCAGGTGTAAACCTTATTTTGCCCATTTGCTTAATCCCTATGACAGGGGTAGGCAAGCTTTCCCCTTTAAGGGCTGAGGGACTTCAGCTCCCAGAATCCCAGGAGCTATTGGCCAACATGAGACTATTGGCCAACATGGCTGAGGCTTCTGAGAGCTGAAGTCCCTCGGCCCTTAAAGGGGAAATGTTGCCTACCCCTGCCCTAGGACTTGGAAATAATGAGGAAATTATGAGGAAGACAGACAAAATCCTGAAGTGTCAAGATGTATCACTGAATACTAAAATGAGGATGATCCATGCCATCATATTTCCCATTGTGATGAACAGTTAAGAAAGCTGATAGGAAGAGAATGAACCCATTTGAGATATGGTGCTGGAGAAGAGTTCTACAGATACTGTGGATTACTAAAAAGACAAATACCTTATTTTCTGGCGTATAAGACTACTTTTAAACCTGCAAAAACTGGGGTTATAGTGGGGGGGTCGTCTTATACGCCGGGTATAAGGAGGTTCATGATAGGTTTGCCTTAGTGTCATCATCAGTTGGAAATGACTTGAAGGTGCACAGCAACAACAACAACAGTTTTGGAAGTCATACTCTTCCCAAACTCTATATTTTAACTGGAAAAGTGGGGGGTCGTCTTATACGCCCAGTCGTCTTATACGCCAGAAAATTCGGTAAATGGGTTCTAGATCTAATCAAGCCTGAACTTTCCATAGTAGCCAAGATGACTAAACTGAGACTGTAATATTTTGACCATATCATGAGATGACTCACTAGAAAAAGACTGTAATGTCTAGTAAGGTAGAAGGCAGAAGGAAAAGAGGAAGACCACATTCCAGATAGATAAACTCAATCAGGAAAGCCAGAGCCCTGAGTTTTTAAGACCTGTACAAGGCTATTGAAGAGAGCGTGATTTGGAGGTCTCTCATAGTGTCACCATAAGTCAAAATCAACTTGATGGCAGTTAACAACAAGACATGTTGAAAAAAATCTTAATCTGAAATGTGTTACTTCTCTTAATCCCACATACATTCTCATCCCATCCTCTGTTCACAGTAGGTTGTGAGACTTTCCACCCACATGGAAAATCATACTTATTTCCCCTGAGAGTTTACAGTTTTACCCCTTTTCCTAATGTAGTTCTGATATAAAGTGTGTTTATGTATATGTTTCAATCATGAATTTTTATCTGTTTTCAGTTTTAAAATATATGTTTGATTTTTCCAAAACACACTGCAAGGTCTGAAGGTTGGCAACTTCCAAGGCAAGTTGTTCTTTCTCTTGCAAAGAGTCTTGAGAGGTACAAAATTAATACTTTTATTGATAATCCTGATTCCAGTGCCACTTCTGTTCCTATCTCAGGTTATGACCTACAGAGCTCTCTGTGGCTTGGCTCCAATTTATATAAAGGACCAGATCACTCTATATGACCCTGCCTGGATTTTAACATCTACAAGAGAGGATTCTCTCTCAGTTCCCCTAAAGTTGAGATGTATATTGAGTGCAGTATGGGAGAGGATCTTCCTGGTGGTAGTTTCTGACCTATGGATCAATTCATCCCATCAGCTGCTAGTCACTCGAACAGCCAAAAGAAGGGGAAGCAGCAGTAGCAAAGTGTGAAATAATCAAATGCAGAAAAACAAGCAGTGATACAAGAGTGTGTGAAGCACTTTTAGAGAGAAGTTAATGTGCATACGCATTACCAAAAGGGCGGCAATGCCATTAAAAGCAGTGGCATGTCGGTATCATAGTCACATATGTCATTTCCCTTATGTGTATTCTGATCCATTATAGTCATTGTACAATAGACATATCTGATTCATGGTTGCATAAACAATACTCCAATATAAGCATTTCACATACAGCTGGATATTCATGGATGGTGTGTAGCTCATTGTCAGTTCTTTCAATGTACTGCTTAATTCAGAAGGGGTGTAGAAACAACCATTCCCCATTTTCCACTGCACAATGGGAGATTAAGCAAAGACACAGGCAGATGTGCAATTGGTTCCTTAATGTCAGCAGAAGGTTGGTGTAGTGCAGCCATCATGTAGCTACATGGGTGAAGATTCACACTACACAAGCACAATGTATGCTTTCAGCCAATGGAGGTAGGAAAATTATAATTCCTTCTCTAGTTCAGAAATTATGGTCCATGTTATCTGATATGCTAGAAGAGAAGAGAAGTTGCTAAATAAAGAGATCAGTCCTGTAATGGACAATTTTATAGTTATAGCTCTTGGTTGTAATATCATCTCCATATCTGCATGGTACTGTCAGATAGAGCCTCATTAACTGCAGAGATGTTGCTCAGATAAGTTGAAAAATTTATAGTGTGAAATAGTTTCTCTCTATACCCAACAGCCCCAGGCATGAACACATATGGTACTCATGCTTTGACTCTTCAGAGTCATATGATTACAAGAGCCATAATATTTTATGATGAGCATTAAGCCTTGGAATGTTTCTTTGATGCCGGGAGGGTAGTAATCATGCCCTCTGCTTTCATATACCCCTTGATCACAGTAGGGGTCAAAAATGAACCACCACAACAGCTGTACCATAAAGGATGGGCTGGGGTCTATCACTTTAGTACATAATGGGAATAAATCTTGCACTGAGTCAGAAGAAAGTCTTCATTAAATACTTTGCAAGTAGACCTAATCAAAGGAAAAAGAAAGGTTTCAGTACTCCAGTTGTATTCACTTGCTACTGGCATACTTCAATGTGTAATTTGAGGTGTTTAGTCTATAAAGCCCTTCATGATCCAAGGTTCCACATTGGAGCAAACGAAGCTGGTTGGGAGGCAGGGAATGAAGCCAGGTTTTCATTCTGGTTCTGATTCTAGTTCTCAACTTTATTTTCAAATAGGCTGAGCACCTTAGATAGCTCCACAAAGTTCAGTCTGAAATCCTGTGAATGTATTGTTTTGCTGACATGGGGGCTGCTAACTGACATTGTATCAGAAGGACCACTCTTCCCAATATCAGTCTGCATGCCACAAGATCAGTGAGCATCCTTGCTTCATATGCTCTCATTTGACCTCTGAACACTTTTTCTTTCTTTTTTTCTTTCTTTTTTGCATAAGACATGTAACATGAATCCTTGAAAAGCAAGATTCACTATCTTAGAGAAGAAGCTCTATAACTATTCAATGTCTTATTTCTGTGCATCTGATTGTATGCATGAAGGGGAAATAATGTTGTACATATACTCCAGGATACAAACAATCAATACTAAGCTATAGAAAATCTTTGCAAGCATTGTTGTTGTTACATTCCTTCAAGTCAGCTTTGAGTTATGGTGATCCTCATCTTTTAGGGATCTTTATTATATTAAAAAAAGATTTAAAAAGATTTCCTAGGGTTCATATTAGATTCACATGGAGAACTGTTGGGTTTCACCGCCATATACTGAGAATTTAAAGTGTGCATTTAGGCATACCCACCATGTCTCTATGTTTGTGAATTGCAAAGGAAGACTGCCACCATTTGTCCTCACTGCCATTGCAAGGTAGCTCTCTCATCACTGATCTTTTCATGAAGAATCACTGATAAAATTTTCAGATAATCCGAAGTTCCCTTAGAAGAAAGTTTGTGAAGCAGCGAACAGAATATTTTACAATATTGGATGGCTGCCATGGAGTAATTTTTCAAATCTAACAAAATTGGAAATTGACAATATTTAATACTTCACCTGCAAATATATATTTCAATTACCAATACGTATATATTGAAGTGATTAATGAACAAAGCAAAAAATACATATCAAAAACAAAACATTTCAGTTCCTGTCTTCTTCTCAACTAGCAATCTCTTTGTTGTTGTTTTTGTGGTTAACTGCCCTCTAATCAATCTCAATCCATGGCAACCCTGTGGATGAGACATCTCCAAGACCCCCTGACCTCCACTGCTCTGTTTAGTTCCTGCAAATTCATATCTGTTACCTCCCTAATAGAGTCCATCATCCATCTAGCATCTGGCCTTCCTCTCTTTCTACTTTCCTTCACCAGGCTGCCAGCAGGAGGGACTTTTTACTGCTCCTATTTCCAGTAGCTTCAGGCCACCTTTGAAGGCCTTGGAGTGGCTTTTGGCAACTTCAAGGGCATGCATCATCTAACCGCCACACCCCTGAAGTGGTCAGAAGCTGCTTCTTTTGGCTATCTGTTTCAGACCAGTGAGAACAGTTCAGCAATGGAACCAATTGCCTAGAGAGGTAGTGAGGTTTCCTTCTCTGGATGTCTTCAAAAGGAGGCTGGACTGCTACCTGTTCAGGATGGTTTAGTTGGAAATTCTACATTGAGCAGAGGGGTTGGACCTGATGATCCTTAGAGACCCTTCCAATTCTACGATTCAATATGTGATATATTGTATTCACTTACTTACTATACTGCAGTAGTAATAAAGTTCTGGGCAAGTCACAAAATAAGGTTAAAATCCTAAACACACAAATATGATAAAACATAATGTAGAATCTTTCTTTAGTAAAGCTAATAGCAGAGGACAGCAGCATTGCAAGGATCCAAAACATTGGATCAAGATCCCACATCGTCAGATATAGCTATGATGATTGATTTTAGTCATTGTCACTACTTCTGCCAAGCACTTTCACCCAAAAAACCCTCTGTCTTAGGCCAACAACAACTGGTGCATCTGGGGCTCAGGGAAAATAAGGGATAGTCTGCATATAAGTGTATTATGGAAATTACTGTGGATTTTCACTCATTCATATCAAAGCCTATTTTTTTTTTTCATTTTCCTGCACAAAGTTGCATCTATTCACCCTCCCTCTGCCAAAAATGCACTGCCTTGCAAATGTGAAGCAAATGGACAGCCATGTGTTCAATAATACACATCTTTGTGGATATTCTGGTAAAAAGTACAATTTCTTTTTCTGCAGAGTTTGAGTCCTCCTCCTCCTTGTGCAAAAAGCCCAAATTCCTCTGAATTGCATTTGGAGATTCATATTATATTTGAGTAGAATGATGAGTATTTATGTTGTATAGACATGCCCTAGGTTTTGCTGCACAGAGACACACTAAGCTGATAAACTAGTAAGGATGACAATTACAAGTTTAAGTAAGACCTTTCAACAAGACAAAAGGAAATCAAAGAAAGAACCGGCAATGCCAACAAGAACACATCTCTTATCACATGGTTTGTTCCTGACGTAGAGTGAAGAAATGTCAGTGGAGATTGGTTGTATATAATGTCAATAACCTCATATAATCCCTCCCTATAAATACTGTGATTAGAATGGGCTAATGATATTTATAGGAGCCATTGTAGTGTAATGGTTGAGCAATGGACTAGGGCTCTGGAGACCAGGGTTTAAACCCTGGCTCAGCCATGGAAGCCCACTGGGTGACCTTGAGCAAGTCACATTGTCTCAGCTTCAGAAGACAGCAATGGCAAACACCATCCAAAGAAACTTGCCATGAAAACCCTATGATATAGCCTTAGGGTCACCATAAGTCAGAAATGGCTTGAAAGCACACAACAACAAATGATATTCATGTCCTGCATTCCACTTTGGAAGCATCAGTGAGCCCCCTTTCTCACTTTCCACATCAGACCACCTTGATGTCTTCTATATATACTGCCTAGATTTTTCCAACTTATTTGTGACATCTGGATCTCTGGTTCAGATATGTCTAATCAACCTGATTTGCTTGGGATTCATCTGAAGTGACTGCACAGTCATATTTAAAACTGTGGTTGACCTTTGGAACTGATTTAATTGTGTATTTAAAAAAACAACCTGGAATTTTAATTTTTTAACAAACAAACAAACAAATAATGTATTTTTCTTTTGCACATTGCTTCAGGGGTTCTAGCAGGCTAAGAGGCGATAAACAAATGAAGAAATACAATGAAGAAAAAAAATATAATATTTTCTGAGTTGTCATTGGGTATCTTTGCTTCTCATGCATTTTGCAAAACCTGTTCTTGGAAGGTTGGAGATACCCAGGGGATTTTCCTGACATGCAAGTGAGTTGACTTTTGCCTTAAATTTAAAATAAATTCTATTTATTTATTAGTGATGTGGAAATAGAAAGGATGGGAGATTAGATTGTGTTTCAGTATAAGATTGTCATGATAATTTTTATGAGCACCTAGTGTGTTCACATGCCTAATCTCTGCAATCAGATGTCCTTCTGCAAGGGACATCCATTTTCTCAGCAAGAGAATGATGAAATAGACATATTTTGAAAGATTAAATCTCCATGCTTGTATGATTTATGCATCACTAAAACCAACAAAAACCAATTGGGTAGGGTAAGACTACTCAAAATTATGTTTGCAATGAGGAAAAAAACCCTCAGAAGTAGAACTAATTACCCTAGTTCAGTGTTCCATTTAGCTATAATTCTACAGTCAGTTAGTATTCTGCTTAATTGTACAATTAATGAGCATATAAATTAAATTCATAGTTTATTTCTACCACTAAATTACTTATTTTAATTGCCACTGTAAAAAAATAGAATACCAAAACACATGCAATTCAGTGCACCCATTATTAAAATGACTCCAGCAATCTCTGTTATAAACATCTCTTAATGGTTAAACAATTGTTGTTAGCTGCCCTTGAGTCGATTCTGACTCATGGCGACCCTGTGGATGAGACATCTCCAAGAATCGCCATCTTCCACTGCCTTGCCCAGATCCTGCAAGTCCTTCCCCATAACCCCCCTGATCGAGGCTATCCATCTGGTTTGTGGTCTTCCTCTCTTTCTTTTACCCTCTACTTCTCCTAGCATTGGCCCTCCCCTCCCCCTCCACAAAGGAGGAGTGGGGTTGGGGGTGGGAGGTTTGCTGCCCTCCTCTAAAGGGAGACAGGCTAATTTAAATGATGCCACAGCAGTTATGCCATGGTGTGACACCTTGGGGATGGAGCCTGAGTTCTTCTTAGGACAGTTACCCCCAGGACTTCAGAGCTGTTTGGAAAAGCAAAGACAGCAGACGTATCTTATGGTTGGCTGAATTTTGCTGGGTGGGAGGGAAGGGTTGCTGTTCGAGCCTTCTTGCACCATTGCCAGTCTGAAAATGGGCTTGTTCTGGTCGGGGAGCTCTCTGCAGCCCGTTTGACCTATCAGGTGGTGCTGGGAGCCGGGCAGTGGCTGCTGTCCACTGTGTGCGCTGAGGGGACCCCACTCGTTGGACTAGTCAGCCGGCTATCTCTTGGCAAGCTTTCTGCTGTGGCATCTGCTTGTTAGTTGGCCTTGGCCAGTCGTGCTGCATCTGGGGTTACTGGGCTCTATCCTGCGGTGTACCTGTCCAGGCCCCTTTTTTGTCACCGGGTGCATCAATGGATGGCCTTGCCACCCTCCTGGCATGGCCTTTCAGCCTGGGGCACTGTGGGTTGCAGACTGTTGAGAGCAGGCTCCTGGTAAGGCAGTGGTGCATTCACACCATATGCATGGTCACTCATGGTGCACGTTCACTTATTGTACTTAGCCACCACCACCACCACCACTCTAGAAGGGGCTCTTTTTCTGCTCTGGCTCAGTGTGTTCCTGCTAGTGAGATGCCTCAGGGCATGGCTCCTTTTGAGTGACTTTGTGGTGGAGTGTTGGGTTGCAACCTTGGTGACAAGGGTTTGAGGCCAAATGAACTGCTTCAAACCACACAAACAGAATCAATTCCAGTGTTAACAAAAATATGCCGACAAATGGAAAACAAAACAGTGACCAACAGATTAAAAATTATCAATATCCATTCCCATCCATGAAAAAGAAGACACAAAAGACTACAGCAATTATAGGACCATAGCATTATTTTCTCATCCAAGCAAAATTATGCTCAAAATTCTGCAGCAAAGGTTCCAATTATATATGGAGAAAGAACTGCCAGATATCAAAGGGAGAAATTTGTTCTTATTTTTTTAAAAAAATATTTATATCCCACTTTTCTGCCAATAAGTTCCAAGTGGCTTTTATGATCCTTCTTCTCCCTACTTTGTCCTCACAAAAATTACACTGTGAGGTAGGACAGACTGACAGAAACTCAGATGGCCTATGATCTCTTTAAGAGTTTCATGATGACTTGATCCCAGGTCTCCACAGTATCAAACACTCTAACCACTATACCACACTTGTTCACAGATCCAGTCTGTGAACCAGAAAGCAGCTATTCTTTGGTATTCATGCTATTTTGAATTATGCAGTGTAGCTTGTGATCTTGCAGACTTTTTGTAGAAAAGTTTGTTTTATACATTATGTTAATTTGGTTTTGTGTATACTGAATAATAGAGGTAATCTTGCCAAGGAAACTATAGGATTTCCATATTTCAGAAGTAGCTTGAAGGTACACAACAACAATACATTAAAAAAAACTGGAGGGATGTACTGTTGACTCAGTGCATCTTAAGTCCTGAATTTGGTTGCTTCAGAGAGATTTGGTAGATGATTAAATCAAATGGGGCCCCATCAAAGTAGACTAAAAAATCCACATCTGAATGCACCTAGAAAATCCTTAAAATGTTGCATTGCTAGGGAGAGAAAGGGTCTGATCTTTGTAAGCAGATACTAGTGGTATGGAAAGCTCATGCTGGAAGAGCATGTGTCATAGAGGTTGCTAGTGGGACAAGGTCATGCTGGAAATCCTCAGATCTAAAGAACTGTGCTTTTGTAACTAGTTTAAAGTCATTCTGATATGGCCAAATCAAGAGACTGAACCTTTATGCTGTGAACATTAATGTTAACCTTAGTTGCCAACAAGAATGCACCTGTAGGCATGATGGAGGAACAAAGCAATGGCGATTAGAGATTTCCAAAGCATTGCTATTTTGATTGCGAGTGGCATCTTGCAATCAGGTTGACAATGCTTGTGAGATCTCACAGCTGCAAATCCCATTTCCAAATTTGCAGTCTCAAAACATCATGGGAATGAGAAAGGGAAAAGAACCATTTCTAATACAGTCTAGCATAGAGCTGCTGTTGAGAGTGAGCTCTTCATCTCCACTGCTGTGAACTGCATGGGTAAGTAGCTCTCTTCTAGGAGTCATTAAGTCCTGATTCTGGAGAGCCACCATTTCCACTGCCATTGCACTCACAGCAGTGCTGGGAATTCATGGGTTTGCCTCAAAGCCATTTCACACACCTTGCTCTGTATTGCAGAGCTACTTGGCAGTGCCCTGCTTTCTCCCAGCTGGAAACCACCTCCTGAATAGTAGTGCCTTGCCACAAGGCAGGAGAGAAATAGTGAGAAACAATCTTCAGTTCTGTAGCATTTACAATAAATGGAACACACATGGATTCTTTGAATGATGGAGGGTATTCAGAAGCCAACTGCATATTCAAAAGATGAAACTGAATATGTAAGGATTAACTACTTCACTAAAACTAAAATTACCATTAGCAACCCTCCTTTTCTTAAACAAAGAGAGAGTGAAAGGAATGAACAGGTGGTGCTTTAAGTGTAACCAAGATTAACCCATATTCAATAACTTTAAAGCTTTCACATTGACTCTAATAAATGTTCCCTAATTACACATTCTTGGGAAGGATGTACATTAACATTGGATTTTTCCAATTAGACTTTGGAAGTAACTCCAGTTATCTTCCTGCTGCAGTATACAGTCTATAATCAGCTAGAGGATTTGAAGGGTGTGAAGCATTCAGAGTTAACATTGCTTTCAATGCAGCTGTGATGGTCTTCATAGGGTAACTGTTAGCACATACCACCTTTCTGAGAGTAGCAATTAAATAACTATCTACCAAAAGGACACTTGTGTCAAAGCAAAGGCCCCACATTGTGGCAAACCACAAAAATACTGCAATTTGTTAAATCTGCCATCAGGGTCAGGCAAAAAAGAAAAGTCAGGGCATGCTGTTAAGAAGCTGGAGTGGACATATAAAACAGTCAATAACGTTTAAAGTCAATTGACTTTTGTAATGGGGATATTTTGAAAATGGGGATATTTTCTACAGGCCATATTTAATTATTAAGGCCACATCTGGCTTCAAAGATTCACTGTAAAATCTAGAACTCAAGATAATCTCTATTATTATTTCTCCTTCTTATACCCAATGATACACTGGGTATAGTGGGAGGTAGAAAAATCATTCATTTGGTTAAATTAATCCATCCTACCCACCCCCAAGGCTATTGACATTTCCTTTCTCCCTTCTCTTTGCTTTCCTACATCTCTACCAGTGATTTCCCAATTTTATTTTATTTTATTTTATTTTATGGTTTTATTTATATTACTTATTTATATGCCACATTTCTCTTACACTGGACCCAAGCTGGCTCACAAAAGATACTTAAAAACAGTACAATATTGAAAACAGAATTAAAACATCACCTTACTTTTAACAAGTTGAAAATATAAAACTAAAAAAAGCAAACACTCTAATAAGAAGCCTCCCTTTGTGCAATTACATATTAAAAGCCTACATAAGCAAAAATGTCTTTGCCTGTCAGCGAAAGGAAAACAGGGAGAGGGGCAGCCTAGCCATCTATGGAAAGGTGTTCCAGAGGGTGGGAGCATCCAAGAAGGCTGTCTCTCATGTCCTCACCAAGTGAGCCTGTGATGGTGGTGGTACTCACAGAAAGGAACATATCTTGATAAGAAAACCTCATGAGATGTTTGCCTTGGGTTGGCATAATTTAGAAATAATATGAAGGCACATGATAACAACAAATCATTCTCAGGGCAGAGACCTTGTGCTTTTTGGTTTGGATTTATTTTTTATTCTTTTCTAGAAAGGTACATCAATAGTAGTTAGCTAACCACTAACATATATGTATAACTGAATCTCCTTGCTGCTTATACTCTTTGTCAGAAAATCAGGCAATTAGATAACCATCTACAACCCAAATTGTTGAGGGAGTTTATCACACAGAAAATCTGCACTGGGATAGACACAGGTTGTAACCATCTGGAATGGATCTTATTGCACTGCCAGCTGCCCAGGCTGTAGGTAGCCTGCATCCAACCCGGGCTTCTCTGGCAGCTTTTCAAGAATGGGAAAATTCCATTCTTGAAAAGCTGCAGTAGAAGCCCAGGTTTTATATGGGCTGCCAAATGTCTGGGCACTGGGCATTGTGATAAGATCCATTGGTGATGGTTACAACCCGCATCTATTCCAGCATGGATTTCATGTGCAATAATCTCCACAAGCCACTTGCCAGGTAGAAGGACAATACAAGAATTTCATGGTATGGAAATCTTCCAGTAAAACCAATGTATTACTAAAATATTATACTACAGCCAAGTTGCAATAAAGTCACATTATCGCAGCTTTAATACAAAAGCAATGCAGCACAGGCCACAATAAGAATTCTGTTGTTGTGTGCCTTCAAGTAATGTCTGGTTTATGGTGACCCTAAAGTGAACCTATCACAGGGGTTTCTTCATAGAATCATAGAATCATAGAGTTGGAAGAGACCACAAGGGACATCCAGTCCAACCCCCTGCCATGCAGGAACTCAAAATCAAAGCAGCCCTGACAGATGACTATCCAGCCTCTGTTTAAAGACCTCCAAAGAAGGAGACTCCACCACTCTCTGAGGGAGTGTGTTCCACTGTCCAACAGCAAGATTTCAGCAAGATTTGTTCAAAAGTGGTCTGACGCTGAGAATGTGTGGCTTACCTAAGGTCACCCAGTGGGTTTCCATGGCTGAGCAAAAGTTCACACCCTGGAGTCTAAGGCCAATGTTTGCATCACTGCATTACATCGGCTCTCATAACACCAAATATATTTTGGCCCGCATCTTCCTCAATGCTATGGCATATGCCTTGCATAAACTAAAAAAAGCTATAAAATAAATTGCTAAACCTGTGGGACCTTATACAGACATGAAAACATGTAAAAATATGAAGCAAGCTGTCTTAAATCTTGTGCTGGGAGAAAAGTGGGAGATAAACACTTATATACATAAATAATATATCCAATGGAGAAGCCAACAAAAATATTTTGAAATAATTGTCATCTTCCAGTCTAAGTACTGAACAATGAGAAGACCAGAGTATCTAGTCCCAGCCTGATAAGGATACAACTGAGATCCTTCTCAATAGTTACTGCTAGTCTATCATGTGTAGGACACCTTTACTCTTCACCCACAGGTAAATAATTTCTTATTTAAACAGGCCCTCAGCTTTCAACTGATTGGGGCAGGGTAGTCAATAGATTAGCTGCATATTTTTCTAGACAACCTTGTGGTTTATGAGTGAGTGACTGAAGTACTAGCATTTAACCACTGCACCTTTGGACAGGACATGGACCAATGGATGCAAGCTACAGGAAAAGATTCCACCTAAACATTAGGAGGAACTTCCTGACAGTAAGAGTTGTTTGACAGTGGAACATACTCAGGGCCTGAACAGACTACCAGAAATAATCCAGTTTGACACCACTTTTACTGTCCAGGCTCAGTGCTAGAGAATTATGGAAACTGAAGTTTTTCTGAAACATTGAGCCTTCTCTGTCAGAGAGCTCTGGTACCACAATAAACTACAGTTCCCATGATTCCCTAGCACTGAGCCAGGGCAGTTAAAATGATCTCAAACTGGATTATAGGCCTAAGCAGACGGCTTATTGGGCCGTCTTTGGTGCAGGGAAGGGGAGGGGCAGCCACACGCTCGGTGCCCCCTCCCCCTCCCGAGGTCGTCCTCGGAGCAGCCGGTCCTCCACACGGCCGGCGCTCCGAGGAGGACCTCCCACCGCAGCGTCCAGACATGCTGCGGCGGAAAAGTCACCAAAAGTGCGCTGCAACCTTTTGCGGCGCACGTTCGGCGACATATGAAAGGAGTGCTATTTTAGCACTCCTTTCCAGGGGTGACGATGGTGCGCTGCAGGATCGAGGCATGGGGTCTGCTTAGGCCCTATATCTGGCAGTCTGTTCAGACCCACCAGTTGGAAAGTGGTGGAGTCTTCTTTGGAGGTTTTGAAACAGAGGCTTGGTGGGCATCTGTTTGGGATGCTTTGATTATGTGTTCCTTCATGGGAGGGGGTTGGACTGGATGGCCCTTATGGTCTCTTCCAACTCTGTGATTCTGTGATCGAAAACACACTGTAGAAATAATTCAGTTTGAGACCAGTGTAACTGCCCTGGGTCAGTGCTAGGAAACTCTGGAAATTGTAGTTTTTTGTAGCACCAGAGCTCTCTGATAGAGAAGGCTAAAACTATAGTTCCCAGAATTCCTTAACATTGAGCCAGGGCACTTAAAGTGGCCTCAAACTGGATTATTTTTGCAGTGTGTTTTGGACCTATGATCTAAATAAGTAAGTCTCACACTTGCTATTTGTTGTTGTTAACTTCCTTTGCATCAATCTTGACTCTATGGATGAGACATCTCCAGCCCCCCCCCCCCCCATCCTCTACTGCTCTGCCCAGCTCCTGCAAACTTATATTCATGGTCTCTTTAATAAATTCCATCCATCTAGCACAGGGGTAAGCAACCTTTCCCCTTTAAGGGCCGAGGGACTTCAGCTCCCAGAAGCCTCAGCCATGTTGGCCAATAATCCCATGTTGGCCAATAGCTCCTGGGATTCTAGGAGCTGAAGTCCCTCGGTCCTTGAAGGGGAAAGGTTGCCTACCCCTGATCTAGCATGTGGCTTTCCTCTTTTTCTACTTCCCTCAACTTTCTAAATGCATCTGTGGAAGTAGACTAAAGTCTACGAAAGCTCATGCTGCCAATTTTTTTCTTTCAGCTAGTCTCAAAGGTGCTACAAGATCTCTCTACATACCTTCCTAACATTATTGTCTTTTTCAACGATTCATGCTTTCTCATGATGTGTCCAAAGTATGGGGGGATGCAGACCAGGGTGTCGGAGACGCCCTGGTCCGGAG
>CM034706.1:259171699-259183626 GCA_020142125.1 Phrynosoma platyrhinos | reverse complement strand
CTGGGATGCAGGGAAAGCGGTCATAAGAGGCTCCCTCATTCAACAAAAAAAGATACTACAGACAAAAAAGGAAAAATTACTCAAGCTTAACAATTTACTAAACCAGAAAGAAAAAGAACTTGAGGAAAATCTCATTGACTTTTTTAGATACATCACACTGTTGACCATGTTCAACTTGTGGTCTACTAGAACTCCTAGATATCCTTCACATGTACTGTTGTCAAACCAGGTGTTCCATCTCCTATATCTATGAATTTCATTCTTTCTGCCTAAGTGCAGTACCTTACATTTTTCTGTGTTGAAATTCAGTTTGGGCTGATGCACATGGCCCGTAAGGGGTGGCTCTGGGCCACCCCTGGGAGTGGCAGATCAGGGCCAAAGCAACCATACGCCATGGCCCCAATCCTCCTCTTTACCACCCTCAAAAGAGCGGGCAAATGCCACTTCTTTTGGGGGCAGCAAAAAGCTGCCCTTTGAGCCACCGCAGTGGCTCTTTTGTGCCCTTTTAGCCCATATGGATGGGTGCGCACCATTGGGGTGGTGTTGGGGTGGAGTGGGGCAGCTGGCATGAGGTTGCCCTGCCCCAACTTCACCCCCAGGCTAGCCTATAGTGCTGGTCTGCATCGACCCTTTGTTAGTTTTGGCCCAGCTTTCTAATTTATTAAGATCATTTTGGATTTTGATTCTCTCCTCTGGATTATTAACCCATCTGTTGGCATCTGCAAATTTGAAAAGCATGTCCTCTATTTCTTCATCCAATCCATTGATAAAGATGTTGAATAGCACTGGGTTCAGGACAGAACCCTATGGCACCCCAATGGTCACTTCTCTTCAAGATGAAGAGGAGCCATTGCTGAGCACCCTCTTGGTCTGGTTGGTCAACCAATTACAAATCCACCTAATAATTGCATTGTTTAGCCCACATTTTATTAGCTTGTTTGTAAGGACATCATGGGAGACTTTGTCAAAGGCCTTACTGAAATCAAGATATGCTACATCCACAGCATTCCCTTTATCTACCAAGGTGATAATTTTATTTAAAAGAGAGAGAGGGAAGATTAATCTGCCATGACTTGTTTTGAGAAACCATGTTGACTTTTTTGCAATTATGGCATTTCCTTCTAAATGCTCACAGACTTTCTGTTTAATGATCTGCTCTAGAATTTTTCCTGGTATTCATTTCAGGCTAACTGGGTGGTAATTGTTTGAGTCCTCTTTATTCCCTTTTTGAAGATAGGGACAACGTTTGTCCTCCTCCAGTCTGGTGGGACTTCTCCTGTTCTCCAGGAGTTCCCAAAGGTTATTGACAGTGTCTCTGAGATTACTTCTGCCAGTTCTTTTAAGACCCTTGGATGTAGTTCATCTTGTCCCAGAGACCTACATTCTTTTGGAATAATCTGTACTGCTTCTTTACTTATTCTGTGCTGCATTTCCTCTGCTGCATCCTGTACTCCATTTTCCTCAAGTTGAGCATCCTTTTCCCTTTGTGAGAAGGTTGAGGCAGAGAAGGTGTTGATCTGTCCCTATTAGCATTTTGTCATCTTCTCAACACAATGGCTATACCATTTCCTTCTTCTTTTTGCTATGGACATAACCAAAAAGCCCTTTAAAAACCCGTCTTTTAGCACGAAAGCCTCATTCTGTGTTTCTAGGAGCTGGTGGGAGAGGGTTCATCGTGTTTCTAGATTCCTCGGGGATTATTTTAATCCTCAAAGAAGTGTGTGTGTGTGTGTATGTAAGAATTAAAACAGACATTAACTTCCATTTTACTTCCTGTTTCATAAAGAGCCTCTCCAGGTCTAAAATAGTTGGGCCATAGTGAAGTATTAAGCACTTTTTTGTTAAAAAATATTTCAAAAAATGTTGGGGGACATTTTGGAGAGGGCTGGGTTCACCTGTAGCCCATGGGTTACATTTTTTTCACCCTTGTTTGAATACACTTTTTAACATCTGTATGAGGTTTTTGTTGCATTTCTCTGAATCACATTTTCTTTTTATTTTCTTCCTATCTTTTTCATTAGATTTTGTGAGACATTTTTTCCTAATGTACACACTTTTTAATGCATTTATCAATAATGCATAGATTTTGTACATATTTTGACTAAAGTGTGTTTTATGATGTTGTTTTTTTTGCTATATATCTTGTGAATATCTGTAGACATCTGTTGTGTGTACTTATTTCTTTACCATTTTTGGAGGGAAAGGGAAGTTTTGCTTGTTTCTTTTCAAAGATTCAAAACTGAAAGTTAAAAGTACTGTTTTTAATGTTGAAGGTGATTAATTGGATCAGTTTGCAATAAATAAATAAATATTTTTTAAAATGGGATGCTATGAGTTTCTTTTTTGTCCCTGCAATTCTTAGCCTTGGAATGAACCCAGAGATAGCATGCTGAAGTTCCAGAGCACATTAGAAATTCAGCTACCTGTTCAAAAATATCAATGTGGTACAGTCCTCTTAGGGCTGTATGACTTCCAAATGCAAATATTTCACATACATGAACAGTGTCTCCATAACAGTACAAAAAAACTATGAATGTAGAAAAGAACCATGTCAAGGGAAAAGGTAAAATCTTAAACATTTTATATGTTTTTATGTTAACAAAGTATTTTATGATGTAAAGAGTATACAGCCAGTATATATATCTGATCTCTCCCTAACTCTCAATTTCCAATCTGTGTCAGTTTTTAATTTATCCATTTATAAGTCTGATGTCATGTTTGCATATGAGTCTGCATTCTTTTTTTTTTTAAATCCCACAACCTTGTTCTATGATTCAACATTGTTTAGCAATGATTTTTATTTCTTAATTGGATTCTAAAATCCCTGATTATCCTGTAGTAGTTCTGAAATGTATTTTTGTCTGAAGGTCATCCTACCTAGTGTATCTCACAGAATGCTTCAGACTAGCCCTGTCCATTGAGCTACCATTTTGGATCAGGTTCTATCTAGTTAGTAGACATCTAGTGGGAAAATTCCCCCATACAAAGTAGATCTTCCAAGCCTGAAGTGTGCCTTCCTGTGTGTTCAGTTTAGGTACAATAACACAAAAGTGAGATAGTCAGGATTACTGTCCTCATAGTGGAGTTGTGATTGAAATGGCTTTTGCATAAGAACATGCAATGAAATTGATGGATGGTGAGATGTGAACCAGAATCTTCATGTTTCATGCTCTTGGACACTGTGTTTCACCACTTTACATGCTTTCAGAGTCTTCCTGGCTTTTATGATTCCATGAAACTTTGATAAATATTTCACAGTCTTCTCAACACTAACCTCTAACTTTCAGTTCAATGTCAGTAGTTACAGCTTTCACTACAATTCAGTATGCTGGTGCTTAAAGTTGATCCTGTTTCATGTAATCAAACTTGATTAGCATGACTGACAAACATAATTATTAACTCAATCTACATTTGTGTTTACTGATAATATCCCTTCAAATGCCATCTTTCCCATTTCCTCTTCTAGTTTGGATTCATCAGGGTTTCATTTATGCAGATCCAGAGGTGTGTTTTTCCCCCTCTACCTTATTATAGAAAGATCACCTCAAGCTTTTTAGCCTCAATAGTGCTCAGAAAAATAATGAAACATTTGCAAGTGTTCATTGTATACAAATCAGAAGACATGTGTAACTGAAGTGTTGCAAAGCTAGCCCAGTTCTTCAGAAACATATGGATAATTTCTTCATTTTGGAAGTGAAGTGCAGTTAAACATCCTAAGGACATTATGACACGTGGGCCAGTTTCGTTGTTAAAGAGATAATAAAGTGGAAATGAAGCATCCCGAAAAGAAAGTGAAAATAGGGCTTAATTATGCAAAAGCTTTTCACACGTAATTACAGTAATAACGGAATTAAGTTAAAAGCGAAAAAAAGACATTTTTGACTTTCATACACAAGTGGGAAAAAAAAACCACTGCACATGTACTAGAAATGGGTGTGTTTTGTGACGAGACTCCTCCTTTTCCAGGGCAGGTCCTGCATTTCATTCAACCTTCTCCCCAGTCCAGGATGAAATGTCAAACTGTCCTCCATTTGGAGCAGGAGTAAGACTCTGGGGGACATTTTGGAAATTCCTCCTAGACAGGTTGAAAAGGAGGGTGCTTCCTGGAAAAGGAGGACACCTGGTGTTTTGGGGGGAAGGAGAGGCGAATTAGGAAAGGGGCGAGGGAGGAGGATGAGGAGAAGCAAATGCCCCCGGGGACTTGGGTTGCTGTTGTTTTGCCTTGTAGAGGAGGAGGAGGAGGAGGAGGAGGGAGTGATTGCCTTGCCTTGCCTTGCCTGCTGGTGCCCTTAAAGGGGGGAAACAGGGAGTTTTGAAAGGGGACCTTAAAGGGGAAAGGTTGCCTACCCCTAGTTTAGGTCATCCTCACACCTTAGCTTAACAAAGCCCAGGCAATCAGTGCCTTTGTCTAGGCTTCAGCCAAGCCATCAAGTCTATAGCCAGAAGTTAGATATTTTCTATATAAACCCCTAGATTTTTAGACTCCATGTGCTATCTTTAGAGTGCATCTTGACTCCACATCAGTCTGGGCTCTGATCATAGCTGCCTCGGCCATTCCTTCCCCCATTTTGGTGGCCGTGCATCATCATTACCACCATCCACATCCACAGAAGATCCTGGTGAAGCCTTCAGAAGTGAGTATCTCCCTGAATGACATACACTAAATCTTGGAGGAAAAAAGAAATCCCCTCTTTGGAGGAATGGAGAAAAAAGATATACGAAATCTATGAAATGGAGAAATTAACACATTTATTATGTAATAATTCGATATATTAATTTGATAAGAATTAGAAACCTTGGTACCAATACATGGAAAAGTTTGATGTTGAAAAGCAGACACGTTGTATTGCATTTGTGAAAAAATACTAAGTGTTAGTGATCTTTGTTGATATATAGCCACTATATATTCAGATAAGAATAAAAAGATATGGATAGAAATCCGAGAAAGTAATGTCAAGTCAACTGTACTCTTTGGAAAGTGAATTATTATTAGATAGGTGTAATAGAGTTCATAATATATAATTAATACTTTATTCAGTAAAAACAAGTAAATATGTAAATGAATTTAAATACGTAATGGCGACAGTCACGATCGAAAAATTACTTAATTTAACATATTTATAACCGCTTTATTATCCAGGGATTGGAGATAATTTTGTCACCGAAGGTAACATTTGTGTAAGCCTTGTAATCAATTTAGTTTATGTCTGAGATGTATAATAGACGTGGTATTATGTAGTTATCGAGACTATCTGCTGTTTAATCCTCCTGTACTGCTTAGGAAGTAGATATTTTAGATTAGATATATGTTTGTATTTCTTTTGTTGCAATTTTGTTATTTGTTTGTTTGTTTTGTGTGTTTTTTAATTTTCAATAACATTTATTAAAAAAAGAAGAAGTGAGTATCTCCCGTAGTCTGGCCCATCTCAATCTATTCCTGCTTTCACTCCTTTACTTCTAAGTGTGCATTGTGAGTGTGTGTTTTATATTTATATGTGTGCAGTTTCCCCCTTTTAATAATTATTTAGACTTTAATTGATAAAGCCTGTTTCAGCGTCATCCATTGTGGAATCTCTTAGTCCTCTGGTATACACAATGGTACTCTGGTCTCACGGGATGTTGTTAGGGCCCCACTCTTGCACATTTTGACCTAATGATACATTCCCCTAATTAGATCCTTTCTTTGTGTTAGTACGTCTGCACTAGTACTTCCTACACAGCGGGAATGGCAGAGGCATTCAAAGCTGAGGGCCCATATATGGACACACAGAACTGTTGAAATTGGAGATATCACTATATTGCATCAGAAGGTATATGGTAGGTAGAGTGTAATACTGAAAATAACCAAAAAATCTTCTTGTAGTATCATAAATTGATCTAATGTTTAAAGTCCACAATTTGAATTTATAGTCAACCCTTCATATCCACAGATTCTGCATTGACAGATATAGCCAATCACACTTTGAAAATATTCACACACAAAGAAATATTTTTTTAAAAAAAATTTCAAATGCAAACATTGATTTTGCCATTTTATATAAGGGATGCCATTTTACTATGCAACTGCATATAATGGAACTTGAGCATCCATAGATTTTAGCATAAATGGGGAGTTCTGGAATTAAACACCAGAAGATACTGAGGTTCTACCATATTTAAATGTTGTAATGGATGTTTTTCAGTCAAAACATACATAGAAAAAATGAACATACCTGTGCATATGTTTATGAACATATTATTCAAAATGCATTACGTTAGGAAAGTTTCTTGCAAAAATGTGTTCATGATACCAAGATGAATACAAAAATGTATGCTTAGCCATGGCAGACAGCCCCATAACAAGAGATATGTCAAACCCACCAGCCTGCATGGCAAACTTTAATGGACCACTCCTCCCTTCCACTTCCATGTATAGCAGATTCTTCCTGCTTGAGATCTATGTCTAAGATTGGCAGGCATGTGAAGACCAGGAAGGCTGATGGCTGGAACTCCTATGGCTGTCCAACATTGTGAGACACCCACAAGATGCTCTGCCTAGGCTTGTTCCTCAAGGTATATCTGATCCTCTGCTTTGTTTTCACTTTGCTACTGAGCATGAAGGGTATGCCCTCCTTTCTTCCCATTCCAGTTGAATCCTCTGCCTTATAAAGAGGGCAGTGTCTCCATCTCTAGTGTCTCTAGTATCCATCTCCATCAGTGTATAGCTGTGCCTTGTCCAAAAAGGCTTATTCCTGGGCTGAACAGATGGTCATATCGGCAATGCCCATCAATGCTTCTTGTAGTCAGCAGGATCACAACAGTCAATCAAGTTCCAAAAATCTCTGGTGGAGTCTGGAGATGTAGAGCAGGTCTCTCTGTGGATACAGCTCTACTATAGTATGTATAAGGAGAACTGTGCATAAAAAAGAAAAGAAAAGGGACTTCCAAGCGACTTTTTAAAGGTTTGGAATGAGCTAGTCATAAGATCAGCATGATTCCCAGCAGTTTGGATGAACTGAATTTAAGATTATTAATTTTAAAAAGTGGAAGAAACCAACATTGACAGACTTGTCCACCTGAGTTTCAAGTACTGTGAAAAGCATTTCTGCCAGGAGGATAGGCAGTGGATATAGTTTCTGTTAGATACATAGATATTTGTATAATGTATAGTTGCCGTTTTGCCATTTGATCAGCCACTTTTTCTCTCACTCTTCCAGTCTGACTAGAGAAATTCTCCACAATATTTTCTAACCCTGTGAGCATACAGAAGTGCTGAATAAATGATTAAAAACCATAATTTAAAATGTAGTGAATAAAAATGCATGTAAATTATTTTTGCACTTATAAAATGTGGTCCAGATTGACAAATATTTTGATTCAGGCTCAGTTGAAGTGATATTTTTAATTCACTTCCATCCTATACCAAAAAAACATCTTTCCTTTAGAAGTCCTACAGCATTCAGGCTCTCTCTGTAAGATCATAAATACATCTCTTTTTATCCCCAAACAACATAGCCTCTATGTACTTATGATTTATTATTTTATACTGCAGTGGTATTACTTTTCTGGGTTCTAATCTGATTTTCCCCCCTTGTTGTTGCTCCTTTCTTTCATTTAGACATGGCCTAAGAGGATATAAATGAGTTCTTCTCATTTAGGATGTGGTAAACAAGATAAGAAGAAAAGTCCAAACTTTCTTGAGCAATCCTTATAATGAAAGAAAAGTGTGCCTTGTAGAATGGTACAATTTGCCATCTCTGTGGAAAATAAATCTATATGAACTCATATGAGATCATTTTGGTATGATCACTTTCAAGGGTTTTATTATTCTCATAACTCATCTGTCTACATATTATATATAATCTCACCAGCTATGAGATATGGGTAAAAACTCCCTGTTTTCCTCTAATTATTCAGCATTTTAAGATTGGTTGGAAGACACATTTTTTTCTGTTTGCAGAGTTCTGAAGTATATCAGACTGCAAAAATATATCTTAAGAGTTCTTAGATGCTTTCTATCGATCCATTCCATTGTTCTCTACCACTTTGCAGTTTTTCAATATAGCTGGCTACACTATTGGATTATGGAGTTGCACTTGGTCAACTTTAAACAATTTTAATAAGGCATATTTGAAACGTAAAGGCCCCAGTTCCACATGGCTTTAAAAACTGCCAGTGCTGGTGACATACTTCCTTCTGAGTTCAATTAAAATCAGTGCTGGCTGGTAACTTCCATGACAGACAAGCAGTGAATCACTGCAGATTGTAGTCTGAACTTTAAATGATGTACCAAAAATACTGAATACCTCAATTGAGGAACTTTGGATAGCTCTTTTAAATTTTGGACTGAAACCAAGAGTGGATTCACTCCCACTAACATGGTAGTAGTGTTAGAAAAACATTTATTGCATACATCCTTGGGCCATAGCCAGTTAAAACAAAACAAAAATTGGATTTACACTGACATGGAAGCCAAGAATTGATTAAAAGTGGGGATATGGGCTGTGCATTGATTATTTTTGAATTCAAACCTACTGGTGTCTGAACAAGGCCTGGAAACTGAGACCACTAGAAGAAATCTGAAGGTGGAATTAGCCACTCTGAGATTTTATGGAGGAAGGGAGAGAGAGAGAGAGAGAGAGAGAGAGAGAGAGAGATCTATGAAATTTCTATAATAAGTTGTGAAGTAAGAAGCTAAGCAAGCCTAGGTAGTGCCAGATAATTGCAGCTCGTGGTATCCTGTGAATGAGGGCACATGAGAGAAAGAAAATAATCTTGTCTTAAAAGTGTTAGGGCCAGTTAGAAATAGAGTTGAGGCTGTTAGGAAGAGAAGAATTTATAAGATATGAATAGGGCTTTGGGAGCTGAGAGTATGGGGGAATGATCAGAGGGAAGTGTTTCTTTTGTTTGAAATCAAGATATTAAAGTGTACAATATATGGAACCAGCCTTTGGCTAGATGTTTATTTTATTTGTTATACAATCAATCTGTACTTTTTTTTAAAAAAAAAATTTCTACGTCTCAGTATGGATGCTTTAATTTAATAATTACCTATGAAATTGGGTCATTTTTTTTCACATTGGACCCACTGTTCAACACAGCCACTCGACCAGGACAGTGGTCACTTGAGACTTGACCTGAGATTTCTGAGATCCAGGGAGAGATCTTAAGGAGAAAGAACAAGGTGACTGATAGTGTAGTGGACAAAACAGGAATGGAGAGCCTTGGAATATCCAGGAAAGTAGAGTTTATTTTACATCGATAGACTCTCAGACAGGTTAGCCCTGTGACTTGAGAGCCCCTCCCTCGGCTAATCAACATCCTTATATACCATCTAGTTTATAATTACATTAACATATGCATAGTTCAACATTTTCATTGGTTACAAAATACTGGTTACACATTAAGCCTTTACTTGCCATGTGTGAATGATTTTGACATTACTCATTGACACCTGGACTCACTAGTTGGGTCGTATCTTCTTAGTTTTTCTTACTTAACTCCCAGTCCATATCACCAATCTTATCTCTTTGGCTCTGAAACAGTCTGCCTGTCTTCAAGGTCAAAAAATAACATTCCTTGCTATCTTTTCCAGTAAAGCTGAAACTAGAAGCCTTTTACAATTGCTTTGCAAATGCACAGTTTTAAACATAGAATATGAGACCTCAAAGATCATCCAATTCAGCCCTGCATTAGCCATGAGCTTTATAGTTTCTTTTAAATTATTTCATCCCCTACATTTCCCCCCTTTACAGCTTAATTCTTTTAGCAATTATAGTTTTACCTATGAGCTTTTTCAATTATCATGGCATAAACTGCAGCAGTTTCTCTGACAATATTCCGCAAAGCTTTTGCCAATATACGAATAATACATGACACACATACATATTAAAATGCAAACAATTATTATTAGCATAATAACCAAAAACACTTGTTTTAGCCATGTGGCATCAGGCAGCCCTATGCTCCTTTCCGACTGCTAATCCTGGAATAAAGAATGAGGCTGATATGAATATACTTTAATCATAATTCCTACAATTTTTATGGGGACTTGCTACCGTGCTCAAATTTCCACCAACCCCATATAACACTATTACATGGGATCTCTCCATAAGACAAAATCTGAGCTGCCAACCTTCCTCCTTTTAAATACATTGTAGGGATGTTGAGTATTGTAGCTAAGCCTTCCCATATATTTGTATCTGGGTCCCATTTTTGTGAATAAAGGGGAAGTGCCCCCAGCTATTAGACTTAATCCAATCACAACTATCAACCTAATCTGACTATGTTTAACCGAACCTGAGGTAAATGGTATCTTTTGACCCATTCTAGAACCAATGGTTCAAATACTCTCACAAATATAGATAGACAAAAATGGTTCTTCAGAGGTTCTTCTGGGGTAACAATGGCTCCAACTACTGTTCTGTATCTTTCTATTTGAGAATAGGTCTCAATCTTGGGGTTTGGAGACCCATCCATTCACTCAAAAATTCTAAAGTACCAGGCTAGAGTGCTAAAGACAACACAAATTATTCCTATGATTGCTACCAAATCTCCTTAAACAGTTTCAGACATATGTTGGACCGTGTATAGATCTACCAGCTTCTGGTCTATAGTAGAATCAGCGTCTATCCCTCCACCATTGCAGATCTGGCTGTATGCAGGGCAAACAGCTTTCCATGGATGTTTGCAGTAGGGCCTAGTCTGAATCTTCTTTCCCCGTGCATGGATTCTTCAGCCGTGCATTGACCTGTTCCTAGTAAGGCAGTTGCAGGGCTATTGATGATCTTGTTGCCTGTGAGTCTGCCCATTTCCAGTAGGGTCAGATTCAGAGGTTAGTTGTTGTCTCCTCAATGTTTTTTTAAGGGGTTATGAAGGTCTCTAATAGGGAACCAAACTGGATTAGCCTTTCTAATTCTTGTCCTAGAGAGAGTTTGTCAGCTTCTTTAACTAATAGGGCAGTAGCTGCTATTGCCTGCAAACATCCTGGCCATCCTTTCACCAATGAACCCAATTGCTTGGAAAGGTAAGCCACTCATCTCTGCCAGGACCCTAGTGTCTGTGTTAGCATTCCTATGGCCATTTCCTGCCTCTCATGCACATAAAGGGCTTGATCACATTTGACAATTCTAAAGCAGGTGTTAATAAGGCTCTTTTTATCTTTAAAAATGCCTCTTGTTGTTCTGATTCTTAATTCATCTCTGAATATTCCAGGCCCTTGGTTGCTTCATTGAGGCAAAACTGGGGATCCAGATTCTGCAAAATCCTGCGACTCCCAGTGATGGTCTATGACTAGGTTCTGCAGGTGGTGTGGCTCTTGTAGGTAGTCTGGTTTTGCTGTTAATAGCAACTGTTCAATCAGGGTTTTCTGAGGCATCTGTATCATGGCTTCGGTTTCCTGATGAGTATTTTCATGCAGCTTTCATTCTCCAGCTCCCTTTGGCTGTTATTTGCACTGCCAAGTCCAGGAACCACTATAGTTTCCAAAAGTATATTCACTGGCATAAACAGTCTCCAGGATGACTTTACAATCATAGGCTGGATGGATTTAAAATAGGTCTGCAGGGAAAACTCTTCAGGAAGCAGAATTGCTTGGTACCTCCCATAAACATGGCACATAAATACTTAATTGCTGCCCCAAAGTGAATTTGCTAGCTTTCTGCACCAACAGATCTGTTACTGTTTCAGCTTTTAAACAGCCAGACCAATTCAGTGCTACATAATCTGTTTGACTTGAAAAGTAAGTTTCTGGCCCTTTTCCAGACACCAAGAATCTGATTTTTTTTCTTTTGTCCCTTGCTTTCTTTGTGCTTTGCTCCTGACAATATACACATGGTTTTCAGCTAGGTGTGGCCCCTTCCAGCTCTCTGTCCTGTCCATGTCCTTTGTTACCATTAAATCCACATCACCATCAAATCTACATCCTTGATCACCTCCTGACTCTTTTT
>CM034706.1:259117579-259139559 GCA_020142125.1 Phrynosoma platyrhinos | reverse complement strand
AATACTGAATCTGACCCAAATAGAAGTTCACACTAAGTTTACCCCAATCAAACTTTCCGGTGCAATTTAACCCTGTCAAGTTCACACTGACCAAAGTACCAATTAAAAATGGAGCCTCCTTATCGACAGCATTCAATCATTTCAGATATATTTTTTGTTCTGTCATTGAAATGATGCACATCTACATCACACTGTTTAGGTGAACCCCCCACCCATCCTCAGAGGATGGGGAGGACAAGCCTTTTGGATAAGCTAATATCACTACTTCCCTTAAGTAACCTTAAGTATGAGAATTCCAGGTTATTTAATATGGGGGATTAAATAGGAAGTCTTACAATCTTTCAAGTTATTTTATTTATAGAATGATTTCAAGTTAGGTGATTTCCACTTCCCTCTATGGGTTACTACATAACATAACTAGGCACATAACATCTATTTCATACATTCTGTAAAGGAGCTGTACATTTTCTACAGGCACTTGTTATACATCTATAGCAGATTATTCAGCAGATATTATTTGGCATTACAGCAGATAAAAAAAATATCCAATTGAAGAGGATTTCCCCCTCTCCTATCAGAGTTCACAGATACACTGTTCAACCAGAAAACAGCCTGAATGGCAGCTTTTACAAACAACCATAGGTGCAGTCATTGGACTTCTTAGCTTCTGTCTCTCTGAGACCTGCTTTTATACTTTATCTTGTTTTTCCTCAGCCTATCTACTGACTGGAATCTTTATCTGAGGCTGTTACATATTTGCCAATCAGATAAAAATATTTCCTCTCCTTTCCTGCCTACCTGCCACACATATGGCTCAGCTTTCTGATACTAATAACGTAGCACCTGATTTGGACTTCTTGTCCAGATCATTCTCCATCCAACCAAAGACATGTTACTGGTGTTTTTCATCACTATTCTGAAGCTGCTGATTTTGTCTCCTACCAATCAGAGATGATTTTCATGGTCTTTTAAAAATAGTAATTATTCTTTCAGTTGTCTGTGTTTTGATTTTAAATACATATTTTCTGATCTTTTCTATGGGTAATATTTATGGTTAAAAAGACTAACTGGCTAAATATCCAGAAACAGAGCTAAAGTAAACATACACCTGATATATATGTTTTAGCCTGCTTTTAATTTTATTGTTTAATTGTGTTTCAACTTTTGTATCTTCAGGATTTTTAACAATGTTTTTTTTAATCATTGTAACCTACTTAGAGTCCAGTCTGGGGTAAAAGTGGGATAGAAGTATAACAACAACACCAATAACAACAACTCTTTTAATCCTCTAAAGGCTTAATTCTTTATCCAGTGAATCTTTGTGGTTTTACAGAAAACTGTGTTGTTGAGGTTTGAGTGTTAAGGCTCATCTGCACTGTGGAAAAAATGCAGTTTGACTCCACTTTAATTGTCATGGCTCAATGATAAGGAATTCTGGGGTTTGTAATTTTGTGAGGCATCTAGCCATTTCTGTGAGAGAACTCAGCTGACAGAACAAACTACAAACCCCAAGATTCCATAGCATTGGACCACAACAGTGCCAAAGTGTACTATTTCTGCAGTGCAGATGAGGCCTAGGACTTTGAAGGCCAGGTTTCAAAACCCCACTGGGTGACTCTCAGAGGAATGCCCTCTGAACAAATATTGTCAGGAAAATCCTGATTTGTCTTAGGGTCACCATAAGTCATAATAAATAATACTTTCACAACCTTGTATATACAAAATATGTATATACAAAATATATGAAATGCAGCATCTAGCTTATAACTAAAGTTAAGGATGAAAGTTTAAAAGCAGGTCATTGCTGGATATCGAGAAGTCAAAACTAATGGTCATAGAAGATTTACATAGCTTGACAGAGTATGATGAAGGCACTGAAATTGTTAAAAGATTTTTCGTATCTTGGTTCAGCCATCAGTCAAAATGGAGACTGTAGTCAAGAAATCAGAAAACTAAGACTTGGAATGGCAGATATGAAAGAACTAAATAACATCCTGAAGTATAAAGATAAATAATTAAACAGATATCATCCATGCCACAGTATTTCTGGTGTCTATGTATGATTGTGAAAGTGAAGAAAGCTGACAGGGAGAAAACCAACTCATTTGAAATACAGACAGCATGCACCACAAGAAGGCAAATAAATAACTTGAAGCTGACTTGATAATGCATGAAAACAACAGATTTTGTCCGATATCGTATTCCCCATATGACTATGCCAGTGATGGTGAACCTTTTAGGGGCAGACTGTCCAAACTAAAAGGCCTTCTCGCACTGGGTGTTACCCAGTGCTGGGGGTGGGACTTCTCCTCTGGGATTGCAATTCTACCCTCCAGGGGTGGGATTTCTAGAGCAGGACTCCCCCCCCCGGCCTCCCAGGCCTTCAGCTGTCTCTCCAGAGACAACTGAAAGCCCAGGAGAGAGGCAGTTGAAGGCAAGAAAGAGCAGGGGGAAGTGGAGGAGCAGGTGCATGCCTGTTCCTCTTTTTTCCTGCCCTCCTGTGCCTTTAACTGTATCTGGAGAGGCAGTTGAAGCAAGGGGAGGGCGGGGAAGAGGAGGAGCAGGTGCGTGCATGTTCCTCCTCTTTCCCTACCCTCTCATCTCTCTGTGTGCCCTCCAAAATGGCTTCATGTGCCAGAGATGGCACGCATGCCATAGGTTCATCAATACAGGACTATGCCATTTGTTATACGGACTGGACATTGTCAGTCTGCATATTTATTTGTCAGTGAATTTTTCATATACCATGTAATAGACACTGGTTTCAATAGCCATTACTGATAATAAATGGTCAATATGCTTGAAATGATTTGGCCATGATGGGGATGACACCACTGCTAATTCAACATCCACTTACTGGCATAGCTGCTTCTTATTCTCTCTCTATCTCTCTCTTTATTAAAGTATTAAACAACTTACTGTTAGGTTTACTACAGCTTATTAGTAAGGTCCTATTTTTGTAACCCTAAGGCAAACCTTTCACGGGTTTTCTGGTGCTGAGATCTGACTTGCCAAAATCATCCAGTGGGTTTTCATGGCTGAGCAGGGAACTAAACCCTCGTCTCCAGAGTCATAGCTGACACACAAACCTCTACATCACTACACCACACCAGCTGCAACATACAGTCTTACATAGGGTACACATATAAGACGACAACTAAAAAAGACATTTGTTAACACTGTCACATTTTAATCTAAAATAGGAAGGAAATGTAAATTGAGATTTTCCCCACATCACCCCTGACTTTCTGGAGTGTTTTATGCAAATGGGAAATGAACGCATCATTTGCATGGTAATGGACTTTGCATGGTGGCAAGGCTCCACCATGCCATTTCCCACAATAAGCTCATTGTGAACCTGAAATAAATGGTTGCTGGAATATTACTGGTAATTAAGTTCCACTGGTAATTGGATCAAAATCCCTAGTGTTTTATGATCACCATTTTCATAGCAAATTTAATGAAACATTTCTGTTTAGCTTTGTGGGGTTTTTTTTCTGTATTTTTTTTCCTTAATGACTGTATAGATCGTTGTTGTTTTTTTTCCTGTTTTGCACTGGGCAAATAGTGAAGGATCTTTCTCTTCCTCCACTCTGCACTCCCATAATTAACTTCTGAGCAGCTGAGATGGCAAGAAGCCTACCAATTAATCAATATATTCTTGTTTTCATTAAGTGCCAACTGAATAATATTTGCAGCTGTACACAATGACAATGTGTTGTAATGAAGGAACTGGCTCAGGTCCATGGCGATTTCCGAAGTAAGGTGCCAGTTTTGTACAAATCAAAGCTTCTCGCATGAAGGCCTTATTAATATTTCAAAAGTTTTCCTCATTTATTCAGAACTTATTCTCAGGCCCTGACTGATGATAAAACAGGAGTTGTAGATGCCTCTCAAAATGTAGTACCCTGACTGGGCTGCGCATAGAAAATGAATGTCTCTTCTCTCAGAAGCTGCTGTAAATCTGAGGGAGATATTGGCAAGCATGAATTGAAGAGCTTGAAGCCAGCCAGCCTTGCTGTAAATGTGTCTGGAAGACAGGAAAAAAACATAATGAGGCATGTGGCATACTCTGGGTCAATGCAAAGCTTGGCTTTAACATTTGTGGAAACCTGGGCAGGACACTGTAACTGAACATCACTCCCTTTAACTAGTGAAGGATAAAGGAGGAAGCATTCAAACCATACAGGGCTGCCAGGTCAGAAGCACCCCAAGGCTAAAAGCTGAAATCTAGATCATGTCTGCACAGGCCAAATACAACAGCTTCCCCCCATAGTCTTGGCAGGTAGACTGGATGCTGCATGGCCAAAATCCCATTTCTCATGCAAACAGACTGGACAATGTCATACCCATTCAGGACCATAACTGTGATATGCCCCTCTTAAAGCATGTCAAAATAACTTCCTGTTTATTCCATATCTTTCAGGAAGATATGGAGCCCTCAATTCTGACACCAAACAGCTGTTTAAAATGCATCCCACTGTGCCCCCTGACATGTCTATTGCTACATGCATCATTCAGAGTGAGTAAAGGGTAGCAATGACTGATGCAGCAGGGGACACCTTGTGCTGGCACCTCCTTCTCCCCTCAAAGTGCTGGGTGCTTCATCATTCTCACAGATGTGCCAGGCAGCACAGAGGTGCCAGGCAGCATGTAAACAGTTGCCCAGCAACAGCAACAGAACAGAGAGCAGAATGAATGCAGGGAGGACAGGGCAGCTCTGGGGTCATGATATGCCATGCTGCTCCTGAATTATCCTGGCAAGTGCAGACAGGACCCTTGAGATGTGAGGACAGAACCCTGATGATGTCAGATGGGACAGACTCTTGTGATAACCTTATGGATGAGAGATCAAACATCAAACACGGGTGTATTATAGCATTCTAATAAAAATAAATTTAACAAATGAGGATATATCTACCAAATATATACATGCACTTTTCAAGGCAGTGTTTGAGGTGCTTTGAGATTCATCACCCTCCCCACAAGAATTGAGAGAAGGGGTCCAGGCTGTGACAAGGCACTCCACCATCTAGTCTACTTCAGTGACTCATGTAGACTCTATAGGAATCTCATAGAATCATAGAATCATAGAATCATAGAGTTGGAAGAGACCACAAGGGCCATCCAGTCCAACCCCCTGCCATGCAGGAACTCCCAATCAAAGCATCCCTGACAGATGGCCATCCAGCCTCTGCTTAAATCTCTTCCATTTTGAGCACACCAAGATGATGAGAAGTAAGATTAGGAGTTGGCTAAAGGTAAAAAATATTTGATTTGGGCATGGGGAACCAGACTTTGCCACCTTAAATTAAATTAGCCATTTACACATCTTATAAAAAGGAAAGATGCATCACAAAAGAGGAAGCACATGTATAAAAACTGTGAGTGCTGTTGTATTAGAAAAATATTATTATTTAAGTAGAGATAAATCTACCTTATAGTAGACTTTGTCATAGTGGGGAAAACTTTAGCCTCATGGTCTGTGTTCCTGTTCCATCTCTTCTCCAAGTACTAACTACTGATGAATAACTTAAGATCTCTCTTCTCCCATTTTATTTTTTATCTTTAAGCTGGAGTTAGGGCTTCACATAGAGGACTATCCCCTGACTGGCCTTCAGTTACCTATAAAGTGGAACAAACAGCCACCTATTGGTGACAGATTATGATATCAGCCCTCTTCCCTCATTTCTGTTGTTCTTTAAATGCTTATATTTTGCTACTATTATCATCATTTGCTATTATTTGCACCATCATTTTGGAACAATATTGGCCCAAAGGCAACTGAGGGGGACTGCAGATGGGTGGCTCTTGGCAACCCCTTGCCATGGCCCTGATCCTCCCTTTTGCCGCCCCGAAAAGAGTGGCAAAATGCCACTCCTTTCAGGGACGATAGAAGACCACCCTAAGAGCTGGTGCATGGCTCTTCAGTGCCCTTTTCGGTGCAGCGTGTCAGAACGCTATGTTAGGAGGGTGTCCTGATGCTCCACCCCATGCGTAACAGTGCACAGAGTCAGGACGGCATCGGAGTGGGGTTGGGGCAGCTGGCGTGTGGCTGCCCCGCCCCAACTCTACCTCCAGGCCGGCCTTTTGGGCCGGTCTGCAGAGGCCCTGAGGTAGACCCATTGAATTAATGGTGAGTCAATATGTAAGAATGGAGAACCACCTCTCTAACATATTGACTCATCATTGCTTTAATGTTGTTTTCATCAAGAGTATTCACTGAATCCCAATAAATACCATTGATTCAATTTCTACTCTAGATGAAACGAATAAAAGAGTACATTGTGGCCCAATGCATGCAGCTGTCATCATAGCTAATCTGGGGCGAGTTCTGGAACATAATGCTCTTGACTGGCCCCAGACCTACAGCTAGTGCAGACAAAATTGTATTTGGAATGCTCCACTACAGAGCTCTACTGCACCCTAGCAGTTCCCAAGTATGAAGTCAAAGGTTTTCATGGCTGGCATCCATAGTTTTTGTGGGTTTTTCAGGCTAGAAAAGTTTATTCCTGACGTTTCACCAGCAGCTGTGGCTGGCATCTTCAGAGAATGCTGGCATGGAAGAGAGTGGAGTTTATATACTGTTGGTTGAGAGGAAGTGATTTACATATTAATTTGTGTATTGTTCTGTTGTTGAATGGCAAGGACATAACATGCCCAGGTTTATGCAAATTTGAGGCTCTCCCACTAACACTGTATGGACCTCCCAAGATCCACAAGGATTCCATTCCACTCCAACCCATAGTGAGCATCATTGGATCCCCCGCATATGACTTAGCCAAGTTTCTGGCCACACAGTAACAAACCCATATAGGGCTACCCTCTTCCCCAGCCCCCACCCCACTACATCAAGGACTTAGCTCACTTCATAGAAAAAATTAGCAACTTTGAACTCAAACCCAGAGACATACTAATGTGGTCTCCTTGTTCATCAAAGTCCCCATAATGGACACCATGTCATTAATCTGACCAATTTTTCCAGAAGACATCACAGCCCTGTTCGAACATTGAATCACCACAAGCTACTTCCAGTGGGACAATGGATTCTACAAGCAGAGAGCTGAGGTGGCCAAGGGAAACCCTCTCAGCCCATGATAGCAAACCTCTACATGGAACACTTTGGAAAGCAAGCCATGGAAACAGCACCAAAAAAATCCCATAACATGGTTCTGATATGTGGATGACACTTTCACCATCTGGAGCCATTGAGAAGACGATCTGACCATGTTTTTGAACCATCTGAACAACATTCACCCAAGTATTCAATTCATGATGGAAAAAGAAAAGGAGGGAACATTGCCATTCTTGGATGTCTTGGTCATCTGCAAACCACATGAACAGTTGGGCCACACAAACAGAAAACTTACACACACAGTCAGATACCCACACAAGAATTCCAACCATCACCCAGGATAAAAAAGAAGCACAATAAAAACAGTGGTAGACCAGGCAAAAAGTATCTGTGAACCCCACTTTCTGGAAGATGAATTGAAGAACCTAGACTGGGCTGTACTCTAGCTCAGACATCAGAAGGACTGCCAGACTGAGAAAAACCTATAGGAGTGAAAACAAACAACCACCTAAAGGGAAGGTATTTTTACCATACATCTAGGAGTCACAGACAAAATAGGGAAACTGATGAGGAAACACAACCTCCAAACGATCTACAAACTGACCAAGAAAATCCAACAAATTTTTGGAAATGCTGTGCTCAGCAAAGGACAAGAGAGACTCTCTCATGGCTGCAGGAGTTTACTGCATACCATGCAGCTGCAGACAAGTCTACATAGGGACCACCAAATACAGTGTTCAAACACGACTCAAGGAACATAAGAGGCACTGGCAGACTGGGTCAGCCAGAAAAATCAGCAGTGGCAAAACATATTATAAGCCATCCTGGGCATAAAATGCTGTTTGAAAACATTGAAATTCTGGACCATGCCAAAAACTATCAGGTCAGAATGCACATAGAATCCATTGAAATCCATAAACACTTGGACAGCTTCAACAGCAAAGAAGAAACCCTTAAAGTAAGCAAAGTTTGGCTACAAGTCCTGAAAAACAGCAAAATCAAGACCTAGCAAATGCAAATGAAAACCACCTAGGGTGAGGTAGGTTTCCCAGCAGACAATGGATCATTAATTAAATAGACACCCTGAGGCCTTGCCATTCAACAACAGAACAATTCACAGAATAACATGTAAATCGCTTCCTCTCAACCAACAGTATATATACCCCACTCTCTTTCATGCCAGCATTCTCTGAAGATGCCAGCCACAACTGCTGGCAAAACATCAGGAATAAACTCTTCTAGAAGATGGCTCCATAGCCTGAAAAACCCATGAAAAACTATAGTTCCCAAGTACTTTGTGAAGTATAACAGAGTACCTTGTGACTCTTGGCACTCTTGGCATGTATGAGGGAACTAGACAAGATCCTGAAGTGTAAAGATATATCATTGATATTTTATTGAATCCTGAAGTATACAGATATATAATTGAGTAAGCCTAAAGTTAGGATTCTCCATGTCATCATTTCTATGTACAATTGTGAAAGTTGGACAATCAAGAAAGCTGATGGGGGGGGGGAAATCAACTATTTTGAGATGCTGTGCTGGAGAAGTTTTCAGTGGATATCTTGAACTGTAAAAAGGTGAATAAATAGGCCCTTGAGAAAATCAAACCTGAATTCTCCCTAGAAACCAAGGGCTCTGCAAAGCACCGTCTTGGAGCCAGGGAAGGGGAGCAGCAGCCAGAAGCCGGTCGCCCCAACCCCTTCCCGAGGACATCATCAGAGCGCACGCCATTGCACATGGCGAGCACTCTGATGATGTCCTCCTGACACAGTGTCTGGACACATTGCACCAGAAGAGGCACAAAAGAGATGCATGGCACCTCTTTGGGCACCCTTTTTGCTGCCTGGGAAACTATTTTGGTGCTCCTTTTCCAGGCGCCAAAAGGGAGGATTGGGGCCGAAATGTGGGGTAGCCTCAGCCTCAATCCTCTGCTTCCCAAGGTGGTCCATGCCCACCTGTCTGCATCCCTCCTATGATGGCTAAACTGAGACTATCGTACATTGGACATATCATGAGAGGACATGACCCAATAGAAAATACAATAACGCTTTGCAAAATAAAAGGCAACAGGAATAGAGGACGACCACATTCCTGATGGATAGATTCAGTCAAGACTCAAGTAGATGAGGGTAAAGAATCACCCACAGGGCACTCCTGTCCTGATGGTTGTGGTCCCAAGGGTGCCTGCCACCAGGGTCCTCAATGGCCCACAAAAAAGGAGTAGCAAGAAACTTATCTTTTTACGACTGGTTTTGGGTTACGTTTGGTGGCCCCGATGCAGCTTCCATTTGGCCTCAGAGCAATCCAGGGGCATGCATCATGTGCATGGCCTGCCCCAAGATCAGCCCAATGGTGATCCTTTTGGGCTGTCTGTTTGAAGCCTCAAAGAAGCCAAGGACTGAACAGGGCTGTTATTGATAGGTTGAAGAAACTGATTCAAATAGCTGTTTGAAAGTGGAACATGCTGCCTTGGATAGTAGTGGAGTTTCCTTTAAGGTGATTAAACAGAGGCTGGATGGTCATTTGATGGGAATGCTTTGATTGTGAGTTCCTGCATGGCAGGGGATTGGACTGGATGGCCCTTGTGTTCTCTTTCAACTCTATGATTCTATGATGACTTGGGGCCTCGGCAGATGGCTAATAGAGCTGTCCTCGATGCAGGGAAGAAGAGGGGCAGCTGCACACTCGGCGCCCCTTCCTCCTCCCGAGGTTGCCCTCGGAGCCACCAGCCCTCTGCACAGCCGGCGCTCCGGGGGCAACCTCCCACCGCAGCGTCCACACACACTGCGGTGGATAAGTCAGTGAAAGTGCGCTGCAAGCTTTTATGGCTCACTTTCACTGACTTGTGAAAGGAGCGCTATTTTAGCGCTCCTTTCAGGGATGGGGAAGGAGCGCCGCAGGATTGAGGCGTGGGGATGCCTCAGTCCTGCGGCACACCTTCCCAGGGCGGCCCCGTGCCGCCAGTCTGCTTCCCCCCTTGGAGGTCTCTCATTCATAGGTTTACAATAAGTCAAAGTCAACTTGACAGCACTTAACAAACTTTGGGAAGCATAGTTCAGGGGAGTCTGGTAGATTTTTCTAAGCGAAAATTCTCAATTCATAATCCAAATCCATATGTCAAGAACTCTTATATAACACAATTTTAGCACAAAGGTCCAAAACACACTGCAGAAATAATCCAGTTTGAGACCGCTTCAATTGCCCTGGCTCAATGCTAGAGAATTCTGGGAAATGTAGGTTTATGAAATATTTAGCCTTCTCTGTCAGAGAGCTCTGGTGCCACAATAAACTGCAATTCCCAGAACTCACTAGCACTGAGCCACAGCAGTTAAAGTGGTCTCAAATGAGTTTATTTCTACAGTGTGTTTTGAACCTATGATTCCACTTTAACCACCATAACTATGGGATCTGGAAGTATGTTTTTTTGGTGAAGCACTGGATCTCTTTGGCTGAAAATTTATATTCCCTTCCATAAACTGAAAATCCTAAAATTTCATACAATGCCATGGCAGTTAAAGTGGAATTGTAGCATTATAATGGTGTAGTCGGAAAGAGTCCCAGGATTCCATTAGATGGAATCATGAAAGTTGTATCAAACAGAAATAACAGTATAGTTTGAGTTTGCTCTTGAGTTTGCATTTGCTCCAACTTTTCTTAGTGCAAAAGCCAGTTCCTAGGGTAGGTAAACTTTTGGTCAGCTGTTTCTGTGTGTGAGAGTGATTAATATTGAGTGTTCTTTTACTTTTATATGAAAAAATGGTGACATTACTGTGATGTTTGCCTAATTAAACCTGTCCAGCACTATAGTCCCACTCCTTCCTCATCAGTATGAAAAAACTACCTATAACATTTACAGAGATCTAATTTGAAACTATCTCTTCATCATTAACAAACCAAAAATGGATCAACATATTTCTGTTCAATGAAATGGGAAAAATGATTCAGAGAGAATTTAACTCTGTATTTATACAGAGAAACGGAGGAGTAATTTTTAAAAATTCCACAAGAGAATTCGTTTAAGTAACACATGATAAAGGTCAAGGCAGTGTGAAATTCTAGTACAGACTGTGTTAGTCGTGCCTGACTGTTTTCATATTTGATGATGATTTTGCATTAAAAAAAATCCTTTATTTACTTTTAAGATAATATAGATTAAATTGAGAAAGGTGGTTTTGGATGTTATTAAGTGCTGTCAGCCAAACACTTTGGATTAGTCTGGCTCTCTCTTGAGTCATGAGAGGTAAGGTTGACATAAATTTCATCTCGATGTAATCTGTGGATGTCATAAAACAGGTTTAACTAATGCACCTATTGTTTAAAAGAACTAGTGGCTTCAGAATGAATTCACTGATACAAATGTATGAAGCTTAAACTTCACTAGGTCACAATCCTCAGTGAAATTATGTGGTATCCAATCTCATGCCAAACCAGTAAGTAGAACTTCAATAAGAAGAATGTGACATCATGCAAGGTGCCGATGAACAAGAAACACTGAAGTGTGCAAATGCACTGAGAGTCTGGAACAAACAACTTTATACAAACTAGCCAATGACTCAGATTTAAACCAGTGAGTCTTTTAGTGAGATGGTCTTCACCACCAAGTGACTAAAAGAAGTCCTTCATAGTGCCTATGGAGATTCACTGCTGTGAACTAGGAACTAATTGCCTTATACTTTCAGCCCATTTTTCCACGTAACACACTGTTGTCTTGATTGAATGGCAATGGTTTGCAATACGACAGAGACAGCATGCATAGCAGCTAGAGTGGTAGAATGGTACTTGGTAGAATCAGGTTCAGATTTCTAATAAGCCATTGGATTCATTGGATGACCTTGGGCTAGTTACTTTCCCTCAATCTGACCTACCTCAGTTTCATGATAAACCTGGAAGATGGAAAGCCATGTACACTGCCTTGAGCTCAATTGATAATATACAATATATAAATTTAACAAATAAGATAATACATAAAGGAAAATAGTTTCATATGGCATCCTATTCTAGACCTATCTGGATATGTCAGGGAATGAATTCAGGACCTTTGGCACAAAAACATCAATTCTACCACTGAAGCAAAACACTTTCTCCTGGTAGAAGGATTTAACAAGGGCCTCACATACCTATCCATATTATTACAGTTCTAACATGTTGCATTAATCATAGTCACAAGCTGTAAAAAAAAAAAAAAAGTCTACAGAAGGCACAAGGGAAAAAGAGTTATCACCTGTTATTGCATCCATAAGCATCCATAACAGATTTGAATAGGTAATTCTACTGTAAAAGCTACACAATTTTTCCCCTTTAGAAGCAATAACTAAATGTTCCACTCCCATAGCATTTACCTTCTTTTTTTAAAAAAATCCTATCCATTTAAACTATTTTAACTTTTTTATGCTACCTTATTATGTCTCCTTGTGCTATGTTTTTTCTTGTACAACAATATATTTTTTTGAAAAATAAATGTGTTATTTTATAGCTCAGGGATTCTATAAGCCATTTTTACCACAGAAGAAAAACTGGGAGGGTAGCAGGAAGTATTTATTCATGGAAATTTGGGTGGGGGTTTCTCCTCCAGTTATTTTTCTTCATGACAATCTAAATACGTATTGTATTATATGTGGATCCATAGATCTAATGTCAGCATGCATTTCAGCTTATTGACTCATTTTATCATACAAAACTGTCACCAGCTCTTATTAATCTGTCTCCGAAGGATTGGAAAAATTCTGTAATAAATATCTTTGTGCCCCTCGAGCTGAGGCTGAAATAAAATTGTTAGCTAAATGTACTGTGACGTTAAGTGGGAATACCTGAGCAGAAGGAAAGCTTTCATCTCTAAATCCCATGGGAAAAGATTCTCATCAAACAAGATGATTTACCGACAAATATATTATTTCATGCTATTGGATACTGCATATCTATCATGCTATTATGATCGATATGTGTGATAGCATGGGATAAAGCACAAACATATGGACATGACTCCTATTGTTGGTCTCCATGTGAGTGAAGTGGAGCCATTGAATCAAGGAGATTTTACTATGTGTTGATTTACCATCCAACAACTGATTCAGTGATTCCAGCAGGATTCCAACAGGATTCCAGCCATGCACTTATACATTCTTGGATCATGCATAACTCATACTCTCCAACTATCTCAATTTGGCAGGGACAGTCCAAATTAATTCTTTGTTATCTCATTTTTCAGCTACTTTTACAATGTCCTAGCTTCTCTCTCTTCTTCCCACTTTCCCCCTTTGTCTTCAGCTGATTTCAATGGCTGCAAATTGAACTGGAAGTGAAAAATTAGCATGTGCTGAACTCATCAGGGAGGAGAGAGTAGGTGGAATTTTTCCTTCCCTGTAGATGCCAGAAAAAGCAAACAGTTACAGGCTCTCCTAGTTTGTGTGTTCTTCCCCAATGATCCTTTTTGTTATCTTTACCACATGCTAATGTTGCTTGACCACACCTAAACCAGTTTTCATCTGCCAAATGTTGGAGGGTGTAATTATTGTTTGTCAGTATCTTCAATATACTATTTGGGTCACTAGGATGCACCACACCACCTGTATAATCAAATTTGCATCCATCACTTCCTACCCATTAAAAACAAATCTTTTTGTAGTCTGAACAGAAATACCACATCACAGTACACTGCAGGACTGTTGTTCTATATTCTCTCATTCTTCACAGTATTCTCTAAAATAATGATTAATGTTACAATCAGTGTAGCAATTAATTTTTCCCATTAACCTAAACAAATTAGATTTGTTTGAGCTTTCTAATGATTAACTAAATAAATAAATCCTTTAAACCCTATGTTTTAAGCTCTAATTATCCCTAAGGTGTTCCAGGCCACTTTCAAGAATATTCTAATCCCTTGGATAAGTGTGTGACCTGAATCTTGTTGATTAGTCCCAAACAGACTAGACCTATTGAATCAATTCTTGAGTGATAAGTCAAGACATGGATAAAGCCAATTGATTCAATAAATCTATTCTAGTTGGGACTAATAGTAGGATGAAGGCCATAGATTTGTCCAAGGCATTTGAGCTTTCAGACTAGTTGCCTAGCATAGCCTCACAATTCCCAGATGTTAAAACATTAGGTCAAAAGAATTTGTCTAGTTAATAATTTTACAGCTCAGACAAAACTAATGGGGTATAATTGACTATCCTTCTTCTTCCAGGGTAATTTCAGATTTATACATCAGTGGCTAGCTCTGATTTCATAAACAAAGAGATCCAGGACATGTGTAAAGAAGTTGTGCTATGTTTGGCATCTTTGGACCAATCTGGGTTTTAATATCATCTATGGTAGTACTCATGGAATGTAATTCTCTACTAATTTTTTTCTTAAAGGAAGCAACAAACAATTAAACCATTTCCTTCTCACCATGAGAAAATCTTCAAAAACTATGCTACATTTGAAAAATTTATCTAGTTACAGACTTATTCTTCACAAAATTCACATGGTTGCACAGAATAACTAGGGACATTTTTTGCACAGAATGAATCCTGAATTGTGCATTTTATTTTATTTTATTTTATTTTTGATAGTTTAGGACACCTCTCTTCATGGTTTCTCAACACCCAAGAAACATGTTTTTCTATCACTTCCCAAATTCTTTTGAATATTCTTTCAATTCCTATGGTAATCACAGTGTAGGGACAGAACTGCTGACCCTGATCCTGTTCCTACTGTTATTTCTCCTGATGCCCCCACCCCACTCCACTATCCAGATGCTTGTAACTGTTTATCTCTTTCAAGTTCAGAAAACACTGTGTTCAAATGTTTCCGTCAATAGGGTGCAAGGTGTCTTCCTGTGTAAAAGGAAAGCAAAAGAATGTTGCACAGTTTTAGGGGACATGTGAATCTTTGTCAATGAACAGAAGATAGGAAAAAGGCAAAGGGGAGAACATTAAAAGCAAAGGTTTGACAGTTGTTTATATTGCACATGATCTTGTGGAATCAAACATCTAAAGAGCTAGAGAAGCAAACTGGCACAGAGAGCTGTTTTCTTGTTATCACATCATAACAGGATTGCTGTATCCCTTAAGAAAAAATTTCTTAGTTGTATGATCTGGGAATGTCAGGTCTGTGTGCACTATAGCAAAAGAAAAGGCTGCATTTCCCTTCTTTTAAGATTTTAAACCTACAATATGGACATATTTTCTTTCTCACTGTTGTATGTGCTTAGATATTTTAGATGTTTTATGCACAAAGTATTTCTTTACATTCATGTTAAAATGCAGGGTAGCTTTGTAAGTCAAGTGTTATCATCGGCATCCACAGTTTTTAAAAATCCCATGTAGCAGAGAAAGGAAATACCTATGATTGAACCCTTGTTGTGATGGTACAGGTCAAAGGACACAAAACTGGGCTAAATAGATCCATGATCATACTCAGTAGAAAACAGAAATTGAAGGTCATGTGTTAGACATGATAGCTGGAGGAATTCCTGCTGGTGTCTGATGAATTGTGAAAAATCAGTTGGATATTTTTGTCCAAGTCAGAACATCCGCATTCAGTCAAAGGTTGCAGAATGGGGGTTGCATATCTGGTGCCATTGTTCATGCAGATGCTCATGTGATGGAGATCTGTATTTATTTACATATTCGATTATTCATTCAGTTGGACAACTTTGCCTTTCAACATAAGAATTGTGTAGCACAGTCAATGTGTAATTAGATGTATGAAAATTTTTGCTACACAACTACACAGTGTTGGATCTTAGCCATTCTCTTTGAATTATCTGTTAGTTGTCATTGTTTTGAATGACAATGATCAATAATTCAAAGATAAAACCATGTTAGTCTGTAGAATCAGTATGGGTATTTATCGTAAAGTAATAATTATCACCAAGAAGTTATTATGGTATATTGATCAATTTTTGTCAGTGTCATCATTGGTCCCTAAGTGCATGATCTTGCGAAAATCAGCTTATTGTGTCCTTTATTCTTGTTACAGGTTGTGCCAGAAGTAACTAAAGTTTAAGGTGGAAAAGTATGAGGAGGTATCTTAAAGTAATAATTATCACCCAGAAGTTATTATGGTATGATGAAATTTTGTCAGTGTCATCATCACCAGCTGATTTTTTCTTTTTCCAAAAATGAAAATTCCCTTGTGGGGTTGCCAATTTGACAACACAGATGATGTCATTCATGAAGTGGAAGAGTGGTTTAAGGTGCAATTTGCAGACTTCTACAATAATGGTATTTGAAGGTCAAGAAATACTGGGGAAAATGTGTAAATCTGAATGGTGACTATGTAGAGATAAGTTAACAATGGCAAATCAAAACAAACTTTCTGTCAAATTTTTTTAATGGTGATAATTAAAACACTGGCAAAATTTACAATACTTCTCGTGTGTAGAGAGATCTTGTAGCACCTTTGACACTGAGAGCCAGTCTAGGAGTGGAGTCACCCCCATGTCCTCATGCCACCCACCCAGACAGATGGCGGGCAGTGTCAGGGCACTCCACTGGCATTTAGACACACTGCACCAAAGGAGCACAGAAGATCTGCCGCCACAGCAGCAAGGATGGCTTTTTGCCACTCCAAAAAGGAGTGGCATTTGCTAGCTCTTTTTGGAGAGACAAAGTGCTGGATTGGGGCTGTGGTGTGAGGTATCTTGCCTTTTATGTTTCTGATGGTTTTGCCAAATTCTTAGAAGTGTAGGAGGTAACCACTCACACTTTCTGTAGCATGTGGAACATCCTGTTGTTTTCTTAACAAAATACTCTATGCCATCTCCACTCACATTTCCTGCATGTGCATAGATGCTTTACACCCTTCCTGCATGCACACATCTGTCCCCTTCATCTACTGTTTTTCCCTGTGTGTGGAAAATGTTATGCTTCTTGGAGGAAAGAATCTGTCTCCCTCTTCCCATTCTTTTCCTTCTGCTTTGTGATATATATTTTTCTTAGACTGAATTCATTTAATTTCTGCCTCCTGATGCTTGGGGTGTGAAGCTTACTCCTAACACAAAGATGAAACAACTTACTCAGGCTGAATTCTATTGATTTTCTGTGGGATCAATAGGTCTTTTCCTGAGAATCCTCTCAAACAGCAGTGGTACAAGTGGGAAGTTGTCCCGCTGCAGCTGACACAAGATCACATGGCCAAAAACTGGGGCACAGATGGTCTTTGAAGTTCTTGAAGACTAAACGGATCATAGGATGCTGCAAGCATATTTGCAAAATATATCTTTGTTCACAGGAAGGAAAAGCACTAGTGCTGTCATGAGGAGACAGACTATTTGCTCATTCCAGCCTGATTCTATGAGATACAACTCATACATACTTAATTGACTTTTCTACCTAGACCAGAAATAAATATTAACAAACAATAATAAGTAGAAGTCTGGAAAGAAAAACATATGACAAAGTCCATGTTGCAAAGGAAAATAGCTTAGATAGCTATAACTACTGCTATTGCAGCACTTAATGACCCCAATCATGCCCTTGTATTGTCATTATCACTACCATAATCAGAGACTAGGACATAGAATAATGGATTCAATTACAGGAAATTAATTCCACCTAAACATTAGGAAGAACTTCCTGACAGCAAGAGTTGCTCAACAGTGGAATACACCACTTTGACATGTGTCTCCTTCTCTGGAGATTTTTGGAGTCTCCTTCTTTGGAGAAACAGAGGCTGGATTACTATCTGTTGGGGGTGCTTTGATTGTATATTCCTATATAGCAGAGGCTTGGAGTGGATGGCCCTTGTGTCTCTTCCAAATCTATGATTCTATGTTTCAATGATACAATGATTAGGGTACTCTTTTTTCCCTTTTTGAAAATGGGGACATTTTTCCCTCCTCCAGTCTTAAGTGACAGTTCTCCAGGAATTCCTACAGAGTATTGACAGTGGTTCTGAGATTACTTCTGCCAGTGCTTTTAATATCCGTCATTGTAGTTCATCTGGCCTGGAGTTTTGAATTCATATAGACTAGCCAGGTATTCATGTACTACCTCTTTACCTATCTTTTACCTAGGATGATGTATCTCCCCTACTGCATCATCTGCTCCATTTTCCCAAGGTGGAGCACTGTTTTCCTTTTGGGAGAAGACTGAGGCAAAGAAGGTTTTGAGCAGTTCTGTTTTTTTGCTGTCCCCTGTCCACATTTCATCATTTCCCCCATGCAGTGGCCCTACCATTGCCTAGTTCTTCATTTTTCTATGGACATAATGGGAAAAAAAGCCATTTTTATTGTTTTTAACCTCTTTAGCAAGCCTGGATTCATTCTGGGCTTTAGCTTTTCTGACCTTCTCCCTACATGTTCTGGTTATTCATTTGAATTCCATTTTAGTGATTTCCCCTCTTTTATATTTCGTGTACAGTCAACCTCTGTATCGATGGATTCTTTACCCATGGATTCAACTATTCACAGCTTGAAAATAATTTTAAAATCTATATGAATTCCCAAAAGCAAACCTTGATTTTGCCATTCTATATACGGGACACCATCTTCTAAAGCAATGTATATGATAGGATTTACCAAGGACCCACTGTATATGTTCCTTTTAAATCTTAGCTCAATTGAAAGTTTTTTAGTCATCTCCCATTTTATCTCCTCATTGGAACTGTTCAAACTGTGCCTTCAGTATCTCATTCATAATAAATTCCCATTCTTCATGAATTCCCTTCTCTTTTACTATTCCTGAGCATGGGATCACCCCCAGTATTTTCCTAAATTTACTGAAATCAGCTTTCCTAAAGTCTAGAATGCATGTCTGACTATGTTTGGCTTCCCCTTTCTTCTATATAACATGATCACTCACACCTAAGGATCCCAGCACTTCGTCCCCATTAACCTGTTAGGATTGGGTCCCAAGGAAAATGTACATTGTGGGATAGTGCTGCAGCGATGATGACACAGCATTTGGCCACAGCTCAGTCATGCAGCCTCATGCTGATGTGGCAGGACATGACATCATGGGGGTAGTCACCTGGTGCTGGAAAGCACAGAAACTGCTGCAAAAGTGCTGTGTCACTCAGGTGAGTGACAAGTGTCCAGCAGGAAGAGGCAGGGCCAGAAAGCCATGTGGAGCACAGGCTATATAAGGCACAAGCCTCTGGACACACATGCAGATTGTGGAGTGTGGATTGTGGGTTGAGTTTGTGGTGTTGCTGTTGTGCTGTTGGAGTTGCGTTCATGTATGCTGTACATATTTTTGTATATAGAGCAACAAAGATTAAAGCCTCATTTGTGAGACATCTGTCTGTGGAGTCCCTGTGCTCTATCTGGAAGGGGAGAGGAGTTTCTCCAGCTGACAAGCAGCCTGCTTCATCGGAGAAGTCTGGATCCTGGTGCTTCATGTTACGTGGTCTCCATGCACTGCGTTAACACGCCTAACATAACCAAGTTATAACTCTTGGTTAGGAAATCATTGATCCCCTTGTTGTCTTTTCCACCTTCTAGACAATGAAATTGTCTGGAATGCAAGTGAGGAATTTGTTGGATCTTATATTATTAACAAAGTTTGACTTCCAACAAATATTAGAGTAGCTGAAATCTCCCATTACTATGACATCTTTCCTTTCTAAATATTTGATCATCTGTTTCATCAAGGCATCACCTGAAGACACCAATCTGGCTTGAAGGTGTGGAGTAGACTACTACAATGACATTCCTGTTGTTTCCCCCTCTTAATTTTTAACCAGATACTCTCAACCTGGCTTGCAGGATTTAAGTCACAGACCTCTTCACAGACGTAAAAACCTTTGACATATAATTCTCATCCTCCTCCTTTCCTGTTTGGTCAATTTCTCTATAGGCTCTAACCCTGTATTACTACATTGCAATCATGAGACTCATCCCACCAGGTTTCAATAACGCCCATTATTTGCTTCACTGTATTCAGAGTTCTAGTTCATCTTGTTTGTTGCCTATGCTCTGTGCATTAGTGTAGAGACATCTAAAATTATGAGTTATTTCCCTAGCTGCTCCCCCCCCCCCCCATTCTTATTGTTGGGTTCCTGTACTATTCGTCCTGTCCTCTCTATAATATTTGGGCTACTATCTCTATTATCTCTTTATGAGTTCTTGTCCTCAACTATATAGTTCACTTCCCCCACATAACTCAGATTAAAAACTTCCTGATCAGGTTTGTGAGACTCTTAACAAAAACCTTCCTGTCAAATGCTATGCAACCTATCACCTGCCAAAAGTCCACACACCATGATCCAATACAAATTGTTCCTGGCAGCTCCATCTGCGGAGTCAGTCGTTTACCTCATTGTTCTTCTCTCCCTTCCTGAGCTGTGTCCTTCAGCTTGAAGAAGCAACAAAATAACAAACTGTGCATCAAGGTTTTTTAGCTTCCTACCCAGAGTCTTAATCCCTTGTGATATTCTGAAGGCTATGCCTTGTGGTGTCATTGGTTCTCATGTGGAACAAAAGGAAGGGGTTGTGATCCATGAGCTTGAGGAGTCCTGTCAGCCTCTCTATTTCATCATGAATGTTTGCCAAAGGAGACAGCACCTTTCGAGACAGGCCTACAAATCACTGCTTCTGTTCCCCTCAGCAGGAAATCCCCTACCAATACCACATATCTCCTCTGTGGATTTGTGGGTGCCATTCCACATGCAGAATCTTCCAAGGTCACCTGCACATTCCTTTAGGACTAACACTTGTGTTCTTTTCCTTTTTCCTTTTCCTCTTCATTACTGATAAGGGAGAAAGCTTTTAATCAATTCTGTAGCTCCAAACCCACAGAATGATCGCTGGTTCTTTTGTGTATTACATCACCATCACCATCACTCTCTCAGCCCTAGATGAAGGCAATGAAAAGACTCCTCTGAATAAATGTTGTTAAGAGAACCCTGTGATAGGGTCACCATAAGTCAGAGTCAAGTCAAAGGCACATAAAACAAGTGGGTTATAATTATCCAAAAGCAAGCTCAGTTTATTTAAAAGGGATTCTCTCCTCCCATGTTATGTGCTTACAGTTGCTATCTTAAATATTATGGATATAATTGATCACTCTAACTAATTCATAATGAATTGATATACAGAAAATGGAAAGAAGGAGGCATGACACAATGAAATAAACTAGTGACACAATGGACTAAATTACAGATCAGCTTGGGAAAGGGGATGGTGCTTCTTTGGGCTAACAGACAATCATGCCTAATGTCTTTCGAATTGAGTTCTTATGTTCACTTTGCCAGCTCATTCCTACTGACATGTTAGAGTCTGCAGTAGTGTATTTATTTGAGTTATTCATTGAGCAGACTATTCCACAGAGACATAATAAGCCTGTGAAATGTACCTGTTAGGATATAAAGGAGCAGATCAAGGGATATTCAGAGTAAGTTTCATATGGATGCTTAAGCACCAATCACCTCTGACTTTTTGTGGATGGGGGGTTGGTAGTAGTAGTAGTGGCCTAAGCTACCAGCATTCTAAATCACTTGCTTGGATGACATTTGGCCATGTGCTCTATTTAGTCAACAGCAGCAAATGATCTCTTTCCATCAGCAGCCCTGGCAAAATAATGAACATTGCTTTGCTTTTGTTTTCCCCTTTGGCACAGAGGTAGCAAGACAGCGCAGCCAAAATATAAAGAAGATTGAAAGAGATAACCAAGAAAGTGGAAATACCTCTAATGATTGCATTTTGCTAAATGTAAAATAATAGCTTTAAACATGCCAGGATAATTTTCCAAAAAAGGAAAAATATAGTGAAGTACCAAAGCTTGAAAAATTGCTTTTGAAATAGTCAGTTATTGTAGTTAAGGATGTGAAAAATTCTACAACTTCTTTCTTGTAATCTTGTCTGTATTCCTATCCCATCCTTTGTTTGCATCAGGCTAAAATACCATTTTTCTGTCACCGATAGAAAATAGGATATATCTTCCCATAGAAAATAAGATATACAAATATCTAT
>CM034706.1:259071665-259102083 GCA_020142125.1 Phrynosoma platyrhinos | reverse complement strand
GCTTGTGTGACTTAAATCTTAAGTGACTGTTTTTATTCCATCATGATCAAGTTCTTCTCCTCCTCTCTGGTAGAGAAATAAGAAGGCTTAAGAAAGACTACAGAGTCCCAGAACCCTTTGCAAAGGGTATATAGATTTCCCCTTGGCTTTATGTAGAGTTGCCAAGAAATTGTGATTGAAGACAAAGTTTGAGGTCAATCTAAAGGTTTCTTCTGAGAGGCAAAACATCCAAGGAATTTTGAGAACAAAATGAGAGTTTTGATTTTCTAAAAAGTAACATAATGTATAAAGGGGTTCTGAACATTTTTCTCTCCATAAGCACTGAACACATCATGCTGTCAAGTTATTTTTTTTTCTGGACAGCAGACATGGCAGGCTATATTGAAGAAATGGAAGGCCTGCTATTTTAATGCCCTGCTCCTCAGGAGTTTTCTAGCACAAGTTCTTCTTTTTTTTCTTCTATCTGGCAGATGAACCTCACTTAAACTAACTTACATAAAAGTCAGAAAGCTAGAATGTGATATCACTCAAATAACATTATTCTTCCCATGCACTGCTGGGTTTATTAATAGCCGTCCCATAAACAATAAAACCTATCCGAGCATAAAATGCGTTTATGCGAATGTACTCATTACCTCGACATTTAAATGCGGTGGATTTTAGGTGCTTATAACACAATTGATAAGATGGTCCCAGCCTTTCTTCAAAGAAAAGAGAAAATGGAGATGGAGGAGGTCAAATGGCATTATTGAAGCCTAACGTTAAAGTGAATGTTTGTGATAAGTTTTAAACAAATACCCATTCCTCCTTCATTTCAAATGCTTTGGTCTTTCAAAGTAACCTAAAATGCAACCTTTGCAAGATTTTTTTTAATGACATAGAGCATTTCCCCTTTGGAGATATAGAAAGCAGCCACAGGAGTGGGGGAAATAGCTCATCTTTGCTCTTAAGCATATAAAGGACGAAATCCAAGGATGAAAGCAAAGTGGAGATACAAAGGACATTTTCAATATTTGAATCTTACCAAATGTAGTTCAAGCACCTGCCCACTGGCTCCCTTCAAATGCTTGAAATTTCAAAGATGCCGTAGAACGAGCTTTCTTCTTTGTGTTAACTAATATGAGGGCAAGTAGCCTTTTAGTCTCTACTCATGGTACCCAAAAATACACCTGCATATAATATTTTGCTTCCTATTCGCTTTCATTTTTTTCCCTCAGAAATCAAAGATATTTTTACTGTATTCTTGAAAAAAGATTGAGCCTCCTTTGAAATATAGTTCTCATGACATTTTGTAAGAATATAAAAGGCAGAACTTTGACTTCAACTTAAAGAGTCTCTGGCAGAGTATAATAGGCCTTACAACTTGTGCCCATGTCATGGTAACGCATATATATGCAGTTCATAAACAGAAAGCAACTCTGCAAGGGGCTTTATTTATACACCCTGCACAACCAATCCTTATCAATGCTTTACATGGTTTTGAATAATCGTCGCTATACTTAAATAAGAATAAAACAGTCTATATGAGGGCATAATTGAAGAAGTAGTTGTAGAACAGCACCGACAGTCCACTCACCTAGCTGTACAATCATGGTGATGTCGTGTTGCTGGCCCTCATCCTTTTGTCCATGGATTAAGAATGAAAGTGAAAACCTGTGCAGATAGAGCTCTATGTATGTAGTATTACAAAGTCCTGAATCATGAAAGTTCCAGAGCAGGGGTCGGCAATCTAAGGCTTGGGGGCCGGATGCGGCCCCCCGAGGCCTTTGGACAGGCCCTAGGCTGGTCCTGCTGCCGCCACTGCCACCGCCCCCCGCCGCCCCCCGCTGCCTCCGCCACCCACCATGATGATATTGATTATTGTTCTTATTACTTGTTCTTGGGGTTTTCTTGGCAAAATCTCCACAGGGGTTTTGCCATGGCTTTTCTGGGGCTGAGAGAGTGTGCATGCATATTTTTTAATTTTGTATTTTTAAATATATATATATATATATATATATATATATATATATATATATATATATATATATATATATATATATATATATATATTGCATGTGATATTGTAATTTGAAGGTATAATTTTAATTTTGCTAGTTGTTTATGTCACAACTATTAGCATTACATTCAGTGGTATATGGGAATTATGAGGGGGGGGAACATTACTAAGGATTATTTTTGGTGTGAAATGGGAGGAGATCGGGGGGGTGAGGTACCATGAAATACCACACTGGGTGACACCAACCTTAGGGATGCCACTGCAAGTAATCTGCACTCCTGTCTGCCAACATTTCTTTTTCTCTTGAATGGGCCATGTGAAGTAGTTGTAGAACAGCACCGACCCAGAAATCAGTCTAATCATGCAGAGCAATAAACACCATCTACTATTGCTGAAGAAAGTCCCAAATCCTCTCAATCACCAAATTCTTCTGAACATGTCTTTTTAAAAAGCTGGTAGAGTTAACCAAAGTCATCAAGTGAGCAATATAACAATTTCATTCCAAGTTTTTAAAATCAAAGTCAGTCATGCTATACCCAACAGAACATGCAAACTCTGGAGTGTATTTTGGCTAAGCCAGGGGGGGATCATTGACCTTCCTTTTGTGACAATACAATTGAGTTAGCCATCTGAAGGACTAAGGTCATACTAGTCACTTCAAGTGAGAACCACCATTCAGTGGCCAAGGACTGCTTGTATAGTTTTAAAAACAAATATTTTTATTTGCTTGTAAACATAAAATTGTAGTCTTCCAGTTTTTTAGCACTGTTATCTGTTTATTATTTTCATTATGATCTCTAGGTTTTCCTTAAAAGTGCAACAAAGACCCTCTTTAGGTTCATGTACTGTCACCATACAACCCTAATACATATAGGGAAAGAGTACCATACTGCAATCCTTCAAAATGCACATGACATCACATTAGATGCTGCATACAGAGAGCAATATGCATGACAAAAAGACTTTTATAATCACCCTCTCATTTTGAGAAAGAAAAATGAAACAACCAGCCCACCATGCACATAGAGACCCTACCTGATATGAGACATTTTATGTCTGTCAGAGGAAATGACAGCATTTTCCTGCCACACGTAAACTGGAATGCTATTTACTGAGTTTATCAACTGGGATGTGTTCTTAGAACAACATAGATCAGTATTCCATTATGCAATAAACGTATTGGCAGAAAAAGACTAATTAACATATTTTAGTTCTATAAATGACAAGATATTCCAACCAACCATAACTAAAAAGCAGCCATAACCTTTTAAATTTCATGAAATAACCTTCATTATGCAGCCAGCATATCCTCTTGATTATACACATGGGAAATATTTTAGTGCAAGTTGAGTGGAACTCCTTCTTACTACTGTTTCTTAGAGCTGGTGTGCATGTGTGTATGTTTGTGTGTTCTTATATGAGACAGTTTGTCACATCTAACACTTTTCATGCAAACTCCTTCATGGCAATAGCAATGGGATACATTTGGTGCTGGGAAAGTTTGAATTATGTTGAAAGAGTTAAACCTCTCCTTAAGGAAAAGCTGGAAGAAATGCAGGTGATAGATCCTGTTAGAATGTCCTCTTAAAATCTATTCACATATCAGTGTAGATAGAAGTAAAAGAAGCACCCATGTTCAGAAAATGCTGTGCAAATTTTGCACAGAATAAGTATCCTATTGTGTAGAGAGATCTTGTAGCACTTTTGAAACTAACTGAAAGAAGTTGGCAGTATGAGCTTGCATAGAATTACATCTGCTTCCTCATGCTGCCAACTTCTTTCTTCATCTCAAAGGTGCTTCAAGATCTCTCTACTTACTGGTTCTAGAGACTAACATGGCTATATCTTTGAATTCTCCTATTATGAATAGTCTTTGAAAACTGCAAAGCTTTCTCGCAGAAAGAAAAAACAATGCTAAAATTACTATAGTGATGAATTATATCCCTGGTAGTAGTAATTATTATTTTGTGCACCTTCAAGTAATTTCTGGTAACTCTAAAGATAACATATCATGGGATTTTCTGAAGTTGAACATGCATGATTTACCCAATCAGTTTAGAAAAGGAATAGAATATGCAGGACCGCCTTCTCCCCTACAATCCTCCCTGTGCACTCTGATCTTCTGGGAAGAGCCTGCTTCAGCCACAAAAATCTAGGCTTTTGGCTACTTCCCAGAGGGTATTTTCTATGGTTGCCCCCAGACTATGGAACGGCCTGCCAGATGAGATCCATCTGCTTACATCTCTAGACAGCTTCAAAAAAGCTGTCAAGACAGTTCTCTTCCGGCAGGCCTTTCTAGGATAGATACCCGGCCTCAAGAACTCTCCTTTAAGAGAGTCCTCTAGGAACTTGTTGTGAACTCCCTCAATATGACACCGCTGCCTTCCTATTAACCCGCTTGCTAATTAATGTTGTGGTATGTTTATGTCTGTCTTGTTGTTTGTAAATTTTAAATTTAATTGGTATAATTTTAATTTTGATTTAATACTTTTTAAGGGGGGGTACTTATGGGGGATTGATTGTATCTTGTATTTTAATACTGTTAGCCATCCTGATTGCTGTCAGAGGGGCGGGGTATAAATACATATTATTATTATTATTATTATTATTATTATTATTATTATTATTATTATTACCTCCCAGCTGGTATTGTCAATGGGCATAGTGGCTGGGAGATGCTGGGAGTTGTAGAACAGGGTGCAGTTTATTTCCAGGCAAATATGATTGGGGGTTTATCACACAGGTCCAATTGGAAGTTTAAATGGTGATTATCCCAGGAAAATTGAGCATTAGTAATTAAGATTTTTCACACGATGTCACGATTAAAGTGCTATTATCCTGGGGATAACCAGGCAATAAACAGCAACAAATCATTCACTGGGAAATTCTGTGAATGATTTGTTGCTGTTTATTGCCTGGCTATTCCCGGGATAATGATTTTTTAATCATGCTGTGTGTGAAAATCATATCTCAATCTTAATTCCGATGCATGATTTTTATGGGATAACTGCAATTTAAACTCTCAATTTTCCCTCTTGTGATAAACTTCTAGGACTGCAACAATGTGCTATATGCACACTTTTCTAGGAGTAAACTGCACTTTAAACAGAGGATGGATGGCCATTTATTGGGGATGCTTTGATTTTGAGTCTGGCATGGCAGGGGGTTGGACTGGATGGCCCTTGTGGTCTCTTCTAACTCTATGATTCTATGATTCTTATATTTGGTACTTAGAAATGAACATCCCTCTGAGTAATTCAGTCCCTCTGAACTCAGACAATTTCCCCCCTTGTGATAAACTCCTAGGACTGCAACACTGTGCTTTATGCACACTTTAATAGGAGTAAACTGTACTAAATTAAATGAACACCATGCCTCATGGAACACTAGTGTACTTAGCAAATACTGCTAAGTAAAGTACACATATACAGTAGTTCACTCCATATAGGTGTGCACAGGAACATTGGTGTCAACTGCACTGAATAGGCTTACTTGGAGATGAAATTGTATTTAAAAAAACATTGGAGTTCTATGTAGCATTGCTCAGAAAGGGGAGGGGAAGACCCATTGGTATTAGCTGGTTATGCTGCCTGGGGTTGATGGAAGATGTAAGCCAGAGGTAGGCAACCTTTTTGAACCGGGGGCTGGGTTGCTGTCCCTCAGACAATTGGGGGGCTGAAGCACCAAAAATAAATAAATAAATAAATAAATAAATAAATAAATAAATAAATAAATAAAAATATATATTTTTTAAAAATTAAAAAATTAAAAAAATATGCATGCACACTCTCTCAGCCCCAGAAAAGCCATTGCAAAATCCCTGTGGAAATTTTGCCAAGAAAACCCCAAGAACAAGTAATAACAACAATAATCAATACCATTATGGAGGGCGGCAACAGCTGTTATTGTATTTATTTTATTGATGTTATTGGCATATTGTGGTTTGAATGCTGTAATCCCACCTCGATCTGAAGGGAGAGGTGGGAAATATAAATAATTTTTTATTAGTATTATTATTAACAGCAATAGCAAGAACATTTCTATACTACTTATCAGTGTACTTAAGCACTCCCTAAGCAGTTTACAATGTGTAAGTTAATTGCCTCTAACAAGCTGGGTATTTATTTTAGTGACCTACAGAAGGGTGCAAGGCTGAGTCGACCCTGAAGCCTTGCACGATTGAATTTGCAATCTCGTGGCTGTGACAAGCTGAAGTACCAGCATTTAACCACTGTGCCACCAGGGCTCCTGCATAGAATCTGTTAGGGGATTCAAACCTTAGTCTTCAAGAGTCTTGGGTTGTATCTACAATGCAGAATTAATGCAGTTTGACACTGCTTTAACTTATGACTCAAGGCTATGCAATTCTGGGATTTGTAGTTTTGTGCGATATTTAGTTTACAGCATCAGAGAGCTCTGGTGCCACAATAAATTACAAATCCATAGGATGGAGTCATGGTAGTTTAAGTGGTGTCAAACTTCATTAATTCTGCAGTGTGGTAGCCCTAGTCCAACATCATGCTGGTATACCTCCTTAATTTCATTTGAGTTTCCTTCCAAGTAAACCTCATGACCTCATTCTAATAATCTGAATTTAAAAAACATTGATGGTAATGGTGGTGATGGAATAATACCTTGCTAGCTTGTGAATAGCTATGTGGTAGTGCTCTAAAGATCATAAAGGTAAAGGTATTCCCCACTGACAAGGTTGTCAAGTTGGGTCTCACCATAGGGGGCAGTGCTCATCTCCATTACCAAGCCAAAGAGCCAGCATTGTCAGAGACTACTCTGTGCTCATGGGGCCATCATGATAGCACAGAACACTGTTTACCTTCCCACCAAAGTGCTACCTATCTGTCTACTTGCATTTGCATGCTTTCGAACTGCTAGGTTGGCAGAAGCTGGGACTAGTGACAGGAGCTCACCCCATCATGCAGTACCCAGGCCTCGAACTGCCAATCTGCCGATCTTGAAATCAGCAGTCAACGTCTCAACCACTTGAATCACTACATCCCTAATTCTAAAGATCATACCTTTAAACTAATTTAATGTTCACATGTAAATGGCATCCAATAGGAATAGGTGATCCTTCCTTCAACTCTCCTGATATTTGCTGGAAGTCAAACTCAGCCAATTCTTCAAGGTCTAGCAAATTCCTCACTTGCCTCTAAGACAGTTTCTTTGTCCAAAAGGTGGAAGAGCAACAAGGGGATCAGCTATTTTAGATCAGATCCTAACCAACAGGGATGTCCTGGTAAATGGGGTGCAAGTGGTGGGATCCTTAGGTGGGAATGATCATGTTCTTCTGGAGTTTCTTATACAGTGGAAACGAGAAGCTAGGCATAGTCGAAAACTCATTCTATACTTTAGGAGAGCTGATTTCAACAAACTTAGGGAAACACTGGGAGTGATCCCATGGTCAGGAATACTAAAGGAGAAGGGATGGATGGGAGCTTCTCAAAAGGGAGATACTGAAGGCACAATCTCAAACTGTTCCAATGAGAAGGAAAAATGGGAGATGTCTCAAGAAACCGAGTTGGATGACGAAATAACTTTCAACTGGACTATGTTTTAAATGGGAAATGTATAAGAAATGGAAAGGGGGCAAAATCACTAAAGAGGAATTCTAACAAATAGCTAGCCCATGTAGGGGTAAAGTCAGGAAAGCCAAAGCACAGAATGAGCTCAGGCTTGCTAGACGGGTTAAGGACAATAAAAAGGGCTTTTTTAGGTATGTCCGTAGCAAAAGAAAGAAGGAAATGGTAGGGCCACTGCGCAGAGAAGATGGAGAATATTCTAACAGGGGACAGAGAAAAGCAGAACTACTCAACACCTCCTTTGCCTCAGTCTTCTCACAAAAGGAAAAGGGTATTCAACCTGAGGAAAATGGAGCAGAGGACACAATAGGGGAAATGCTGCAGAGAATAAATAAAGAGGAAGTACAGGAATACCTGGCTAACCTAAATGAATTTAAGTCTCCAGGACCAGATGAACTACATCCAAGGATATTAAAAGAACTGGCAAATGTAATCTCAGCACCACTGGCAATAATCTTTGAGAACTCTTGGAGAACAGGAGAAGTCCCAGCAGACTGGAGGAGGGCTAACATTGTCCCCATCTTCAAAAAGGAGAAAAAAGAGGATCCCAACAACTATCATCCAGTTAGTCTGACATCAATACTGGGAAAGATTCTAGAACATTTCATTAAACAGAGAGTCTGTGAATATTTAGAAGGGAATTTCAGAATCACTAAAAATCAACACGGGTTTCTCAAGTTTGTTGAAATCAACTCTTTTTTTGATAAAATTACCAGCTTGCTAGATGAAGGGAATGTGGGAATATCTTGATTTCAGTAAAGCTTTTGATAAGGTCCTCCATGATATTCTTGCAAACAAGATAATAATAATAATAATAATAATAATAATAATAATAATAATAATAATAATAATAATAATAAATAATTTATACCCCACGCCTCTGTGCCACAATAAACTACATTTCCCATGATTTCCTAGCACTGAGCCAGGACAGTTAAAGTGGTCTCAATCTGCATTATTTCTGGCAGTCTGTAAAGGCCCTAATTTTGGTCTAAATTTGATTTGGTGAAGATCTTTCTTTCACATGACAAGCCCAGTCTCTTTTTATTCTAGATTTTAGCAGTCACCAATTCCAATACACATTAACCTGATAGTAAGCATCAGTGGGACTCTCTTGATGAATTAAGATACATATGATCCGGCTGTCCAAAACTACCTGTAAGCAATTACCTTCTTCTTAATTTTTTTTACACTAAATCTTTAATCAGTGAACAGAGACCAGCCCTAAATAAATTCAAAGAGATTGCCAAGCCTCCCAAAGATCCTGCTTTCACATTCCAACTTTCCTTCCAAAATGGAGTTTAGGGAAATGAAAGGAAAGCGTTAAGCCATAGGTGCTATAAGATTTAAAGAGTGGGAAAAGAGGAAAGGGAGGGAGGTTGCCATTTTGTCCTAGAACTCCTTAATTAGGGTTGTCTGCTCATACAATAAAGGCAGTGTGTTGTGTGTGAGTGTGTGTGTTCTCCAGCAAACAACCAAGCAAGTAAAGCAACAAGCTCTCTCCCCCCATCTTCTTTTTGTTGTTAACTGCGCTCAGGTCAATCTTGACTTGTGGTGATTGTGGATGAGACATTTCCAAGACTCCCTATCTTCCACTACACTTCTTAGTTCTTGCAGGTTCATACCAGTGACCTCCTTAATACAGTCCATCCATCTAGCATGTGGTCTTCCTCTCTTTCTGCTACCCTCCACCTTTCCTAGCATTATTGTCTTTTCTAATGAGCCATGCCATCTCATGAGATTGCCAAAGTATGACAGCCTCCATCACTCCCCCCCCATTATCCTAAATCCCCCCTAAATCTATCCTCATGTGTGTGCACACAGGAGCAACAGTTTGGCAACAAGTACTGGCTGCTGTGGCCAGGGTGTTTTGAACAGAGTGTGTGCTATCACCAAGTTTGCAGAGGGTCCGTTCAGGCAGTGACACACCTAAATTCACCCCCCACCCATTGCTTTACCTGGGGCAGACTGCACCACCCATGCTTGATACACCACTGTTTACCAATTGGATTCAGGGCACCATTTTTGGCCCAAAGCTCTCACTGACCCTAACTAGACCTTAGGAGAAGCATTTCAAATATTTTGAATAGAGATAATCACTGCAGAACACCTGGGAAACCAAACAATGCTATCATGAGGAAAAGAGAACCCCATAGGGCCAGATTTGACCACAGAGTCTAAGGTTCTCCATGCCAACATGAGATCAGTACATAGTCCTCCATTTTTCATTTGTTTCCCTATCTCTCTCCTTTCACCATAGTCTATGCCCATCTAGAGTGTCCTCTGGTGGTAAAGCATCAACTATTCTTTTATTTCTGGGTGGTCTTATTCCAAGGTTGTACTTGTCAGCATATGGTTCTCCTTTTGACTATTAGAAGAAATTATGTATAACTGCACACATACAGAGCTATGCATAACAAAAAATGTATTCCCCTTTGGTTTTCCAATCAGAGAACATTATAGTTTCATCTCCAAATTTGGCATGTACTTTCTTTAGCAATTTTACTGAGAGTGGAGGAAAAATTGTTCTTCAGTTGTGCTATCTAAAATAAAGTCAAAGTGACATTTTTTGATGAAAATGCATTGGCAGTGGCTGCATCTCTAGTCTCTCTCTCTCCCCCTCTCTCTCTCTTTCTTTCCTCTTTTTCATTTCAGCTTTGTTAGATCTTTTGTTTCTTTGATGCTTGGAATATTGCACCATTTGGCTCTAAAACCTACATTAGAAGAGCACTAATTAAACGCAGGCACTGCGCAATGGAGACACTGTTAAAATTATGCTTGAAGGTACAATGTAATTAATTTTGTACAAGCAAAACATAAAAGGGATGGATGAGACCAGAGGAAATAGCAGCATATCCTCACAAAATGATAATGAGAAATACAATTGCAGATTAGACACAATATGAAAGGACATATGGACTAATTAGACTTCAAGGAAAAGAGTCAAAACAAAAGGGGAACCTGCTAAGTGTTCATCAGAATTGAATAAAGCAAATATAATCGGGATCCCACCCATCTCCTTTGTCTCTTCTTCCTTACTTTTCTTGTCTTCTGGTTCCTAAGGGCTCCGATTCCACAGTGCAAGCTATTGAACCACATATGCCCATGCCAGAAGCTAAAGCTGAGCAGTTTGGTGGGAAAAGCAAGTAGGGTGGCAGTATTCAACTCCCTAGTCTCCCTCTAAGCTGCTAACCAACAAACAACAACTAGAGAATACACAGCACAACTAGATACATACAGGACTCTTATATATATCATACCCTCCAATATTGCACAGGTGAAAATTAGGACATGTGTGGACAAGTAATATCAGATGTGATCAGGATGGCATGAATTAGTGAGGAAAAATACAGAAGCTAGCAGATGTTGTGACAGTTTGCATTTGCTTAAGTCTGCTGGGAAGGGTAGGATTCTTCCTTTTCTTCTTCCTGCTGCTGAGTTAACTGAGCATCAGCAATATCAGCATTTTGAGTTTGCAGCAATTTAAGTAAGCTGAGGACAAAAGAGGAAAGTGAGAGGAGAGAGGAACTGGGACATTTTAAAATCAGCTGGATAACTGGGGTGAGAGAGAGGTTTAATTGGTACTGTCCCTGCCTAACTGGGACATTAAAGGATAAGTATATATACTGGTACATATAGACCTAAATCCAATTATTAGTACCAGCTAGAAAAGATTAAGAGAAATAGAAGCTATTAAAAAAAATCTTCAGGAACCAGCTAATGACCCAAAGTTTGCTAAAATAACAGGATTGTTTTTCTGCTAGCAGAGGGAAAATGGAGAAGTGCTCTGCATGGCTTCCTGTGGGAGTGAGTTTCGCAGTTTGGGAGTAGGCACTAAAAAGACCCTTTTGTGTAAATGCCAATAATATTTGAGCAAGTCTTCGCAAGTTGGGATTAACAATTGGGTTCAGACCTTTGATTTCTTCTTTGGATAGGGGCAGATATTTGTAACATTCATGTAAAATTTTATCTTTATTTTTTTTCAGCCACTGCCCTAAAAAAAGGGAAAGAGCAATTAATAAAAATAAGGAAAAACTGGTCAGCCAACAGACAATTGCAAAATATGTAAAATGGAGACTATAGAAGGAAGTGTGCTCTTGTTTTGTCTCATAATGCTCAACAGAACAGTGTGCAAGTCAAAGTTTGTTGTTGTGTGCCTTCAAGTTGTTTCCAGCTTATGGTGACCCTTCACAAGTTCATCACAGGAGTTTCATGGCAAGTTTCTTCAGAGACTATTTGCCATTGCCTTCCACTGAAGCTGAGAGAGTGTGGCTTGCCCAGAGTAACCTAGTGGGTTTCATGGGATTTGCCTGCTGTTCTCCAAAGTCATAGTCTAATGCTCAAACCACTACACTACACTAGCTCTCAAGTGAAAGTATTCTGCTACATAGCCACCAGGGGATGAAGTGGCCATAAGGCAAATGATCTGTTAATTATCACTGGTGAAAATAAATTATATTTCCTACCTATTTACTGTTTATGGTTACACACTGAGACTATTAAAAACATATTCTGAACATTTATTGGAGAAGACAGTAGTACCGGAGGTGACTCAAATCAATGTCTACTGAACCAGATTTATAAACTGTGAGTGTCCACGGCCCCAGCTCCATCTTCTTTGGCTGTATGTGTCTTAATCATCTTAAAACTATGACTCAGCACCTAAATTTGTCTTTTTTTCTTCCTCCCTCCAAATCCATTTTCCTTTAAACTTTAAACCATTGTGCTGTGGCCTTTAGACTTTAATAAGCCTGAGGGCCCAGATGTAATATTGCTGATGTCTGGGAACCTTTTTTGGCTAAGATTGGGAGTAAGAGTCTTTAATTAAGCAATGAATAAATAATGAAATTTCAAAAATAGCATTGTACATGAAAAAAAAGATGAAATGTATTACATGAAGTCACTGTAATATGTCAAAGCTTTAAATGATTGACTGCATTTCTCTGGGATCAAGAGGAAACATCTCTGATGAGCTGCTTGATGCTTTAAAGATAATTTCTTTCACTTTTCCCCCTCCCCATGCATGTGCACATGTGTGCTTGCACTCACACACATGCATGCATGCAAAAATCTGTTTAAATTAATTGCAAGATGTGGATGAGACCCTTGTCTGGCAATTCAGAAAACAACCTGATTTGGTTTGAACCACTTCAGTGGCCACTGGACTTGTCTCATGTCTCAGTCCAAATCTCATTTAGCAATCCAAATCCTGTGTTGTGTATTCTATTGACTTTAACAGAAATCAACAAACAGGTGGTCAAATGCCAGCCTCAGGAGAGGGAGCTATGATGGCAGAGCTCCAATGTTGTCATGATTTCCTCTGATGCAGCCCCCAAACCTGCCTTTGAAGCCAGGCAACACCACCAATATAGGGATTTCTGAGGCCCTAGGGAAAGAGGGGAGTGAGTGAAGAAGCACCCCAGTACTGCACCACTGGCAGAGGGATGGGCTGCTTCTTCATTTGAGTGGAGATGGAGAACGACAGTGGAACACACTTCCTCGGAGAGTAGTGGAGTCTCCTTCCTTGGAGGTCTTTAAGCAGAGGCTGGATGGCCACCTGTCAGGGATGCTTTGATTGGGAGTTCCTGCATGGCAGGGGGTTGGACTGGATGGCCCTTGTGGTCTCTTCCAACTCTATGATTCTATGATTCTATGATTTAATATCCTGCTCCCCAGTCCCAAGTGGTAGTGGTGGTAATTTGCGTTGAGGTTTTGGTAACTCATGTGAAAATGGAAAATTTCTGTGTGGTTTGAGGATAATAGGGACAGAGTCGACTCTAGGGACTTGTGATCAATGGGAAAACATTAAGTGTACTTTTATTCCTCCCCCAAATTATCTTTTAATCCATGGACAAGAAACCAGTGGTGCTTCAAATGTTAATGGACTGCACTCTCATCAGCCCTAGGCACCAAAGCCCATGGAGAGAAATGATGGAAGCTGCAACACAACTTCTTGAGACCCACACATTCTCTGCCTCTATTCCAGACAGTGGCATCCCTGCAACATAGAAAGAGCATGGTTTGGTCATAATTAGTGCCAAATCCTTCTCAAAATCCCAGTAGCTCTCATTAGAACAATGCAGCAGTCCTCCACTTAAGGATACTTCAACCCATCTTTGATCTCGTGGGGTTACTTATTCAAACAAGTTATCTGGTCTTAATTAGACCACACAATTACTGTCGTTGTGCATGGCAATGTGCCTAATTACCCACTGCTATTCACAATTATCTAATCTGTGTGTGCAGTCAAGGTAACAGAGCTGGTAAATGTCACATTTTCTGAGAGGAGTTGTGGGCATGGCTGCTTTTAATACTTGGAAGGAAATGCTACTAATTTTGCAGAAGCTTTGTCCCTGGGTTCAATTACATGGTTAAGTCCTTGTCTCTAGGTCCCAAGCCTAAAATGGGGGAACACTGTAAACCATTGCTGCAGGAACTTTACCTAACAGATTTGCTCTCATGGTGTGTCACCTTCCAGAGAATTTTATATTCTGGACTATATCATCATCATCATCATCATCAAATCAACTAAACTAGCAATAAAATTTTAAACACAATTAAAAATCATCACTTTAAAATAATTATAAACAGTGTAAAATCATTAAAAAGCATTAAAATGTTAAAAATAAAGAATCCCCTCCCCTCAAAATAAGGTTCCCTGCAAGCAATCATAGTAAGCCCTTGGTATCTACTGGGGTTTGGTTCCAGAACCCCCCCCCCCCATGGACACCAAAATCCATGGATGCTCAGGTCCCATGAAATACATTGACATAGTAAAATGGTGCCCCTTAGATAACATGGCAAAATCAAGGTTTGCTTTTTGGAATTAACAATTTTTGATTTTTTTCGAACTGTGGATGGTTGAATCCATGGATAAAGAATCTATAGATACTGAGGGTTGACTTATATATTGAAAGTTTGCATGGACACAAAGGTCTTTGCCTGCTAGTAAAGGAGACCAGGGAGGGGGACAGCCTAACCTCTTGAGAACGAATGTTCCAGAGACTGGGAGCAGCCACTGACAAGTCTGTCTCTCATGTCCTCACCAAAAAAGCCTGTGATAATGGCTGAACCAAGAGAAAGCCTTCTCCATGCTGACCAGGTCACTCCTCTTCTCGCCTGTAAATGTAAAAGCCTCTTTGTTTGCTAAAGAATGCTTCATATATATGAAATATTCAAGATTGTTAAATGAGACTAGTAAATTAGGAATAAATAAATCTGACAGTTTTGGTTTCTCCTACCTTCTCATTTTATATTCCCCTCTGAGCCTGCAAATACTTTTAGAGGACTATTCTTGTCCCTTCCAAAAGTCATTTTTTTGCCCCCTGAGCCAGCCAAATAGTGGCCAGGAAGAAGCAGGGCTCAATTGAACATTATTCAGCTATGTTTTCCCAGTTCATTGTGATCAATTCTGTAGGGCCCTGATGAAGACCTGGAAGATGACAGTATTGTTGTGTGCCCATAATTGAAACATATTTTTACTGGACATAGAATAATAGAATCATAGAATCATAGAGATGGAAGAGACCACAAGGGCCATCCAGTCCAACCCCATGCTATGCAGTCATCAGCTGATTCCTCCTTTTTACTATCCAGTACATCAAAGCATTGGAGAGGTAAGGAAATGGTGAGTCTCAGGGAGGCAGATGTTTTCATCAGCACATCTTCAAAAAATGAGAAGTCTTCAAAAATAGCACAGAGTTTAAAGATGTTGTTGCAGTGGTACAAAAACTGAAAAGATAAGAATAAGATAAGAATTAATTTAAAGAAGAATCACAACCTTCAGATATGCTTCAGAATCCCTGAACTTGTTACTACTCCTAAATTAGTTGAAACAAGTGGCTACCAGAGAAACAATTTTGATGTGAGCATTTTGGCTGTCAAATGCCCCCCTTTGGCATTTTATGATTTATTTTTAAAAGGCTGTTTTTCATGCAAGGTGAAGAATTCTATGGTCATTTAAAAATCTGTGCCGCTGTTCTTTTTTTCTCTTCTTTTCTTTCTGAGTGGGGGAGTGAGAGCGCTCTGAGTCCCTATATACCCTATATATTTCTTAGATATCTTTATTCCTTCTGTAGATTTTTATACTGGATTTTTTAAAGACTCAAATTATACTGTGTTTTTAAATTCTATTTTATCATTTTATGCTTTAGGCCCTGCTAGAGACACTATTGGATGAGTTTATATAAATACAGCAAATAAATAAATAAATAAAATGCTAGCCTTGCTACTTGTTGTAATTGAGGAGACAATGTTAGTTCCACTTTCCTAGAAAATGTTGCTTTAAGAAAAAGCCACTTAGAATGATATGTTTGCCATATGCACATTAGATGTGCAGATATGCATAAAATATATATTAAAATGTAGTCTGTACTGCAATACAATATCAACCAAATATCAGGCAACTAAAGCTTTTTTTAGTTACTGAAGAACTAAAAAGATTATTAAATGGGAACTGGTAGAATTTCCCAAAAAGCATAATGAGCTGGTTGAAAAAGTATGGATTTTTGTAAATAATAATAATAACGTAATATTAATGTATAAGATATTGGGATGGGAGAAAGATAAATAAGATAAAGGGTACATCTACATTTCAGAAATAATACAGTTTGAAACCACTTTAACTGTCATGACTCCATGCTACAGTATCTTGAATTCTGTAATTTTGTGAGACACCAACACTCTTTGGCAGAGAAGGCTAAAGACCATATAAAACTACAAATCCCAGGATTCCATAGGATGGAACTACAGCACATAAAATTGTGTCACACTGCATTATTTCTACAGTGTAGATGCACCTTAGGCTGTATTATATTTGTACATTTATCTGTTCATTTTTAAAATATACAACTGAATCATGTATTGTGAAATGAGATTTTCATTGTAAGTTGGAGGGACATGGCAACAATGGAGGACAATTTGTTCCTTCACTTATATAAAGATAGGTGAATCTAAATCCTCTGGTCAGGCAGTAAATAATAAGGAGGAATTTCCAAGGAAAATAAAAGGGTTGTCATAACTAATGTATCTATACTTGTGAGTAAAGATATATAGGTTTTGACCTCTTCTTTGCTGGGCAGCAGCCACAAATATATGGGCAGCCAGACATATGCCTTCACTCATCATCCTGAATCCTACTGTTAATTCCAACTAGAGCACTCCCATTGAATCAATGGCATTTACTCATGTATTGATTTACCATTCAACAGATCAGTTAATGACATTTTTGTTTGTTTGTTTGTTTGTTTGTTTTTTAACTGCCTTCAAGGTGATCTTAGCTCATGGCAACCCTGTGGATGGAACACCTCCAAGACTTCCTATCCACCATTGGTCTGCTTAGGTCCTGTAAATTCATACTGTGACCTCCTTAATTCAGTCCATCCATCCAGCATGTGGTCTTCCACTCTTTCTATTTTCCTCCATCTTTCCTATCATTATTGTCTTTTCAATGAGTTGTATTTTTTCATGATGTGGCCAAAGTATGACAGACTCATTTTAATTATCTTGGCTTCCAGGGAGATTTCAGGCCTGATCTGTTTTAGGACACATTTGTTTGTCTTTTTGGTTCTCCACAGTATGCTTCTCCAGTACCACATCCCAGTTTCCCTCATATCCACTTTCCTCACTGTCTAGAACTTGCATCCATACATGGTAATGGGGAATACAATGGCTTATTCAATTCCAGCTTTTCTGCTCATTTGTATATCTTTACTCTTTAGGATCTTTTCTAGTTCTTTCATAACTGTCCTCCTCATTCCTAGTCTTCTTCTGATCTCTTGACTACAGTTCCCATTCTGATCAATCTTTGATCCAAGGTATGGAAACTCTTTTACTATTTCTATTTCCTCATTATCTAGGTTGAATTTGTGTAGATCCTTCATGGTCAGTACACTTGTTTTCTTTATGTTCAACAGTAAGGCTGCCTTTGCACTTTCTTCTTTGATCTTCCTTAGCAGGTGTTCCAGGTCTGTGAGGTTTTCTGCTAGTAGTATGGTGTCATCTGCATATCTTAGATTTTTGATATTCCTTCCTCCTATTTCCACTCCTACTTCTCCTGTGTCCAAGCCTGCTCTTTTTGTAATATTTTCTGCATATAAGCTGAACAGAAAGGGTGAAAGGATGAGCCTTGTCTGTCCCCTTTGCCATTTGGAAACTCCCCCCCCCCCATGTTCTGTTCTAACCATAGACTTTTATACTAAGTATTAATAACACATGTAGCCAAGCAACATCATGGTGTGGCAAAAGTTTTTAATGTGGAAGACAGCACAACCTAGGACATATTGCAGCAGTTTGTTTTTGTTTGAGCCTACAGAGATGGACAAGATTCTGCCTCCTCTTCTCCTCCCCCCTACTGCTGAGTTAACTCAGTGTAAACTATGTATATACTTTGAATTCAGTTTGCAGCAAGTGAAATAGGCTGAGGAGCATGAAGGAAAATGGGAAGAAGAGGGAGAAATTGGGAAATTTTAAAAAGCTGCTAAAAAAGTGAGTCAACAGAGAGTTAATGGTGACTGGGTATATAATATTATTCTATGCAGTTGGCAGTGCTACATTAATGATTTTGTCTCCATCTTCTTTGTGTACATTGGGAACACTGCTAGCACAATCAATATGGCAGCAATGGCAAAGTAAAATGTGCCCCACAGATTTATGCATCCCTGTACTATCCCTAATGTCACTGAAATGATTAGTATAGGCAGCCTAGTGGAGATTTTTGTTAACTGCCTTCGTGTTGATCTCCACCCATGGCGAACCTGCTGATAAGACATCTCCAGCCCCCCTTCCCCTGTCCTCTACTTCTCTGCAGAGCTCCTGCAAACTCATGTTCATGGTCTCTTTAATAAAGTCCATCCATCTAGCATGTGGCCTTCCTCTCCTTCTAACTTTCCTAACATTACTGTTTTTTCCAACGATTCATGCCTTCTCATGATGTGTCCAAAGTATGACAGGCTATGTTTTGTCATCTTGGCTTCTAGGGATATTTCTGGTTTGATCTGCTCTAGGACCCATTTCTTTGTCTTTTTGGCTGTCCATGTAATCCTCAGCACCCTTCTCCAGCACTAGATCTCAAATGCATTGATTTTCCTCCTATCTTCTTTCTTGACTGTCCAGCTCTCACATCCATACATGGTAATAGGGAATACAATGGTTTGTATAATTCTAACTTTTGTGCTGAGTTGTATGTTTTTGCATTTTAGAATCTTTTCTAGTTCTTTCATAGCCGTCCTCCCCATTCTTAATCTTCTTCTGATTTCCTGGCTGCAGTCCCTGTTCCAATCAATGTTTGATCCAAGATATGATAACTCTTTTACTATTTTTATTTCCTTGTTGTCTAGTTTGAATGTGTGTAAGCTTTCTGTGGTCATTATTTTTGTTTTCTTTAAGCCTGCCTTTGCATTTTCTTTGATCTTCCTTAGTAGTTGTTCCAGGTCTGTGAGGCTTTCTGCTAGTATTATGGTGTTGTCAGCATATCTCAGATTGTTGATATTTCTTCCTCCTATTTCCACTCCTCCCTCTTCTCTGTTCAAGCCTGCTTTCCTTGAATATGTCCTGCATATAAGTTGAATAGGTAGAGTGATAAGATGCAGCCTTGTCTGAGCATTTTGCCAATTGGGAACCATTCTGTGTCTTTGTGTTCTGTTCTGATAATAGCCTCTTGTCCAGAGTACAGATTCCTCATCAGGACTATCAGTTGTGTTGGCACTCCCATGTCTTTAAAGACATTCCATAGTCTCTAAAGCACATGCTGATTTTCTTTCAGAAGTCCCTGCTGAGCTCCATTAGCCGTCACATATTTGCGATGTGATCTCTAGTGCCTCTTCCTTTTCTGAACCCTGCTTGGACCTCTGGGATTTCTCTCTCCATGTATGGTTGAAGTCTATGTTGCAGTATTTTGAGCATAATTTTGCTTGCATGGGAGATTAATGCTATGGTTCTATAGTTGCTGCAGTCTCCTTTGTCCCCCTTTTTTTTGGATGGGGATGTATATTGATATTTCCCAATTTGTTGGCCATTATTTTGTTTGCCGTATCTGTTGACATATGTTGGTTAGCACTAGAGTTGATTCTGTCAATGTGGATTGAAACAGTTCTATTGGACTATCATCTGTTCCTGGAGACTTGTTTTTTGCCATTTCTTTATTGCAACTTCCACCTCAGTTTTTAGAATTTAGGGTTCATCTTAAATAGCTCTTCATTCCATGTGTACTTCATTTTGTCATCTCTTTTGTATAATTCTTCTGTGTATTGCATCCAGCATCTTTTTATTCCATCCTGGTCTTGAATTATTTATTTTTATTATCATAGACCATCCCAGTCCTTGGTTTGAACTTTCCTTTGATTTCCCAAATCTTGTGGAACAGGTCTCTCATTCTTCCCTTTTTGTTGTTCTCATTTATTTCTCTGCATTGGTCATTGTAGTCATTTCCCTTATCTTTGTGCACTAGATACAAAGAGATAGACCTATGGATTTCCCTGTGAATGTGGCATGCTACTGCCCTGGCTTCATGATAGCTTTTATTATTTTAAGGCAGTGAGAAAAAGTAGCTTGCAAATATAATTAACTCCTTTGAGAAGTAATTTGTTTAACTGAAAAATATGGTATAATGGTCTATGGAAATTGTAGTTGACTGTATGCTCCATTTCCCCATGACTTAGGCTGTTGCCGCAATGATTATTATCTTCTGTGTCAGAGAACCCTAAATAGTGGAGCATCAGTTAGTGCTGCCGTGGCAAAGTATTCCTTGGATAGTTGATGGGGGGGATGAGAAATGATTAGTCCCCCTCCCTGCAAATACATTATTTCCTAGTCACTTAGAAAAAGGATAATTTATTATCTGAGGGAATATAGTATAGCAGAGGATTCATACTCAGATCAATTTTTTAATGTCAAGTTTATTAGTTATGGGATGGGAGGGGGAATTCAGCTGCTCCCAGTCAATATGTGGACATCTGCTCATTTATTCAAATATGCATTTTTTCAAAAAAAAAACCAAAACACCAAAGATAAAAAGGAAGGAAGGAAGGAAGGAAGGAAGGAAGGAAGGAAGGAAGGAAGGAAGGACGTTGTATACTTTTGCAGCCTGAATGGAGTTTGTAAACTTATTAGGCATGAGTGAGTCTGTTCCCATTCATTTTCATTTTTCCTTTGATTCGGTCATGTTTGCCTTGTCCAATTTCCAAATCAGTTATTTTTTATTTATATTTTAATCAAAATTTGTTAAATTTGCATTGATTCAGTTTGCAACTTTCCCCAAGTTCTCTCTCTCCCTCCCTCCCTCCCTCTATTGTATGCCACCTGGGGCACACTGAGGGGCTAAAAGGTGATAGACAACTACTTCAAATGAATAAATGGGTGGATGGTTAATAAATAAATAAATAAATACATGCACATGTTTATACAACATTCCTTATACAAATTTCTATACTTTACAAAACTATTATGAGAATTTGTGAGTCAAAAACTGCTTTGCAGAATGCAGAGAAGTGTACAATTGGAAGGAGAGCTCCATTCTGATTGATACATTAGAATGGGAAGTATAAGGTCATTTGGTTTACTTGAAAATGCAGATAAGGTAAAATTGTCCATCATCAATAAGTTTAATTTTGCTTATCTACTTCTAGACATAAATAGGTTACAGTTCAAATTATTTGATTTCTAATTGGGGCCACATGTATACATGCACTAAACATGTTTTGAAAGATAAATGAAGAGGACTACATCCAGTTGTTGGTCTCATCTACTGAATGAGTGAATGAGAACATGATAAAGCAAGACTCATAGAAGTTTTAGTGATTCAATGGCCTAATTTCATTGGAACTAACAATTACCTAGGAGGTTATCCACACTGCAGAATTAAAGCAAATTGACATCACTTATACTGCCATGACTCTATCCTACAAAATGATATATCCCACAGAATCCTGGGATTTGTATTTTGGTGAGACATCAAAGCTCTATGATAGACCAGGAGGAATACCCCACCAGTCTATAAATCACAGGATTCTGTAAGATATATCACTTCCAAACTATTGCAAAGAAGAAACCATTATACAAATCCTTGGGGTGGGGTGGAGAGGTATATTAATTAACCTGTTGCCAATAGCACATCTATGAAACAAAGAACTAACTGGATTGAAAAGTTAACGTTAATGACTATTTCTAAAATAAAATGTGGCATCAGCGATCTGTGACTTGCAAAATTTGCAGATGATCCCTGAAGGCAACATTTATGAATCTTACCTGTTTTGTTTTGTTTTTTGTTTTGTTTTGTTTTGGAATAACTCAGGCTTAGAGATGTTCATTTTCAAAGTGACATGAGACAGAAATGTTATACTGGTACACCTGAACTGAGCAGTCTGTTGAAAACATCTTTATAAATATGCTTCCTGGCAAGAAGCCCATCAAACAGTGGGAATATTACAGTAATATAATGGTAGATTTTGAAGTACAAGAGCTAATTACAGAATCAGAGAATAATAAAAAAAATACAAAATAGACCCCCCCCCCCGAAAAAAAATCTAGGCCAAACTCTATCAATCCAGAAATACTCTGGAATAATTTGCCTGAGAGGCAGCTGTGTAACCTTTTTCAAAAACTCCACCAAAGCAGAGTCCATCACCTTCTGAGGCAGACTATTTCATGGTCATACAGCTTCTATGTTACAAAAGCTGCATCTGCACTGCAGAAATAATCCAGTTTGACACCACTTTAATTGCCATGGCACAATGTTATGGAATTATGAAATTCCAGGAATTGTAGATTGTCATGGCATCAGAGCTCTCTGACAGAGAAGGTTAAATGTCTCACAAAGCTACAATTCCCAGCACCCCATAGCAATAAACCAGGGCAGTTACAATGGTGTCAAACGGGATTATTTCTGCAGTGTGGATGCTACCAAAGAGGACTAAATTTGAATGCCTCTTTCTCACTTCATATACTCACCCACTAGTTACTCCTGAAGCGACAGTACAACACCTCATTGTTCTGCTCTGAAAGGGGGCTTGAAGTTGCACTCTCCACATTTTCTATCCACTACACCATTGGAAATAGACAGAGTACAATTGTCATTAGAAGCTGATTCATATCAGTCAAATTAGTGGTCCCATCACCACAGCATTTTCTACAATCACAGATAGCGTTTCTCCAGGTTTTCTGACAAAAGTATTTCCCAGCTGTATTTGAAAATGTTGGGGGACTGAGCATAAGGTGTGCAAAAACTTACTGCTCTTTCATTGGACTATCACCATAAAGAAGAGTTACAGCTCACCAATAAGCTGGTTGTGGCTATGGGGGCATGGGGCAGTGAATTCAAGTCCTTACTAAGAACTGTTAAGACCACAATGCCAAAATACTTTTAACATTCTTCATGTGTCTTGGAAGATCAGTAGGGGGGACCAACTTTATGAAGTTGCCAGAGGATGTCCCACCATCAGAATGCTTCAGACTGCAAAATCACTGGATGTGCTGCTACTGAAATTCAGTGTCAGCTACTACATTTGCCACTGTCACTGCAATTGCTTCTGAAAGCCTTTTCACCAAAACTTTGTCAGTCCTCTGTGGTCCAGGCTAGAACATACTCCTTAACCTCAGAACTCTGCAAGATTGCAGGGCAGAATGAATGAATGAATAACTTTATTACGGTCAAAGACCAGCAGTCAATAATAAAATAGTACACAAGCACAAACAATAAAATAACACATACAAAACAATAAAATAACACATACAGTAAACTGTTTTTGTTTTAAGTGGCAGGAGGATAAAAACCTACCAACTAGGATAATAAAAAATGCATTACCACTGTGGTAAAAAATAAATTTAAATAGGGTAATATAATAATAAGATAATAAAGGGACAAGTGCATTCAAATGCCTAAAAACAAAGATACCGTATTTTCCGCTGTATAAGATGACTTTTTACCCCAGGAAAATCTTGGGTTAAAGTCAGGGGTCATCTTATAGTCCAGGTATAAGGAGGAGGAGGAGGAGGAGGAGGATAGAGGTGGGGTGGGAAGAAGCCTTGGGAGAAGAGAAGGACAAGGAGGACAGAGGTGGGGGCAGGAAGAAGCCTTGGGAAAAGAGCAGGACAAGGAGGACAGAGGTGCAAGGGGGAAGAAGTCTTGGGAGAAGAGGAGGACGAGAGGAACTCTAAGGCAATCCTCTCTTGGGGTTTTCTTGGCAAGACTGGTTCAGAGGAGGAGGTTTGCCTTGCCTTCCCCTGAGGCTGAGAGTGTGTGACTTGTCCAAGTTCATGCAGTGGGTTTCATGGCAGAATGGGGAATCAAACCCAGGTCTCCAGAGTAGTAGTCCAACACTCAAACCACTACACCATGCTGGTTCCTATTCTCATGTACTACCTATGAAACAATTGCAGACTTTTTTGTTATTCTTGTGTGTCTTCAAGTCCTTTCCGACTTATGGTGACCCTATGGCAACCTTATTATGAGGTTTTCTTGGCATGTTTCTTTAAATGGGGATTGCCATTACCATCCTCGGAGGCTGAGAGTGTGTGACATGCCCAGGATCACTTACTTGGCCTCAAATTGTACATACCCCAGAATGCATCACCTAGTATATTGGCAGTCCTTCCCCCAACACTTTCTCATTTCCCCCAACCATCTCATAGCTGGAAGCAGCATTTAAATCTGGACTATTTTTAAAAAAATTAAGGTCCAAAACACACTGCAGAAATAAATGCTAGGAAACATGGGAGCTGTAGTTTGTTGTGTTTATAAGTGACAGTTTTCCTACTAAGTACCTGCAAGTCATAAATATTTGAATTAAAATTGCCATATTGAAATCAAATATGATGTGTTTTTTAATTTTTATTTGGTGTGCGTTGGAAGAGGGGTAGTCTTATACACCGAGTATATCCAAAAATCTATATTTTAACTGGAAAAATTGGGGGTTGTCTTATACGCCCAGTCATTTTATATGCCAGAAAATATGGTAACAACATCTTTTCAAGAATATCTCAATAGGTTCTGCTATCTTTGGTTTGTTATGTTTTTCCTGCAAGTGATAGCAGATGCACAGAATTGTGCTACTTTATAAGATATTTGAGAATTCCTGTCAGACTACAAATATTCCAAATAAAAGGCTTCAGATCTCCCTGGTTTGTTTAAAAGAATTGGAGTGATCAAGTCTTTGCGAAACTCACAATAAAAGGGACATTGGAACAATACACGATTAGCAGTTTCTACATTTCCCATGTTGCAAGGACATAATTGTTCATGAACTGGGGTTTTGTTGTATCTGCCCTCCAATAGTGCTGATGGTAAAACATTTAATCTTATTAGCATGAAAGCTTTTGTGTGTTTGTGGATGGACAGGTTCATCATGTAATTTAGCTTAGTAAATGGTTCTGCAAAACCCCAATAGTTGGGATAACTTGCAGGCCAGCTTTGATGATTTTGGTATTCTGTAATTTTTATACTCTGGATTATGGCTGTTTTGGCTTTGGTGTACCCCATGGACTGGAGGGTGTCAGCTGGAAGTCCCAAATTTTGCAATTTTGTTGTCAGTGATTTTTTCTATTTAGATTGAAAAGTATCTGTCAAAATTAGTGGTGCAAGTCCAACAGGGGAAAAAGTCAACTTTAGCCAAAAGTTGACTGTAAGCATCAGAATTCATACCTCCAAGCAAATTTGCCCAGTCTCCAACCATAATAATACATTTGGGACACAGGAAGGAATTCCTGTAATTACTCTTAAGAATTTTGTTTGTGCTATTTCAAATGGCAAGTAGTTATCAATTATACATATCTGACAGCCATACAACATCTGATAAATTCCTTTGCTGACAAAAATGTGGATGGCTGCAGGAATGTATTGTCCACCTTTAATGTAAAAGGAAGAGAGGAGTGTTTTAGTACTTCTCTGTGCATTTGCAATGGCGTGTTTCATTTGCAAATTCCATGAACCTGTTGACTGAAAAATTATACCTAAATATTTATAGGAGGCAACTTGTCCTATCTGGTGACTGTCAATCTGCTATTTGTGCTTGGTCTTTTTTTTTTTTTATTGAATATCAAGACCTTTGTTTTGGTGTAATTTATTGTCAGCAGTTCATCTTTGCAGTAAGAGGCTAGAGCACTTAGAAGATGTCTCAGGCCTGTTCTTGACTGTGATAGGAGCACTAAGTCATCTGCATACAGGAACACAGACATCAGTCTGTCTGCTAGTCTGGGTTTGTGTGAGTTTATCAGTTCCAAATGGTGAAATAAAGAGTTAATGTAGAAGTTGAACAGAGTAGGGGATAAGATACAGCCCTGTCTTACTCCTACGTTGGTTGGTATTTGTCTTGTTGAATACATCTACATTGGACTTTCAGAAAAGTATTTTCATACAGCTTCTTCATGAGCATCACCAATCTCTTGTCGATGTTAGTGGATTCGCATTTTTTCCAATGCTTTTCCTGGGAGATTGAATCAAAAGCTTGCTTAAAATCAATAAACGCTACATGGAGTCCTTCATTTATTTGTGCATACTTTTCGGAAAGATGTTGCAGAACAAGTCCTTGGTCAACTGCGCTTTGACCCGTTCTGAACCCGGCTTGCTCATCTGCAAGAACCCGGCTTGCTCATCCTGCTCTAACCAATCTGAGTTTTTCATGCAGATATGAAGCATATAATTTGCTGATTATACTCAGCAAACTGATTGGCCTATAATTAGTCAAGTCAGATCTATCACCATTTTTGTAGGTTGGGATGATGATAGCTAGCCCCCAATCTCTGGGGATGTGTGCTGTATGATCTATCCATGTGAACAAACTTGCAAGTATGGGGGTCCACCAATCTGTATTTGCTTTCAGTAGTTCAGTGGAATGTTGTCACAGCCAGGGGCTTTACCTGGTTTTAGTTTAGAAATTAAAATACTTTCTTTCCAGAAACCGGGGGCCACTTTGGTAGATTATTTATATCAAGCTTGGATACTGGTTGGTAGATCTCTCCTGCAGCAAAGATGTTATTAAAATATAATCCCCAGCTGATTACGGAGATGAGATAATCTACATTTGGTGTTGTTTTTGGCCAGGCATTTGAAACCCCTGTGTCTTCTATTTACTTAATGACTTCAAGATCAAAATTTGGCCTACTAACATTTGAAATTACCTTTTAGTTTGGTTTAGTTGGCTGGTATACAGGGATGGTTGTCACACTGAAGATCCCAGTTCATTTTTCTCTAGAAATCTCATTCCAAGCCATGTTGGGGACATCTTTTCTCTTAAGTCATCTATTGATGGTAAGTTGGTTTCAGTGTTTTTAATCTGAATCCCATTTAATGGAGAGATAAATTCTGCATTGACTGCTACATTTATGTCACATTGATGTTCTTCCCATTTTGCATCTTCCACATAATCAGAAAGTGTAGAAATATTTATGATATCATGTTCCATTAGATTTGTTGGAATCTTATTTTTATCGCAGCGAAGTTTTATTAAATGAGATTTTAGAAGGTCTAATCTTTGCATTATTTCATCTTGTGCATCAGTAGACAGAGCACAGAAGGAACTTATTAAAAAATTTTCTTCCTTGTCAAACGGAGTTTTCTCAATTGGATATGGCTTACTTAATTTGGAGTCCTTTGTTTCATCAGGATGAATATCTCTAGATGTTTCAAGCTCGATTAAGTTTTGTGACTGGACATTATCATTGTGTAATTTGCTTTTCTGGCTTGATTTGTAACCAATAGCTAATTCTTAATAATTAACAACCAAGGGCAACTGGCATCTAAAAACCTGGTCTGAAGGCATCAATTTTCTCCCTCTAAGGCAACACTCCTCCATATGTTGTCACCATAAAGACAACTAAAAACAGCCAATCAACCCGCACTCTCCTCATCCGTGCCACTGCCGAGACTGATGGTGCTGGTGGAGAGGTTTTAAGGCCTCAGCTCTCAGCTGCCATTGCCGGTGAGGATGTCTCGGGGTGTGTGTGTGCCTATGGCCTCATCTCACATTCTCCTCCACCAAAAGGCTATACCTTAACTTCAACCAACTTAAATTTGGTTGACAAATTTGGGACACAGTCTAAAGAATGCAAGTTCCAGTAAATAATTCCTAATACCTCTGTACTGGAAAATTAATGAACTACAAATTAGCTTTCATAAAGAAGGAGGCAGTGGGAAAAGGAATTGGAGCCCCAGGGGTAATGGGAAGGGCTAGTATTCCATGTGTCTCTGCCCATGTTGCTCAGCTAGGGCTAGTCCGGATCTGGGAAAGGGCCTGCAATTAAAGGGCCAGCCATGCCGCTCAACCAGTAGTAGGAATTGGGGCTGGTTGAATGTCCTCTTCCCAGACAGCTTGCTGATATGGCACCTCTCCCAAAGGAATAGAGAGAGCGGCCGGAGAGGGGCTGGAGGCTTTATGGGCCACTATCCATACTATGCAGCCACTACTGTTAAATAGGAGCTGATAGAGAGATAAAAGGGTTAAAAAGCTGTTGCCCACACTACCTCCTGCACCTTCTGCTGCTCCCCCTCCTCTACTGCTGCCAGTGACTCTGAGGAAGGGCTGAGAGGGCATGTTATAGCCCTAAAAGCCCATGGGTGCCTTAGGAGCTGCCTCTGCTGTTGCACTGCTGTTGTTGTTGTTGGGCTTCCTCTGCTGCTGCCAAGGACTCTGGGGAAGAGCTGAGAGGGTGTTTTATAGCCTCAAAAGCCCATGGGTGTCTTGGGCGCTGCCTATGCCACTGCACTGCTGCTGTTGTTGTTGCTGGGCTTCCTCTGCTGCTGCCAGGGATTCTGTGGGAGGGCTGAGAGGGCATTTTATAGCCCCCAAAGTCCGCAGGTTCCTTGGGAGCTGCCTCTGCTGCTGCGCTGCTGTTGCTGCTGGGCTTTCTCTGCCAGGGACCGCAGGGCAGAATATCATCTAGACTTTCTGAATCTAGCAGAACAGAAGAGAAGAAGTAGGGAACCTACCCTGATTCACATAGGGTACATGTCAACAGGGAGCAGTGGTGGCCACAGAACTGGAATTTAGGGTCCACAGGAAGTCCATGGACCATGTGTTTCCCATCCCTGCATACATTCTCTGCTCTTCTCCCATTCCTGTGGCTGATATTTACTGATAAACTCATAGAATTTCTAAGTGCATTAAAAATAACACACGTAGTTTGTCACTCAGAACCCTGCAAGCCTGCAGCAGATGAGTAGTTAATATTGCTTCTTAAAAGTTACAAGCTGCTAAGGTCAGTGAAGAAAGCTGAGTGGTTCTAAACTATTGAATGTCTCTCTGTAGGGCATCTATCAGTTCTGTTGGAGCATCTAACAGCTCTTGTGAAGATTCTCACCATGCTCCTGCAACAGCCTACACCAGGATAATTTGATCTGCTCCTGCCACTGTTAAATTCTTGGCTGAGCTTAAAACACTGAGCAGTTCCAGATGGCATGCAGTAGGAGAAGGACCTTGCAACTCATGTTCTCCCACCCTTATGATGGGATTTTTAGCAATATATCTTAGTCCTATAATCTAATTGGCTTTCAGGGAGATGTTCCTGAAGTTATCTCCCTCACGCTTTCAATATTTTCTTTGCAAGCTATATTTATCGTGGGCAACTTTGTATGTTTGGCTGTATTTTTTAGTCAATGGTGCTGTGTGAAAAAATATCTTATTCCATTGTTATATTCTAATTTAGATTCCAGGAGCAAAGTAGAACAATGACTTCTTTTGTTGTGAAACCTCTGAGTAACATCTGGTAAAGCAACAACAATAAAGGTGACAAAGGTGAAAAATGAAATGTGCAAATATAGGATGGGTGACACCTGGTTTGAAAGCAGAACATATGAAAAAGACCTAGGAGTAGTACACCACAAGCTAGACAAGAGTTGATAGTGTAATGCAGCAGCACAAAAAGCTGATGAAATTCTAGTCTACATCAACAGAAATAGTGTCCAGATGAAGCAATATAATATCCGTATTTCCTGGTGTATAAGACGACTGGGCGTATAAAACGACCCCCAACTTTTCCAGTTAAAATATAGAGTTTTGGATATACTCGCCGTATAAGACGACCCCTCTTCCAAGGGGAGAAAATGAGAAAGTGTTGGGGGAAGGACTGCCAATATACTAGGTGATGCATTCTGGGGTATGTACAATTTGCAGCCAAGTAAGTAACCCTGGGCATGTCACACACTCTCACCCTCAGAGGATGGTAATGGCAACCCCAATTTGAAGAAACATGCCAAGAAAAACCCATGATAAGATTGTCTTAGGGTTGCCATAAGTCAGAAAGGACTTGAAGACCCACAAGAACAACAAAAAAAGTATGCAATTGTTTCATAGGTAATACATGGGAATAGGAGCCAGCATGGAGTAGTGGTTTGAGTGTTGGACTAATACTCTGGAGACCTGGATTTGATTTCCCATTTTGCCATGAAACCCACTGCGTGAACTTGGACAAGTCACACACTCTCAGCCTCCGGGGAAGGCAAGGCAAACCTCCTCCTCTGAACCAGTCTCGCCAAGAAAACCCCAGGATAGGGCTTCACCTCTTATCTGCTGCTGCTTCCTCCTCCTGCCTCACACCACACCACGTCACCCCTTCCTCCCCCCTCCTCCTCCTCTTCTGACCTGGACTTCCTCTCTTCCTCCTCCTCCCGCCTCGTGCCATGCCACACCGTCTTCCTCCTCCTCTGCCACCCAGCGTATAAGACGACCCCCGACTTTGGAAAATGTCAATATGCTGATGACACCCAAATCTATTTCTCCGTGTCTCATTTGTCAGCCACAAATTCCAGTGGCATCTCTTCTCTCAGTGAATTTCTTCAGGTGGTAATGGGCTGGATGAGGAAAAACAAATTGAAGCTGAAGCCAGACAAGACGGAGGT
>CM034706.1:259052228-259064121 GCA_020142125.1 Phrynosoma platyrhinos | reverse complement strand
GGTTGCCTACCCCTGCTCTACAGTTTGAGCCACCTCCATATAGGATGGATGAATGGATATAAATTCAGGTCTGTCATCATCCTCTCCATGTGTTTTGTAACTTTCCCAACCAAGTCAAGTTTGTTTTGCCAGATATTTGACTTTGGGTCCAATTATTCAGCAGCTCATCCTCTTATGTATAGCTAACATATTGTGAACAGACAAAGGGGAGCCCACCAATGCTCAAAAAGCCACTTTATCAGGGAAGGTAAATGGATAACAACTGTTATGCCCAGAAACAAAAGAATCTGTTGGCTGAATGGTCATTTTCATTATTTTGCCTTAGTCACCAGCCATGCCTAAAATGCCCAGCTAGGCGGATCTGCATTTCACCTCCAAGCATCCTCCACCCAAATGTGAATGGGAAGGCCTGATTACATGTAATTGCCAGCAATCATATTTATAAAGTGACTGATGGGGTCTATTAGCAACACATCATGGTTTGATAATGAAACACCTTTACTCCTTCCTTCCACATAATATCATTTGGCACCCTCCCACCTCCAGTCGATTATTATTAGCTGTGATTTAGCAAGAGCTATGTTTTACTTGTCAGTCATACTCCTTTTAAAAACGGTGCAACTGGCAAAGTTCTGAACTCACTTCTCCATGTTACCTGAGCTTCATTAGGCAAACCTTACTGGTTTCAGGCTGCACAATGGAGTGCAGACATACACTTCTTACTGTGATCATCAATAGTGGAAACAGGAGCATTTCCAGTCAGGATCACAGTTTGGAAACCTCCTGGTTCTAGAACCTCAATTGCTCCAGAGATCCAGCTGTATCCAGAGATCCAACTGAAAACCTACATGTGATGAATTACTGCAGGAAATGTAAATTGTGATTAGTAGTTCTCAAGGAAAAAATTCTTCTTAGATGGTAACATTTTCCAGGTTTAATTTTTCTTGGGATTAAAATCTGTCCATTCCATGGGTTGGATTTTGTATATTTGCAGGAGGAAAAAAATACTGGAGTATATTCTGTAGTTCAGAAGCAAGAAACATTTCAGCTTGTTGATATTTTAGGATCTTGAACTGAAAAGCTCTGGTATCATAGACTAAGAACTATAGGTCAAAAACCTGTTGGTATTCAAAGACGTATATGTTCTCCTATGGAAATGTGTGACTATTTTTGTCTAATGCAGAATGTCTGTGTTCAGTTCAGGGTTGTGGAAGTGGAGTTACAAATGTGTACCATTGTGTACACACGTGTGCTTGTGCAACATATGGATGTGCATGCATATTTGTTTGTGCATTATCTTTCATATTCAGGTGTGCATTCAGTTGAGCAACTCTGCTATTCAATATATGGGTACCATAATATGATCAATACATAACTGCCCATATGGAAATTTACACTGTAAAACTGTGAGGTAGGATCTCAGACAGAATTTAATCTCCACTATAAGATACTGAACATTTTAGTGACTTTTATCCTCTGCCAAAGGCCTTAAAATATCTATAAGCCAAAAAGGGTGGGGCTTTTTGAATGCTAAACATTACTCTCCAGCTTCCTGATAAGTATCTCTCCCTTTTTCCATGGATTTTACTGGATTTTTTGCTGCTATATGCAGCCCTTTCAACCACCATGTCATTACTCTGCCCCTTTCTTTTTGCGCATTTAGTAAAATGTTTTAATATGGGAATATGTGATAACTGTTGACTCATTAGCTGCAAAAACAAGGTAATATTGGATTTATTTTGCATACAACTGAATTTCAGAGCAATACTTTAGACAATTCTCAACATAATCACTTCAGAAATCAGCCTATTATTTCTTCTAGTAATCAAAAGTTATTTTCAAATTAGGCTTATAATTTGCTCAAATCATGGATAATGCAATAAAAATGGCATCTTAACTCATGTTGGAGTTGAGCTTTCTCAAGGGAATGGATGACTGCTCACAGTGCAGTGTCACAGCACTGACATGGTTAGGTCTGAGAAAAATCTTTGGAGCTGTGTGATCATTTCAGATCTCAAGCTCCTTCATAGTGAACCACTCCTCAGTAAGAGAACTAACCAGGCTATTCATCTGTTCTGCCCAGGTCTGACCTGCTTACCTACTTCTTCTGCTTGCCAGCACTGAGACCTGAACACCTGACTGCAAAAAAGAAAGAGGCACTTAATCATTATAACTTCTCCATTTTGGTGCACTTTTGACAAGCAGTGTTCATGGGCAATTTTTACCTTGTTCCCTTTCACAATAACAGTTTGGATCAGTTCATGTTAAATTTTATTCTATTAGTGGAGAACAGATGCAAAGATAGAACACTCTGGCAGAACACATAGAACCTATATTTCCCAGCTCCAGTAGAAAACACTGACTTCTATGTCAGTGATGTGGGAAATCTACTCTGGAATTTAGAGAGAGCTGGCCAGAGTTCAGCACCTTGGACAGTTGCTTTAAAGCCTGGACCAAAGCCACTGATATCAGAGAGCTACACTCTCCAGCTCCAAATATAACATGCAACCCACTAGTTCTCACTGAATCTGTACACTTCACCCCCTTAAACAACCCAATGATGTGCATTTATGACATTTTAATTACAAAATAAAGTTAGTGACTTTAAATGCCAAAACAAAATTTCGAATGTGAAGTGATATGCTTAGCCCCCGTATGTATAACATATTTCTAGTCAAGTGCAAATGACTGTTGGTAGCAACATTTCTAAGGGATGGAGGTGCTGCCCTTGAATTTTACCTAAAGCTAAATTTAATGCAGACATTGAAACATTTCTAGGCATTTAAAGGAGAATGCTGTTAAGATTAGCAAGAATGCTTACAGGAAGTTAGCACACACCTAAAAAATTGTTTATCCTGATAAAGGAATTTGAAGTAGAACTGTGCAAGAGGATTCATGAAGCTCTACTCCGCTGACTAAGAGTCTCTGGCAAAAATATCAAAAAGAGGGCATAGGAAGAAAGTGGTAAAATGTTCTTGCTGAGTGCCTTCAAGCAGCTTCTGATTTATGGAGACTCTATCACAGGGTTTTCTTTGCAACAGAAACAGAGGAGGTTTTCTATTGCTTTCTCCGAGGCTGAGAGCATGTGACTTGCCCAAGGTCACCCTGTGGATTTCATGACTGAGCAGGGAATTAAACCCTGGACTCCACTGTCATAGTTCAACACCCAAACTACTACGCCACACTAGAAAACTGCATATCAAAATGCATAGATTATAGAAAATTGTCTACCAAAATGCACATATTAATGGAAATTTGCAAATGAAAAGAAACACAATATTTGTATGCAACTAATACAGAAACAGCATGAAATGGACTGTGATTGAATTCTTGGGGAAAATGACATGGGTTAGATATAGAATATAAGGGACATGGTGGCTCAGTGGTTAAGATGCTGACTCTGACAGCTGCAAGATTGGCAGGTCAGCAATTTGAGGCCTAAGTGCCACATGATGGAGTGAGCTCTCCTGACTAGTCCCAGCTTCTGCCAACCTAGCAGTTTGAAAGCATGTAAAAGTGAAAGTAAATAAATAGGTAGCACATCTGTGGGAAGGTAATATCATTCTGTGTAGTCCTGCTGGCCACATGATCACAGGGTCATCTTTGACAACGCTGGCTTTTCAGCTTAGTAACAGAGATAAGAGCTGCCCCCTACAGTCAGTCACAACTTGACAACCTTGTCAAAGGGGAAACTTTTACCTTTACCTTTAGAGATAAAATGCTTTGTCCATTCCTAATTTGATGTAGACACTCAATGTAAGGCAGAGGTAGGCAACCTGTCCCCTTTAAGGGCTGAGGGACTTCAGCTCCCAGAATCCCAGGAGCTATTGGCTAACATGGGACTATTGGCCAACATGGTTGAGGCTTCTGGGAGCTGAAGTCCCTTGGCCCTTAAAGGGGAAAGGTTGCCTACCCCTGATGTAAGGGCTTAAGTTTTGCTTAAGAGTAGCAGAGTGTAAGAACAGCCTTACCAGATCAGACAAGATGTCTTATCTACTCCAGTATCTCATGTTCTACAATAGCTAACCAAAATGCCTATAAAAGGCCTACAAGTAGAACATGAGGAATTAGACATGGTGTTTCACTATCATTAAGGAACTGAAGAAAATATACTTGAAAACTGCAGCATCAGCAACAATTCCTTAATCTCACCACCAACAGCAAGTTCTTACTTGCATATTTAAAACTGTGTTTACACAAATGACACCACTGAGGTAAGTGAAGTTGCACCATATTTAATGATCTGTGGGACTCAAAATCTGATTACTTGCATCCCAAGAGTTCTTCTCATCTCATTCAAAATCACCTAAATATGTTGTAGTTTTTTGATCACCAAGAATGAATGACTCCAAATGAAACAGTTAATTAAGGAGAGTCCATAACTACTCTCAAGAGAGAAATCAGAGCACTTAGGACTTTGAGTAGAATAAAAGATTCAGCTGAAGACATAGCTTGGTATTTGTTAAAGGGATTCTATATACTCAGAGCCAGTATGGTTTAGTACAGGGGTAGGCAACCTTTCCCCTTTAAGGGCTGCGGGACTTCAACTCCCAGAAGCCTCAGCCATGTTGGCCAATAGTCCTATGTTGGGCAATAGCTCCTGGAATTCTGGGAGCTGAAGTTCCTTGGCCCTTAAAGGGGAAAGGTTGCCTACCCCTGGTGTAGTATGTGAGTGCTGGACTAGAACTCTGGAGACCAGGGTTCAAATGCTAACTTGGCCATGGAAACCCACTGGTGACTGTGGGAAGTCACACTCTCTCAGCCAAATAGGAAAGTAAAGGGAAAAAAACCTCTGAATAATTTTTGCCAAGGAAACATTGTGATAGGTTTGCATTAGGGTTGCCTTAAGTCAGAAATGACTTGAAGGCAGACAATGACAACAACGACAACATATATGCAGACATTCTGCTGAACCCTTTTCCTTTCATCCCCTCAACCACCTCCAGAGAATTTCCAGTTCCCTCAGAATCAGTATTGGGGGAATCATGGGAATGGGTTGCACTGGTATGCAGGAATAAGTGCCTCCCTCCAGAAATATCAGAAATGTTCATAGGTCAGAAATGACTTGGAGGCACACAAAGACAACAACAATGTATGCTCAGACATTCTGCTGTACTTTTTTCCTCTCATGGCCACACTTTTAGCTCAGTGCAGCATGAAAACCATCTCCAAAGGATTTCCAATTCCCCCAGAATCAGTTTTGGGGGAATCATAGGAATGGGCTGCACTGATATTCAGGAATTACTGCCTTCCTCCAAATTCTATGGGTCCCTCCTGCTTGCCATTCTACCAACAGAATACTGTGGGTAGCTACTGCTCAAAGCTTGGCTCCAGTCTTCAGCCCATTTCAAAACAGGATGTAGACCATGTTGGCACATTTTTGACCAAAAGTCTAGATGCTGAAACTTGTGCACCAAGAACACACACCACAGAAAGCTCTGCTTACAGTCCAGTGCAGGCTAGAGAATTCCTTCTCCCACACACAGAAACTGCAGACATGACAACATGCTGAGTACTCTCAAGGGGGCTTTTAATCTTCGTTCCAATCTTTACAATATCTCACACTAACTGACAAAATGCTCCACACATTGGAGCTCCTCCCTTATATACACATTCATTGTTGGAGCTTCTAGTCTAACCCCTTACTGGTGTGCAACACAATTTCCTGTTCCCCATGTGGCATGACTTCATAGTATTGAAACCTGGTGATTCCATGTCTTGACTGTGTGTCATCCTCTTCCTGTGACACAGCATCCTTCCAACTGCTTGCTCATCATGGCTGCCATATGACCTATAGCAGGGGTAGGCAACCTTTCCCCTTTAAAGGCCGAGGGACTTCAACTCCCAGAAGCCTCAGCCATGTTGACCAATAGTCCCATGTTGGCCAATAGCTCCTGGGATTCTGGGAGCTGAAGTCCCTCGGCCCTTAAAGGGGAAAGGTTGCCTACCCCTGACCTATAGTAACTTTTTGCCTTTGTCCCATATTGCTGCATCTAAGGGCCTTTGCAGACTGCTAGAAATAGTGCAAATTGAGTCCACTTTAAGGGTTAGGGTTAAGGAATCATGGGAACTGTATTTTATTGTGGCACCAGAGCTCTCTGACAGAGAAGGCTCAATGTCTCAGAAAAAAAACAGTTCCCATGATTCCCTAGCACTAACCCTAACTCTTAAAGTGGACTGACTCGAATTTCCACTATTTCTGGCAGTTTGCAAAGGCCATTTCCTCTGGATGCATTCATCCTGACAGACCATATGACAGAAAATTACCAACAAACAAGAGGACTCATCTTTGGAATCAGAAATCAATCCAGAATTAATCGAGGAGAGGCACCCATCAAAGCAAACACTGGACACAAAGCTTTTTGGCAACAAAATGTTTTACACAACAAGTGTCAGGAATTTATGTGCTTCTTTATTTTGTTTGAGGAGAAAAATAATGCTACATAATTATGTGAAAGTCAAAGATGCAGTGAGAGAGAAAATATTAGGTAAACAAATGCAGTCCCCCTTTTTAACATACAAAATATAAGCATTTCTACCCTGATTCTATTCTTTGGTTGGTAATGAAAAATTTAAATGGCACATTGATACAGCAAAGTATAATAAGACAGAAAAAATCTGGTTTATAATACTCTGATTGCATACTGTGACTGTGTATTATTTGTATCAGCTGCTGCAAAATAACCTAGATAAAAAGCTATTGCATTCTTTATGTTTCTTTTCCTTTGGGGAGGGTTGTTTGTTGATCCTCAATCATTAAGGGTCATGCATGTTTGGAGTTCAAATGAAGACATTAAAATGAAATATTGCAACTTGAAACTCTTGCTAAAATGGCTGGAAATTGAGATTTGATAAAGTTATGGAGGATCTCACAGTGGCTATTAGCTATAGCTCAATATAACCATTGTTTTTCGAAGGCAGCAGATCTCTGAATACAAGAGGGAAACTATAGAAGGAAGATATGGTCATCACAGCTTCCTCATGATTTTTCATGACCATGAAACTCGTTATTGCTGGAAACAGGATGGTGAACTTCAGGTAACTTTTGCCTGAGCAAGGAAAGTTCTTTTGATAGTCTTTTCCCATCAATTAAGCATAGTTCAAACTTAACACATGGAAAGTTATTTTCATGTACTATGACTTGCAGAATCCCCTAAATAGCAAAAAAATATTTTTTTCTCTATCTGTGGCTTTATTCCATTTCTTTAATGGGACTTAACCTTGAGCAGTTCAGCGCAGTACTGTAAGCTACATTTCTCAGATCTCAGTTGATAAATACTTTTTGCGCTCACTTCAGGCATTATTAAAATGTGTTTACTCAGCCTGTGAGGAAGTCTTCCCTGATGCCACTGTCAGTTATGCATAAAGACCAACATTCCGAAGCAGGTAGCTTCTACTGTCTTTGGATTCTCATCATATGGTTTACCACCATAGGAAGTCAAGGTTCTGAATGGCTGAGAGCCTTTGTGCTGCCCTCTCCTCTTTAGATTGTTATCTTCTAGGTATAAAGAGTAAGGAAATTGAGGATGTAGGCATATGGAACTAGATGCTCTCCCTTGTTACTTATTGATTAAATATCTTTCAGTAAGGACTTAATAGAACATTGGTTATCTCTGTTTTCTAGCAATGAATCTGCTGAATGTTAGGCAGCCTGCTTGCAAAACAAGTCCTGCCTGACATTCTTGGGATGTAAAAAATATATTTTTCATGTCCTCAGTGAGAAATTATGTATTGATAGACGAAAACACTCAACTGAAAAAAATGGCCAGCCATGGTGAATTTTTTAAAAATTACTTTGGGACATTTTGCAAAAAACAAAAGAACACAAAAAAAAAATGTGCAAAAAAGCCCCCAAACAAAACAAAACCAACTACCTCTTCTTTTGTGCAACCTCCCTCATTTTTCTGGAAAACAATATTTTTGCACAGGAAACAGTGCATTTTGCACAAATATAGTTTCCTGGACCAGTGGTTCAGAGTTTGAGCAAAAAGAAAGGGTTTTATTTATTTATTTATTTATTTTGCATAAAAATGGTTTTTTGAGCCAATAATTTTTTCAAAGAAAGTCCCTGAAATGCATAGAAACTCTCTTAATCTCACCTAGTACTGAGAAAACATTTAATATTATTCATGTTAAATGAATGACTTAAGATTCAACTGAGCTAAGTTTTAAATGGAGGATGTATAAGAAATGGAAAAAGGGGAAAATAACCAAGGAGGATTTCAAGCAAATAGCTAGGTAAGGTCAGAAAAGCTAAAATACAGAATGAGTTCAGGCTTGCTAGAGAGGTTAAGAACAATAAAAAGGTCTTTTTTTGGTATGTCCATAGCAAAAGGAAGAAAAAGGAAATGCTAGGGTCACTATGTGGAGAAGATGGCTAAATGCTAACAGGGAACAGAGACAAGGCAGAAACTACTCAATACCTTCTTTGCCTCAGTCTTCTTAGAAAAGGAAAAGGGTGCTCAACTTGAGGAAAATGGAGCAGAGGACACAACAGGCGAAATGCTGCACAGAATAAGTAAAGAGATAGTACAAGAATACCTGTTAACCTAAATGAATTTAAGTCTCCAGGACCAGATGAACTACATCCAAGGGTATTAGAAGAACTGGCAAATATAATCTCAGAGCCATTGGCAATAATTTTTGAGAACTCCTGGAGAACAAGGCAGATGTTGCTCCCATCTTCAAAAAGGGGAAAAAAGAGGATCCCAAGAATTATCATCCAGTTAATCTGACATCAATACCAGGAAAGATTCTAGAGCAGATAAATAAACAGAGAGCAATGCAATTATCACAAGAAGTCAACATGAAGTTTCTGAGAAACAAGTTATGCCAGACCAAAACCAAGTTATGCCAGACCAATTCCGATTGATCTCACCACCCCAATTGATCTCAAAGGGGCAGGGTATAAATAAATTGTATTATTATTATTACTATTATTATTATTAATCTGATCTCCTTTTTTGATAAAATTACCAGTTTGGTAGACAAAGGAAATAGTGTAGATATAGCATATCTCAATTTCAGTAGGGCCTTTGACAAGGTCCCCCATGATATCTTGCAGAAATGTGGGGTAGACAATGTGACTTTTAGGTTGATTTGTAATTGGTTGACCAGCCAACATTCAGAGTTTTAAAACTCAAGTTATTTCTAATAACATCAAAAATCCAACAAATTGTGATACCTTTATTGGTGAATTAAAATGCACAATATACATGTTGCAAGCTTTCAAAGCTCAACTGGCTTTTTCATTAGACAAAGTGTTAAAAACTCTACAGGGGAAAAAAGTTGAAGGTGTTAGTCATAGGCCTGCATTTTGCTGTTTCTGTTCTCAGTTCAGATGGTATGGAGGGGTATTACTTGCAGGCTTTCACCTCCTCCTTCTGGTGAATTCTCAAAGACCAAGAAATGTAACATCCATTTGCAACACACCCAAAAAGAGATACTTCCTTTGTAATCCAATATGTCTCCATACTTTTGAGGCCACAGGCACCTTTGTTAGGCAGAAGACATTGAATTTCTCAAGAAGCCGTCATGCTTTTGCATAAAGAAAACTTTAGGTGGTGTTGAGGTAAAACATTCCAATCCAGTCCCAATTTAAGAAAAAAAAATGTTGAAGGTAGAGATCTCAAATACTAAGGTCTCAGTCCACTGGCTCTCTCATTAGTATTCCCCTGCCACGAGTATAATTTGGTATCATGAAATCCAGAAAACATCCAGGGGTAGCCACGTTGGCCATAGAGCAAAATTATTTCTGTTTATGAAGACATGTGTAGAAGTTGACTGCAGACAGACTGCACCCAGAAATGAAGTTTTCCATTTTTAGAGCCAATTTCAGTATGTAAAGGCAATTTCAGCATGGAGACAAACATGCCATACCTGCTTGTCTTATAGGTATTTAACATAAGGACCTTCTCAGACAAAAGAACTGTCAACCATAATTCAATCTTAACACTGAGATGAAAACCAAACATGCTAGGCTTGCATAGGCAAATGTGTTAGTTCCATTTTACCCCACACTTGACTTAAAAAATTCTTAACTGAAATCCTATTGGGTAGTCCTGACCACTGAATCAACTGGAATTATCTATGGTTTAACACATTGTTCAATAAGTGATTTAATGGTCTACTCTAGTCTTCACTTCTTCCCATTATTAAGAAGAAATATGTAAAATTTGGTAAACACTTATCAAAAGCTAATCAACACATTTTCACCCACTCTGAGGACCTTATCACACGGGGGTCTAAAGTGCTCGCATCCCCATGCGATCGCGCTTCCATACCCCGGCTGATCAAACGACGTCGCAGGGAGGCTCCGCCCATCCCCGTCGCATCCCGATCGCATCCCTGTGCGACCGCGCTTCCTCTTTCCAACTGATCAAATGACGTCGCAGGGAGGCCCCGCCCACCCCCGTCGCATCCCGGTTGCATCCCTGTGCGACCGCGCTTCCTGTCGCCGGCTGATCAAACGACGTCACAGGTAAGCTGCTCGCATCCCCGTCCCAATGCAGCATGATGCTGCATCATCCAGGCATCATCCCCGTTCTTTTGAATGCCTGGTCGAAATGGGAATTACATTTCCCGTGACCAGAATGATGCTGGGATGATGCTGCTTTCTGGCCAAGGAAGCGCGATGGGACGGGAATGCGAGTGCTTCAGTCCCCGTGGGATAAGGTCCAGTGTTGTGTTGATTTTTCTTTTGATGTTGGTGGCAGTTTTCCTTTCTGGAAGAACAAACAAAACATTTCTAAGAATCCCTTATATCTTCTCAAGCAAGTTTCAGGGTGGGGAGAATGGCACCCTATGTGCATTGTTCTATACAGAATTCCATTAAATTGCCACAGTGAAGATTTCTGTTTGGCTTTATTTCAGTCTAGCTAAATCTTCCTAAGAGGAAGCTGTAGAAATCTAGTCCATCACATCACCTTGACTCCAATTTGATAGGCATTTCAACTCGTGTTTAATATTCAATAGTATGATGTGCTTTGGTTTACAGATTCCTTCACCCTATTTTTCTTGCTCTGTAGAGTGAAGTTGGAATACAACCCCCATCCAATATCCCTTTTTTCCACAGTGGGGACTGCAAAGTAAATTGCAAGTGCAGTTCATAATGTGTAGACATTGCCCTGGGGTTTCAAGAAATCTCTGAAGATAAACTGTAAGCATCCCCCTCCCTTTTCTCTTTCTGTGCTGTGGCTCAAAGATAAATGTTGTCTGGTGCCACTGCCTGTCTTCTTTACACTAGAAGAACCTCAAGACTGTTACATTATGCAAAAGATAATGAGGTTCAGTCCCATCAACCCTCATCGCCAATTTGCATAAAATTCAAGAGATATGATTTTGTGCAGGGACAGTGAAATCCCGGACCTGTAAGCACTGTCATCAGCACAACTGAAGGGAATAGGAAATGAGACACTTTTCCAAAATAAATATCTATCTCCACATACTGAACAGTCTTGGCAATTGTTTTGTGCCGGTGTGGAAAGAGTGAGCAATCAGATGGAAAACAATACAGTTGCCCCTGGTTCTTCAGACATATTGTCTCATATTTGCAGATCACATCACCTCTCTCAAAATGCCCACATATTTTAATTAATTAAACCTTACCTAGACTTTGAGTAGAGGAAAAATTTAAAGTGAAAGGAGTAGTTTAATAGAATCATAGACTCTTGAAGATGGAAGGAACCACAAAGGTGACCAAGTCCAACCCATTGCCATCAGTTGCCACACAACAACAGCACTTCTGAAAGATGCCCATCCAACCACTGTTTAAAGACTTCCAATGAAATAAAATCCATCATTGTTGAAGGCAGTCCATACCACTATCAAACAGTTCTTATAGAAAAGAAGCTCTTCCTAATATTTAATCTCTCTTTCTCTCTCTCTCTCTCTC